>CM034362.1:69176719-69710701 GCA_019925275.1 Mytilus edulis
TGAAAACTGGCAAACGAGTACTTGTTATTACACCCATATTTTGCAAAGAAATGGCGGTTATTTAAAAGATAACATGTAAGATCGTAAATATGCCGTACATTATTTATGCAAGAGAAGTTCAAAATTAAAACACATTAGTTAACAACATTATACATGTTATTAAAATGAAGTACCTACGACGAAATGAAAATAATTAAGATTCAGGTATCAATTTAAACAAATCTGAATCGGGAAAAAAATAAGGCGTATCTGTATGTAAATTAATATTTGATAGGAATATGTTAATTGATGTCTAACATTGCATTTTAAAAAATGTTTCTCGTTATTTTGATGTTACTTAGGTTTAAAAAGAGTTAAGGGCATACGATACAGTTACAGGGAAGGTAATGACGTTGCTAACGTAAAATGTTATTTTCGCGACGTCAAACTGTGACATATCGGGAAAAGAAGCATTTTTCAACTGATTTTTATCATTCAAACTGATTTAATTTGAAAACGAGTGCATGGACCCCTATTTTTTGAAACGACATTTTGTTTCCTTTTGCTGGAGATTATGTGGACCAAATTTTATAAAACTGCAATTGGTCATTTTTTTTTAATTTTGATAAATATACAGCAAAAAATGACATTTTTTTTTCTAAATTCATGACCATTTGATAAATATGAGTTATTTTTGAATAAAAAAAGCAAAAATTTGTAGGATACAGAAATTACAAATTATTTAACAAAAAACAATTTGTTTTTATCTTTTAAAACAAAAAAGTTATGGCTTTCTTTCGAAAGTAAAAATACGGCCACAAATCCGAATTTTCAGGAAATATACCAAATTTCGACCTCATTTAACTCAAAAAGTAGCACATGAAGGTTTATTTTTTGTTACATATTTGATTTAATCAGGCAAAAAATAGCCTACATGGAAATTTTCATCAAACTGTTAATACGGAATCAAAACTGTATCGTATGCCCTTAAAGTAGATGGAAATCTGCAGAAAATCGATCAATGAACTTCAATCATTTCTTTATAAGATCAGGGGTTGAGGTCATAAAATTGTGCTCAGTGCTCGGAGCACAAAATCATGCTTGAAACATGAAATCCAGAATTTTGATTTGTTGATTTTGGAGTATGAGTACAACAAACTGACTCGAAAGTTTTATGACCACAAGGACTGGACTCAAATGTAGTTCTCAAGAAGTCATGGACGTTTATGCTCCTTAAATTTCAATAAGCTAAATCACTTAAGCTATATCAAAACATTATAAACAGACGTTTTTTTTACGTCAGCGACGAACTTTTTACACATTCAGAAAGCATTTTGTTTTTGACGGTGATTAATACGTGTTTCCGTTTAGTTTTTACCTATAGTCAACTGAAATCGTACACTATCGTAAAATTTTATGTCCTTTGCTTTCAACTCGTAATCATTAAGTTGAACCCAAAAGTATGTCGCTTGGTACAATTTAAAGAGTTGCCGTATAAGTTTTTAATGGTTTATGAATTATGATTATGATTTTGATGAATCAAAATTATGATAAGAAAAGTAAAACGAATTACTAGTTTTTGAAAGATTATCAAAATCAAGTCTTACTTATAAATGAATTTTGCTCCTAGACTTAAGTATTAACTAGTCCACACCCAACAGATTTAGTGCAAAGAAAAACGCACAAACTGTTGCAATGCCAAAATGTTAAAATCAAAAACGTCAGAATGTAAGATTATGAGTATGCATTTGTGTCCATATATATCAATATATATTTAGTTATGTTTGATTTATCAAAAACTAAAATAAAATTTTATTCCAATAAAAACAATATTTTAGATTTTGTTAAAGCTTTAATCATGCCAATGTCGAATCGAACGACCTCGCTGCCTTGGTGCCAATGCGATTTCTTTTTACATTTTAACCTTGATTTGAATCTTCTAAATTTTTGGATGAGACTTGACACTAATGTTGCTTCGTTTCATAGTGGATAACGGCTGATTGTCCACAAAGAACTTTCACTGCCATCCAAGAGACGTTTATTTCGTAGATTTTGTTGAACAATTTATTTCCTTATTATTACATACTTTATATATATGATATTGACGGATGAACTTAGTTTAAGTCACTTGTTTTAAAAGAACTGTAAAATTATAGATGTTCTATTAGTGTTTACAATTCATGTTTTATATTGTCAAATGAATAAAATTTATCACATTACCTCTGTCCTTTGCAATAATTATACCGTCTTTTGGTATTATATATATAGCGCGCATTTGTGTATAGTACGCACCCCCTTTATGGTCCATAATTGTAGTCATGTATAAAGCGCACCCCTCTTACAAGAAACATGACCCAGGGTGTAAATGTGCAAGTTATGCATACCAAAAGACGGTAGTTAAGAGTTTGTGATGGTCCTTTGTAAATACTAAAATAACACAAATGCCGACACCCGAGGAACATTCGAAACGGAAATCCATAATCAAGTTGTCAGACCACCAATCACTCCCTCCGTAGAAAGGTGATATATGTACAATTCAGGATATACCTGGTTTCGATGAACTTAAGGTAAAATATTAAGAAAGCTGTGAAAATTGCAAAATTGATTGAACAGATAGGGCTTTTTAATTGGTAATCTGACACCTCAATGGCACAACAAAAGCTAAAACAACTATCATATTCCTGACGTTGAAAAGTGAAAAAAGGCATTAGTAGTATACCGCTGTTCAAAACTCATAAATCGATTGCGAAAAAAAAACCAAATCCGGGTTACAAACTAAAACTAAGGGAAACGCATCAAATATAAGAGGAGAACAACAACACAATAGAAACACAACATTAAAATGTAACACACATAAAAACGAACTATAATGTAACAATGGCCATTTTCCTGACTTGGAACAGGACATTTTAAGAAAAAACAATTGTGGGTTGAACCTGATTTAGTGGGCATGCCAAACCTCCCGCTTTTATGGAAATGTTAAATAACATTACAATGACAACATTACAGGACAGGACAACAATACAAACAAATGGGAGAACATACTTCTATATGTACGGTACAATAGTCTATTAAAGTTATACCTCGTGCGAATTAATCGTTTTACATGTGAAGGTCAATATATTTTACCAACTAACAATTCTAAATATAGAAATAGGTGGAAACCTGTTAAAGTCGGTCAATATGAAATTAAAACTATGTGTGTACATGTAATTATACTTAGTCTAGCAACTCACACAGTCAAAGTTAAAACTGTCATTAGAGATGCACATATGATTGTATTTTTATCTCTAAATTCTGTATATATTTGTATGTATATTCTGCTTTTTATATTTGAAATACATGTATCAAATACTTTTTAAAAACAAACCAAGATGTCACTTAATCCATTGCATATATGTTCTTTAAATTGTCAGGGGTTAAGAAAATATGAAAATAGAATAAGACTAAAAGAATGGATAAAACAACAAAAATGCAACATAATTTTTTTACAAGAAACACATTTTTTAAACAATTCAATAGATAAAGAATATACGGGCGATTTATATCATAGTTTTGGAAGCACACAATCAAGAGGTGTTTCGATTTATATCAACCAAAAAATTAAATATGAAATCATAGATAAATATGTAGATCAAGACGGAAGAATTATTTTAATCAACACAGAAATCGATATAAATATATTTACCTTTGTAAACCTGTATGCCCCAAACACATGTAAAGATAGAAATATATTCTTTAAAAAAGATTTAAGTGTCATTGAAACATATAGCCTTGGTATAATTATCATAGGCGGTGATATGAATGAAACGCTTAATATAAAAGATAGAAAAAGTGATAGAAATAATCAACAAAAAATAAAAAATAAGACAAATGGGCTAAAAACTCTGATAAAAAAACTAAAAGTTATAGATATATGGAGAGCAATAAATCCAAATAAAACGCAATATACCTGGAAAAGAAAAAATAATGATGTAGCTAGTAGAATTGATTATTTTCTAGTTAGTCAAGATGTGAGACAAAGAGTACTCAGCACTGATATACGACCTGCTACTATTCAATATACAGATCACTTAGCGATTTCACTTAAAATTAATCATTGTCAAGGGAACAAAGGAGAGGGATACTTCAAATTTAACAACAGTATTCTTAATGACGAATCATCCAAAATAAAAATAAATACTTTGATAGATCAATATGAAAAATTAAGAAATAAAAAAAGTCTAGCAATCGTGTGGGATCTCTTTAAAATAGAAGTAAGAGAGAAAACTATAGAACATTGTAAATTAAAAGCTAAACAGAAAAGAGACGAAATTACAAAACTCGAACAAAAACTTAAACTTTTGAATGAAATTCATGATAACAACCTGGATGGAAAAAATAATAATTTGCCAAATATAATAGATTCAATAAATAAAACAGAAGAAACGCTACAAACTCTATATTCAGATAAAATAAAAGGGGCACACATAAGATCACGAGTTAAATGGATAGAGGAGGGCGAAAAAAATACAAAATATTTCTTGGAATTAGAAAAATCAAGATTAACAAGGAAAAACATTACTGCTATAAGGGACAGTAAAGGAGAAATAACAGAAGATCAAGGCAAAATATTAGAAACGGGGAGAAATTATTATGTCAATTTATATAAGTCAACTAACCCTGATTTAAGAGAAATTGAAATTTGTTTGGCTTTTTAACTATTTTGATCTGAGCGTCACTGATGAGTCTTATGTAGACGAAACGCGCGTCTGGCGTATAAAATTGGAATCCTGGTACTTTTGATAACTATTTACCAACCAAATAATTACTTTTCTCTTGGAAAATAACCAAAACTCCGCTATGTAATATTTGTGATGTAATCGAAGATTATGAGCACTATTTTTTAACATGCAAATTTCTGAAATCATTTTGGGATCAAATAAAACTATTACTTGATAAACTTAAAATAGGACATCATATCATACCATTTAAATCACTATTGTACGGATACAAAATAAACGATACAAGTTATTACAGTATTAATGATTTAATAACAATTATCTTTTTACCGTATACAAAGGATACTATATATCCGAACAAAAAACAAAACAAATTAAAAACCAATTGTTCAGAGAACAATTGAAGGTCTTTCCATCAAAACAATGTATTTTGATATGAAAAGTTGTGAAACTAAGTTTAAAATGTCATTTCAATCGTCAAATGATAGCTCCTAGTAAGCTGATTCCAAAAATATATTGTTTCCATACATTTTTTTTAAATAAGGGAGATAATTTGTTACTTCCGGTTTGAAAAATGTTACTTCCGATTATATTTGAATATTTACTTGACACTGATTCCAAAAATATCTGGTTCTATATACTTTTATATTAAAAAGTACAAAAAAATAGCTATTTCCGGTTTACAAAAGGTCACTTCCGGTTGTTTTTTACAAGGTTAAATGGTTTGATATCTTTTTCTAAAAGATGTATATCTTTATCATGTATACATATAGAATAAAAGCAAAGGTCAAAATCTAGAACGTCAAATTAAGCTATGACCTTGAGATCAGTTTCAAGGTCATAAACCAAGGACCTCAAATCAAAAGACCATAGGTCTTTATTATATTTAGTTAATGAGTTATATCACCAAACGCGTATTTTTAAATACAAGAGGGGAGAAAACTCCCTTTTACATTCAACGTACGCTTGCAATCAAAATTTACATCTTACGACATGTCGCAACTAACAATTTAGTAAAAATAATTTGTTGATATCTTATACAGTCTTTGGATATAAGTGAAAATAAGCCAAATTCAAATATTAGAAAATGACCTTGACCTTTGACCTTGACCTAATTTTCATTTTTTGGGACCAAGGACCTCAAATCAAAAGATCCTAGGTCTCTATCACTTATGATTTATAAGATAGAAATTCATATCACTTATATCAGATGCATAAGGGGAAATAACTCTCATATGGAGCGGTCATATCGCTTCGGTCAAAATAGGACAAATCATGCGAAGGATATAACGAGCAATTTTGTAAAATAAATTTGTCATAATCTTTTACGGTTGCGAAGGAGATGCGCTAACAAGGAAAACAGTGTTTGGGGAGATAACTCCTACAAAGAAAAGTATTCGTTTACGCAGGGTAAATTTCAAAAGTGCATAAACTGTTCGATATCATATACCAAATATCTAAGCGACATATTGCGAAACAAATGTTTATCGCAAGAACAAAATTAGGCGGAAGAAAAAAAAAAAAAAAAAAATAATCAGAAGAAAAACAATAGGTCTTTCCACAGAAAAGTGGAAAGACCTAATTAATATGTTTAAAATTTTCAAAAAAGAATTTCTTCAATATCACGAAATATTGATAAATAAAGAAGGCAAATATGAAAAATTCCATAATCTGGTTGCAGCAAAAATTAAACTAATTTCATAAATTATAATTTATAATACATCATGTTATCATATTTCTATTCCGTTACATACATGTCATTATTACTATATATATATATATTGTGCACTAACAAGTACTAACTTATCAATGAAATGCTATATACTAACGTTAACGAGGCCGGGATAAGGTACCGGTTCTTCATGTATCTCTAACAAATGTAAAATTCAAATAAAACATTATAATTTCAAAAAAAAAAAGAAAAAAAAAAGATAAAAAATAAAAAAAATAAATGGGAGAACATTTGGGACAGAGAAACACACAAATAATATCTTACAAAAGGTACCAGGCTTAAAATATAATACGTTTCGGCCACACAAGACTAACTAGTGACGCTCAGATGAAAAAAGTTCGAAAGCCAAAACACTTACAAAGTTGAAGAGCGCCGAGGACAAAAAGTCCCAAAAAGTTGTGCCCAATATGTATTCCGTATGTAGAAAATGGTGGACTAAACCTTTTGTAATAGTTAGATAAACCGTTCACTTGTATGGCAGTCGCATACAGTTGCATTATATTGAAACAATGTGTGAACACATCAAACAGATTTGATAGGTAAAAATGTCAAAAATATTGGTAAGCAGTCAACATCGTGTTATAATCTTAGTCATTATAAAAATCAATGAAAATGTCAACAAGGAAAAACAAAAGCAAATAAACAAAGCATATGAGCAAGCAAAAGACGAGAATACAAAAACTTAGCATTGCTCCAGAATTAACACACAGTGATGGGATGTATGATGGATATTACCAAAACAAAAACACCAAACTAAATAGTAATGTTTATAATTTACATAGATAAATAAAAGAACACTATTACACGTACGGTAAGACTGCATTAGCCTCAGCTTATATTGTTATAATATGTTATTTTCATATTTACTTTCTTCTTAAGGTTTGTCAACATTTCAATGTTCATTTTGAACCAAACCGAGTACAGATATATCGGAAAGACAGTGTGAGCCAAGGCTCAGTGTTGAAGACCGTATGATGGCCTATAATGGTTTTCTTTAACAAATTGTGACCTTAATGGAGAGTCATCTCATTGGCACTAATACCACATCTTCTTATATCTATTAGCACTATAATTTTATAGGCTTAAACAAATCTTCTACATTTTCATGTTTTCATAATACTCAAATTTGACAAAAACAATGAAAACATTGTAATATAAATATTTCTGCAGAACAGTTTAAGAATGACCAACAACTATTTTTCAAAGGTAAAAAAAAACTTAATTATCGGTAAACTGACTATTTAGGTCAAATTGACTTATTTTCACATCTTATTTTGTACGATTGACGTATACTTTTTTTTATTAATATTTGTTAAAGATTCTCTCTATCAAATATAGTTTCCAAACAAACGCAAAAAGGTATCGATCTAGTGAGTTTAGCCCTTTCAAATGACATTTTTAATAGGTTGTGCTATTAAACACTGTCCAATGTTAGGGTAGTATTAGGCACTCAGTCACATGTTTGATCCCGCCATCTTTTGTATGAGCCTGATCCATTTCAGGAGCCTGTAACTAGTGGTTTGTCGTTTGTTGCTGTATAACATATATGTTTTTCGTTCATTTTTTTATACATGATTCAGACCGTTAGTTTTCTCATTTGCATTGTTTCACATTTGTCATTTTTGGGACTTCTGTTGATGACTATACGGTATGAGCTTTATTCATTGTTGGAGTACTTACGGTGACCTATAGTTGAAAATTTCTGTGTTATTTTGTTTGTTGAGGAGAGCATTACCATTGGCAATCATTCCACATATCCTTTTTATTTATATAAAAACAGGGTAAACAATATTCATTTCAAAACAATTACTCCTATAACTTGAGGGGTGATTTGGAGATTTCTGCCTGTTGACACCTTAACTTATTTTTACGAAAGCCGAGAAGGCTCACCTATAATTCAGAATTCAACATTCGGAATTCAGCAATATTCGTTTTATAATGTTATAAACTTAGTTATTATTGTAATAATTACTATTTGATTTCCTTGTGATATGAAAATTTAATACCTGTCTGTATATCATCTACTCCTTCTTATATAAAGAAATTCTATATATTTGTCCATAGCATAATCTATATAGGAAGGTTTGCTTTCATTTCATCTGAGTGTGTTTACTGGTTTGAAATCGACCCCTGTAATCCTATGGTTTTAACTTACACCCTTACCACCATCCCAACATACACCACTACGCTGTTTATATTCCTTGTCTTTATTTACTCTCTAAAAACATGCATGTTCATCAAACCCCGAAAATATCTTATTTGGAACAAAAAGCGAAAATCCGATTAGCGTTAAAATTAAATATAGAATTGCATACAACTTAAGTAGTAAAAGCTTTCTCATGATCGAAAGATAATTTCTCTGGCAAAACTTTGTAAAAAAAGTATTCTCAATTATCCGTATTTTGACATGTAGATACGGACCTCCATATAGTTTATATCTATAATTTGGAAGGGATTATTTAAGGGGAAAAGCAAGGCGACAAACAGGTGACGCGGATTCTAGCACTTTTCTAGCTTTGGGCTTGCTCTCTCTCTCAACACTTTTTACATGCCTATGAGTCTAACAAAAATTCCTTTTTTGTCATTTGCCCTTGTATAAACCATATTTCTGAAGGGAATGTACTAGTTCCGTGAAAAGTTTTCTCAGAAAGATGTTTGATTGTGAAAAAAAGTTCAGAGACATATTATATCCTATATTTATTTTCAATCCCCTTTCCACTGACGCGATAAGAACGTGTACATATCTTTCTGAAAAAGGCGATATCAATTTCCCGCGATTTTTAGTGTGGTGAAAGCAAACTTACACAATACTGAGTACATACAAAAACGCAACACAACAAGTTTGAAACTTGTATTGCAGTTACATAATAGTTTAACGAGTGAGTGAATGAATTCTGCTTAACGTACAGAAACACATAAACTATATGCATATTCCTGATGTGAACATGTGAATAAATGATGAATAAACTCTGCTTTGTGTTTGTCCTATATGCTGAGCCGGATACCAATTTCAAAGTCTTTTGATTGATCTAGCGGACAAAGGTTCGAACAACTTACGACATTCTGTACTCAGACAACCATGCTAACAACGAGACCATCTAGTTTGTTTAGTATAATCATGGATGTTTAAATATATCTTCCATGGTATAATATATTCTTCTCTAAACAAATATGTTTCATAAAGTCCTGTTATTTACATAGCTACTGATATATTTCATGGGAGATAAATTGTTTCAATCTTTAGACAAAATAATGTTCCATTTGTTGTTGCGTTTTAATTGACACTCACTATACAAACGGAAAGCAATGACCGATCATCATATACTATCAATTACAGAACTATTAAACTCATTATGTATGTTTATCTTAAGCCAGCAAATTCTCAAGGTTCTAATACTATAATCTGACAAGTAAATAACCTGTGTATTCCTTATCTTTATCTTTATCTTGTATTTAACATTATTTTTTTGATTGTCCATCATACACTATTAACAGGATCACACTCCTTGATAAACTGTTTGCTTATAGAGTTGATACTGATTTAAACTTGATACTATTTGGTGATCAATCTATGAGTATTGAAGACAATGTGCAGATAGTCAAGGCTGTTCATATATATATATATACAATTCAGAGAGATTTTTATAATGAAATGTATTTGATAGTCCAAAACCAAATTAACTTTTACTTTGTATGTCTGTGTTTTATATTATATTAAGCTCTTAGACCCGAACCAGCTGAAAAATAATTAAAATTGAAACAAAAGTTATAATTAAACGACAGTACATTGAAATTAATATTATTAAAGCTAAAAAGCTAATAAATGCACCTTTAGTTCTATATCATTCATATATTCAATTTGTATATCTTTAATTTCTTAAATCTATTTTTTCTTCTTTTATTATTTACATTCTAAATTCTTTTTATATTATTATAATTCTTTAATGTATCAATATGTTTACTACTCGCTGTCGTTTTTCTTCAGGTGCAATAATTTAGTAAAAATAAGTACATGATATCAAACATGTTGTTTTAAAAATTAGTTATTAAATTATTTTAAATAGCTGACTGGAGACCATTTAATTTAATGTGAGACTTCTAAATCAATGTTGGAGTTTATTATCTAGAATATTAAAACTTTTTTTCATAATTATTTTTTTATTAATTTTTCTGAGTTAACATTTGAAGCATTTTTAAAACAGTCATACTTTTTATCTGAGTTAACTATTTGAAACATCATTCCAGTCAGTTAAGAGGTATTTTTGAAAAATTAATTCTGTTTTGTCATTATGTTTGTGCATGTGTTGTTTTGTTTGAATGTAATATATTGTACCTTGTTTTGTGGAGTGGCTATGCCTGTTGCCCAATCCAATTCAATGTATTTGAATAAAATATTGTTTAAACTAATCTTGTATTTAATTTGAAGTCGGTCGCAGTTGAAAGTTAGCTCTTATAATAATAATAATTACTGTATTTAAAGAATGAGACTCAATTAGCATTCACGAATCTACCTTGAGACCCTCACAATAATAATATTAATACAGAACACATATCATAGATATTACAGTCTTTGAACATATCATACTATATATATAAAATTAATGATTGTCTGTAGAAAAGGAAAAATAAAAACAAATTATGCATTTAATTTATTGCTCAGACTGCTATATAAAGATGTCTTTTTTTTGGAACTCATAATTGATAATAAATAGTTACTATCTTTTTAAATATAACCATTATTATTTGTTCTAGTACTTTAATTTATGATACTGCAGTTAATCACGAGTGTATATGGAGACACGCGCGGGAAATGTTTATTTGTAACAGTTGATTGACATACAGTTACACATGCGATGCTAATTTTCATTTTCCACATCACGTATCTTGAATTTTGACTAGACTGTATTTAACTTAATAAAAAAAGAGACATATAGAAAAAGTTGGCCAAGTTTTGTAATAAATAATTTTGTGTTGAACATGCTCAAAATTGTCCAACCTGACAGGACGGACTCCACCGGCCGTCAACATATACTTAAGGGGTACACCAGATGAGTAACGGAGTTTAACGGGTATGAACGGACACGAACAAATTGTATAAAGTAACAAATTGAGATGCTATCCGTTACTCATCCGTGCGCGTTATCCGGTACAGTGATCAGGGCACGGTCAAACGATCTGTATACGTTTTGGTGAAATTATGATTGTTCGTTCCAGAACAGTTACTATGGGATTTATTTAATTATTTCAAAAAAAGGGAAGGTATTTTTTCACATATCTTTAAAATGCCATATCTGATTGGCTTTAAACTTTACACAATTTTTATTATATTATATATAGTCTTAAGGTCTGTTTAACTTTTTATGACATTTTTATTTAGGTATTTAGTTACAAGCTTAAGAGATACGGACTCCTTTTAATAAAAATATTTAAAGGGGGAATATATTTCGCACATGTCGCGCTGTATTTTGAAAATGCCTCTTATAATTGGCTTAACACTTTACACAGTTGTTATTGTGATATTAAGGTCTGCAGACTTTTGGGTGAAATTTTATTATTTCGCAATGCGTCTTGAGAATGCGTTGTTTTATTTACTTCCGACTTTCTTTACACAATTGTATGTTGTCATAGTCGGTCTGTATATTATTAATGACGGGTTATACATTTACGGTAGGACATTTACCAGCTGGACCATATGAGTATCAATACCAAATAGGTTTTTTATACATGATGTATCAGAATTTTTTAAAAATATCTTCAAAAATGTCAAATTTAGATTCCACAAAAACGATGATAGATTTCAATAGATTTTGATCTTGTCAGTTATCATTTTGTTCCGTGTTATAATTCATAAATACCTTACATTGTTCTAAAACGTGATCAATATACTTTTTTCTGAGGAGCGTGAAGTTGACTTACCAATAAAGTGTGAAGTGTCCGTTGCTACTAGCAGCCAGTATCCGTTTCCGCCAGAAGTGGCCGTTATGGTTATGCACCGTGAAATTGAAATAGCTGAAGAAATTGAAGAAATTAGATTTTAAAGGATCAACTATTTGTATATGTGCGTTTTAAAAAAAAACTTATACGGTATTGTTGTATAACCGTTGTCCGTCCGTCCGTCGTCCAAACTTAGGACAGTATAACCCAAAAACGATTTTTAACTTTAAAACATCCGTGCAACCTTGCATTATATTTTGCCTGATAGGAGCCAGCAAGGTGACGTCGCGTTAGTCCTACAACTATTATTCTGACATCCAATTATTCCGACAACCCATTACTCCGACCGCTCATTATTCCGACAGCTCATTTTACCGACAATGCATCTGCCATAACTTTATGGGTTAAGTTTCTCTAAAATGACCAACTCCATTCTCCATATTATTTATATTTGTCCGTTTTTTTCCCCCATTATTCGCCTCATGTTGGATATTTGCTGGATATTTGGTTCAGTTCCTTGGAGATACACATTCTTATTAATTGACCCCATAAGGATTATTGCCCTTTGAAGTCATTGTTTTGCAATTTTTTGTAATCTTTTACAAAATTCTTATTCTCAGACTCTTCAGGGTCAAATTAAACCAAACTTAGCCTGAACCATCCTAAGGGAATGTTGTTTAGCAAAATGTATCTTAAAACCTCGCCCATCAACCAAGATGGCCGCCATGGCTAAAAATAGAAAAGGGGGTAAAAAACAGTTCAGCTTATATCTCTGAAGATCTATCTACCGTTGAAATTTTCACACGCATCAGACAACCTACTGTGTGATTACTTCCCTAAATTGGTAATTTTTAGGTCATTCTTTATTTTCTTGCCTATATAGCATGTATAGTTCTTGAGTGTCCTTTGTTTAATATGCACTACAGCACGTAGTCCAAGGTGAGCGACACAAAAGCCTCATGTTTTGTCTTGTCATCTCTTCGTTTCATATGTTCAGTAGATCCAATTGTGATTAACACCTCTTGTCATCTTTACAAAAACTTTTTATTACCTTTGATTATGACTAAGCATAAGAGCAACCTCAGTCTTATAAACAATTGCTGGAAATTTTGTCGGATGAATTCGAGTCAACATCAATGTGTTGACTTTTGAAGAGGGTTCATTACTTGGAGAGTATGAAATCTGCAACAAAATACAGATGGATAGTTTTAGACACGAGTCCGATAAAGTGATGCTTGATCTAAGGTCAGTACTGTAAAAATTATCTTTATCTTATTCGCATCTTTTTTGTTTTACAGTGAAGATATCCACCTGGATTCGCACCTATAGTGAAGAAGAATTGATTAATATGACGTTAAACGGTTGTATGCTTTTTCTTTTTTTCAAACATGATACATTCGGGGTCGGGGATAGGTAGTATTTGTATTATC
Organism: Mytilus edulis; assembly: GCA_019925275.1. NCBI lineage: Eukaryota > Metazoa > Mollusca > Bivalvia > Mytilida > Mytilidae > Mytilus > Mytilus edulis. Next base: position 69,190,516 of record CM034362.1, read on the forward strand.
GTGTAATGGACATACTTTGAGGGAGGTAATAGACTATGAAACTAGGATTGAAAAACAACGTATGTTAGGACGGTGATGAGGGGACATTTTGAACCAGAGACTTACAGGGGTAGATTCCAAAACGGCAAAAGCACAGAGATATGATATAGATATAGATTATATTATGGACAACAAAATAGATATAAACTATTTACATAAGGTGGAGTAGTTAACATAAAGACAGGCATACAATTTTCATATCACAACTAAAACCTATATCAATTAAAAACCAATTGTTCAGAGAACAATTGAAGGTCTTTCCATCAAAACAATGTATTTTGATATGAAAAGTTGTGAACCTAAGTTTAAAATGTCATTTCAATCGTCAAATGATAGCTCCTAGTAAGCTGATTCCAAAAATATATTGTTTCCATACATTTTTTTTAAATAAGGGAGATAATTTGTTACTTCCGGTTTGAAAAATGTTACTTCCGATTATATTTGAATATTTACTTGACACTAATTCCAAAAATATCTGGTTCTATATACCTTTATATTAATAAAGTACAAAAAAAAAGCTACTTCCGGTTTACAAAAGGTCACTTCCGGTTGTTTTTTTCAAGGTTAAATGGTTTGATACCTTTTTCTTAAAGTTGTATATCTTTATCATGTATACATATAGAATAAAAGCAAAGGTCAAAATCTAGAACGTCAAATTAAGCTATGACCTTGAGATTAATTTCAAGGTCATAAACCAAGGACCTCAAATCAAAAGACCATAGGTCTTAATTATATTTAGTTAATGAGTTATATCACCAAACGCGTATTTTTAAATACAAGAGGGGAGAAAACTCCCTTTTACATTCAACGTACGCTTGCAATCAAAATTTACATCTTACGACATGTCGCAACTAACAATTTAGTAAAAATAACTTGTTGATATCTTATACAGTCTTTGGATATAAGTGAAAATAAGCCAAATTCAAATATTAGAATATGACCTTGACCTTTGACCTTGACCTAATTTTCATTTTTTGGGACCAAGGACCTCAAATCAAAAGATCCTAGGTCTCTATCACTTATGATTTATAAGATAGAAATTCATATCACTTATATCAGATGCATAAGGGGAAATAACTCTCATATGGAGCGGTCATATCGCTTCGGTCAAAATAGGACAAATCATGCCAAGGATATAACGAGCAATTTTGTAAAATAAATTTGTCATAATCTTTTACGGTTGCGAAGGAGATGCGATAACAAGGAAAACAGTGTTTGGGGAGATAACTCCTACAAAGAAAAGTATTCGTTTACGCAGGGTAAATTTCAAAAGCGCATAAACTGTTCGATATCATATACAAAATATCTAAGCGACATATTGCGAAACAAATGTTTATCGCAAGAACAAAATTAGGCGGAAGAAAAAAAAAATAATCAGAAGAAAAACAATAGGTCTTTCCACAGAAAAGTGGAAAGACCTAATTATTACAATATGTATGTTATAACATTTGATAAAAATTATTTCCCAATTCTGAATTCCAAATTCTGAATGCCGAATTCTGATTGCTGAATTCTGAATTATAGATGAGCCTTCTCGGCTTTCGTAGATTTTATATATCTAGTCATTCTTTTTGTTAAAGAACTTTCTCTTATATGTTATAGTTTTCAAAATAAGAGCCGAAAAACTGAATAAAACAATAAAATTCACAAATGAGTGTCCGATTTCCTGAATATTCTGTAGGAGATATATATAAACATATATCTACCTTGACCTTCTGGTCAATTTTATTTTGGCAGATTTGCTCTGACTACTAGAGTTTTTGAGATATTAGTCAAAACTTAATTATTTATATTTTCATGTTCTAATTTTCAATTCATTGACATTTTAGAGGCACATTTAACTTGATATTTTAGAGAAGACATTTAAAAAAAAGTTTACTACACCGAATGAATAAACAAATGACGAGGTACTTATTATCATAGCATACCATAAAAAATACTATAAAAGTCCAATTGCGAACAGAATGAATTTCTAATTCAAACATTAATCCAACTCGAGTTATCTACCTTGATAAAAGAAACGAAAGTAGAAAAACTGACAATTATTAATCATCAGTTCCGTCGTATAATACGATCGAAACATGTTTTAAAGTTGTTATTGGATCACAGAAGTAGGTATGTATAGTGTTTTGTTTTCTTTTAAAAAAACACACCTCTTATGAAAAGACGATTAACGCCATACTAGTATTAAAGATCAATCATAAACAGTTCATTATGTTTAGTAGTCAATTTGCTCATGCATGTCTATTTTGAAATCATGTATATACATTTACAACCACACTTTCATTTTGAACGTGTTTAACAAAAAATGGCATTGCCAATGTATGTATGTTATAACCAGTAACCAGTGGTGTGTGTGCGTAGAGGGGATGCCAGGTGGTTATGGGTCTATTAAGAGAAAATTAAAGCTATGAGTTACTTAGAGATATGTTTATGTATTAAAGTATATGTGTGCTATTTAATTTATTGTGGCTTATGGTATCTACATTTTCTTTTTCTTTTTTCTAATTTTAAAAAAATATTTGAATATTTAGAATAAGGTTGTTTTATTGAAGCAAGAAGCTGTTAACTAAATTTTTGATCATATTCTAAAAAAACTGCTTGTTGAATTTTTCATCATCGTTGTTGAAAAAAACTCGAAAAAAATTAGTTCAAATGCTATAACAGCCAATTTAAATTGTTGGCATCACATGAGAGGAAGATAGTAACATTTAAACCTTTCTTTCCTGTACTTGAGTATTTGATTTAATGTTGAACCTGCTTATATGTAATATATTTTAAGGTAGCACAATACAAAGATTTTTTTACTTTCAATTACTAACCTTTAAAATGTTGTAACTTTCTTATGAATCCATAAAATCCATAGAATAATAAAAGAGGTATATAAAGATAGATAAAAGATTAATCTTTAAACTGAATGCAATATTTTTATTATGCAATTATTATGTAATAAATTATTATGTAATTAGTGGCAAAATCTTGGTCAGTTCACTTGAACGAATTTAGCTTCATCATGTCTTTAACTATGCAGATATTTTTAACGAAATCTTAATCAGCACATCATGGGGTTGAAAAGGGTGTCTCAAATTACCACTATGGCATTCCATTCTCTTATGAATTTCTAATTAATGTAAACATCCTAACCACATGAAAGAAGATAATGTTTAATAAGGTGTTAAATTTGTTCTATACATTCTATCTGAAATCTGAGGCACCCTTTTGTAGATAGTGGCCATAGGAACAACATATGATAAAATCAGCCCTCCAGGAATACCCATGCAGAAGCTAATTTCAATTAAAAGCGGAAATTTGGTGAAAAATATTTTAGACACAGTTTACATTATAATTGTTTACATAATTGTTGCATAATACTAACATTGAATTAATTTGAAAGAGTAATCTGTTAGCTATCCTTAAAAATGTTAATCAATTTCATGAATAATAGCAAAGGTTGACGATACGTAAATTGCCTTTGGTGCACGTTCTTCTTCATACGAGGGGATACTAACTGTACTATTTAAAAATATAAAATATATTTATATTCAAAGTAAACAATTTACAAGGCGGATTTTGATTTTGTATGATAAATGATTAGACCTTTTCAAGTATACCTCCTATGGTTGGCTTGCGGATATGCGTTTTTCTGTGTTTCTCTATCTATTAAATTGTTTGCAAAGGATTTGAAAATAGAAAAAAAAACTTCTGAAGAACAGGTGGAAAAATTACCAAAAACTATATTTCAAAGGTAATAACCCCTTAATTCTCAGTCAAATGCCTAGTTAGGCCCAATTGACTTTATTTGTACACCTTATTTTATTAAACATAAAATCAAACAATAGTACTATTTGTCTTCAAAGGGTAGTCTCGCATATAGGTCTGAATATACGATTTGTCCACGTTGACGTATATTTTTTTTTATCAAACTTTATTAGAGATACTCTCTTTCAAAAATAGTTGTCTAAAGAATGCAAAAAAGGTATCGATCTGATGAGCCCTTTCAATGTTTTTTTTTATAGTACATGTATGTTGCACTGTCCCAGATTATGGCAGGATTGGGAGCCTAGTAACAAGTTTAACCCAACCTTTTTCTGTATTTGTCTGAATCAAGTGAGTAGCCTGTAATTTAGGATTTTTTTGTTTGTCGCTATATAACACATGTTTTTCATTTATTATTTTGTACAGAATACAGATCGATAATTTTCTCGTTTGTATTGTTTCACATTTGTCATTTTTGGGTCTTCTGTAGCTGACTATGCGGTATGAGTTTTATTTACTATTAGAGGACGTATGGTAGGTAACCTATAGTTGAACATGTCTATGTGTTTGGTCTGATATTGGGATCTGTCTGATTGGCAATCATACCACATCTTCTTCAATTGAATTCTTTACTGATTTTTTTATTTCTGGTCAATCGTTTTGTTTACAAATTTACTCTGTATATTTTATAGTTATCAACTAAGAGCCGAAAACTAAATTAACCAACTAAATCTAAAAACTGTTTCCGATTTTCTGAACATTCTGTAGGAGACGTATATACATACAGACCTTGACCTTCATGTTTTATGAGGTCACTAAATTCAAGATTTCATATGTTATATATGTTAAAATCAATAGTGAGAGATGGGTAAACAAGAGGAAGTCAAAGTTAAAGTGTAATATTCTTAGAGAGACACCGTTTCTTTATAGTGTGCTATTTGTGTTATTCAAATGAAAGTGGCTGAGTGAAAACATTCTCTTTTTTTATTAAAGAAAATAGCATTCATTGTGTAAATGAATCTACAAGCATTTTCTTTTATTATAAAAAGCTGTTAAAATATTTTGTTTCATATCATATCGATTTTTCTAATCACTTCGGATAGATATTTTTACAATGAGAAAAATAGTACTAAATCTAAATCATAAAACAGCAAAGTTAAATGTTTAGCATCATCAGACAAAAAGATACTACCAAACAATTGAGAATGGAAATGAGGATTGTGTCAAAGAGACAACAATCCGACCATAGAGATGAAAACAGCCCAAGGCTACAAATGGGCCTTCAACACAGTGAGAAATCCCACATTCGGAGGTGGGTTTTAGCTGGCCCTGAAACTAAAATGTGTCCTAGATCAGTGAACATAGACGTCACACTAAACTTAAAAACATATAACTGAACTAAAATTGTAAATTACATACAAGATTAACATGTACAAAGGCAATACGCACAGTAATACTCAGAACTCTGTCCTCTTTTTCGGGATGGCACAATTAACACGTTGATTCTGTTGGTAAAATACGTAAAACTAGTGTTTTGCCTATAACATTGCAGTTACCCTGGCTTTCACAATAGATTTTCTCAGCTGAAGCCTCCGTTGATTTTTTAAAATTCTATTTTGTACTGTTTTTCAAATTCATATTCCTGGTTCGGACACTTGTGGATTCGAAATAGAAGTAACTATTTAGTGTTGTTAAATATGTGTTACTGTGTTTTGAACTTTTCTAGTTAATGAATGTATTTTGTGTTACGAAATATTATAAATCATTTTTTTTTCATTCTCTTTTAAATTATACCAAAACCTTTACTTTTAAAAAAAATACACGATATGCAATCAAAAATTCAAAAAACTGTCTTGTCAATTACAAATTATATCAACTGTACTATTTTCCTTTTCAATACAATCTAATATTCTAGAATGTTTCTATTTTAGAATGTCGACATCCCTGTCACAGGAAGATATCAATTTTCTACGATTAGCTGGTTTGTTAATAAGAGTCGCACCTCGTGCTGTAAGACGAAAGTTTGACTATGAGTTCCACCCTAAACAACTCAAACAATTTCTGAGTAAAAATCGACGTAAGATATATGACCTAACGTTTGAAAAGGGAGTCATCACATTGGTACAATATGATTTATTATATCCAAAAGGTAATATTCTAAGATATTTAAGATTCATTTTTATTTCAGAAAAAAGCAAAATTACAAAAAAAAAAACCGAACTCCCAGGAAAATTCTAAACGGAAAGTCCCTGAACGAATACTAAAACAAAACCTGAAACACATTTTACTGTCTTATGTAGAAACTGGTTATTTAAACATGGTTTGATAGCTAGCCTAAACTGTCACATGTATGACAGTCGTATAAAACTCCATTATAATGGCAAACTAATTGCTTGCTTCTTGTGAAATGTAAGAAGATACACAAAATACAGTAAAAAAATAGTTCTTTGGATGATCAGTTTATGAACATTCCGATAAAGGAACATACTTTTTTACTTACCTGTATGAGACTAAGTTCACTGTACATATTAACAGTTTTGTTATACTAGTATAAAAGCAGTTATATTCTGTAATGCACCAGTAATCATTTTAACTTTAAACATTCATTTTAGTGTAGATAAAAGGTCATTTGAACTTCTTCTGACAAGCGTAAGACTTGGACAAAAGACCTAAGCTCAATGTGTCCATATGGCATTGCAACTACGTCTGATAAAAATTGTGAAATTAATTCCTATACCTTGTGTAAGGAAATGTTATACTTTTTGAAACGAAAACGTTCGTGTGTTCCAACTATTTCAAGGGTATATACATGCTATAAGTACTCGCTTTTAAGTCTTAGCATAAGCTCCTATCAGCTGGTGGACGTTTCGTCCAAGAAGGTTTCACCAGCACAGTAGTCAACACCTCGGTGTTGACATGAATATCAATTATATGGTCATTTTTATAAATTTACTGTTTGGAAAAGTATGAATTATTCGAAATACTAAGGATTTTCTAATCGGAGGCATAGATTACCTAAGCCGTATCTGGCAAAATGTTTTGGAGTCTAAGGTCATCACTGCTCTTATACTTTTTACTTGTTTTTTTTTTTATCTCTTTAATTATTTTGAAGACGAAACGCGCATATGACGACGAAACGCGCGTCTGGCGTATTAAATTATAAGCCTGGTAACTTTGATAACAATTAGAAAACTCTGTATAACAGATTCTTTTTCAAACAGCAACCATTTTTTTCTTATCGATCACATTATGGAGACCCTTTCAATTGTTGTTATTTATAATTTGTTCTTGTTCTTCAAATGCTGTGACAGGATATTAGGTTAACATCAACAGTTCATCATGTGTCATTGTCGATGATTGAGCAGTATCAACTAGTAATTAATTTTTCATTAATTTGATCTTTGTTTTAGGCTCTTCAAAAGTATCATCAGACATGTTTGATGTATCATTGATGGTTTGTTTACTCAGACATTTCACCGATCTTGACATCCAAGATAGTCTACCACTGGAAACAATTCATACTGATGCTGCAGATATTTCCAGGATAAAATTTTACAGAAACTACATTGTTCATTCTAAAAGCGGTAAAGTTGATGAAACCGAGTTTTGGGAAATTTGGAACTGTGTGACTGAGGTAATTTCTCCAATAATCAAATGTAATTAGTAAAAGAAAATCGAAAATTTTTCTATCTCGATGACTGATGGCGTTAAAGAGTCTTTAAAATATACATGTTTTTATAAAATAAGTGCCTATAAATAGCAGCACATGACACACAAATCTATGGGAGTGTGGATTAATCAGTACAGAGATTAATTCAATTACACAAATAAAATTATATATTGCGCTACTATGTAATTTTACACACTATTTAGTATGTAAATATAAGAATGTTTAAAATATTTACAAAATGATGAAAATAAACGCAATATTTCGCTAGACCAACTAGCTTTATCAAGCGTGCAGCGTGAAATCGGATGTAGAAGATAAGAAACTTTTGCAGCTCAATGTATATGTTGCACTTGAATTTAGCTGCCTTGAAAATAAGAAAATTTTGCAGCTCAATGTATATGTTGCACTTGGATTTAGCTGCCTTGAAAATACATAATTGATAGTTTAAGTTACCAACGTTCATTGGCCAATATTACGGGATAAAAAGGACGATGCTTTGTATTAAATTATTCTTTATCTTTTCCTGTATCTTTTCTCGTCTTTTTCGTTAGGACCATCAGGTTCTAAAGTGTGGAGTTGGTGGATCCAAAAGTTTTCTCTTCTCCTTCTAACCGTGGTGTCCCACTCAGCATTGACTACTATGATTTGGAAAGTAACATTATCAAAAGGATGTTTCGTTGAACGAAGATGTCTTGTGGGAGGACAGTTTTTGGTTGTTTTTGTACGATGAACGACGGTTATTGAGCCGAATATTAAATTTCTCCATTATTTCTCCCACATACTGAATGCCACAAGTGTCACATGTTAATATATAAATTGAATTCTCCGTTTTACGAATTAGAGTAGATGGTATAATTTTGTTTAGTAACGGAGCTGATGAAAGAACTGCTTGTATTGGCAGCTTTACAACACAAACAATTCCTTTGACCACATTGTTTGCTAGTACAGATGTCACTAATTTGTCACGGATGTTTTTAGGTCTCTGAAGGCCATGACTGGTGGTGATGAAAATACTTTTTTTCAGATTTGAATCATTTTCGATAATTTTCCAATGCTTCTGAACAATGGATGACACATTTTTAAAATCAGGATGGTAAGTGAGTACAAGGGGTGTTCAGTTAGCTGCTTATTTCTTATCTTTGTACTCTAGAAGTTCTTGGCGACTAGTTCTGTTTGCTCTTTCGAAATCCTCGAACAACTACGTGTTTACGTAGTTGTCCAAGTCTAGCACGTTTCGTATTTTCAGTAGAGCATATTATCTTGATTCGCAATGCCTGGCTGAATGGGATACCACGGGAGCAGTGTTTAGGATGGCAACTTTTAGGAAAAAGGAATTGATGTTTGTCCGTTTGTTTGGTATGAAGGTCCGTTATAATAGTTCCGTTCTTGATGTAACTCGTAGTATCGGGGAAGTTTATTTTCTCCATAGATGATTCATATGTAGATTTTATTGAATGGTGGAAAGAGTTAAAGTGTTCTAGAAATTCAATAAGATGTTCTTGTAAATCTGTCCATTTGAAATCAATATCGTCAATGAATTGGAACCATAATAAGGGCTGGTATTGAGCACTAGCCAATAGGCGTTTTTCAAGTTGGCCCATAAATATGTTGGCATATGACGGGGCCATTTGTGTGCCCATACTAGTGCCGTCTATCTGGAGATAGTGTTTTTGAAAGAGAAGTTATTATTCTCCAGTACTAGTTTCAGAAGTGTAACAAGGCACTCAGTAGGAGGATTTTTTTCACTAGTAGTGTTCCATGTTGTTTTTATAAAATATATATATATTTGTTCACCTGAAAAAGTAAAAATGTTATAAATAAACTTAAAAAGCAAAATGCATACCTTTCCATTTCATAGACTTACTTCAACAAGTATGAAAAGTTATGTTGTTCTGCATTGAAAGCTGTACAACTTTTCTTCTTTAATTTAATAGATATCATCATGGTGATGTCAAAGACATGTTTTTTTTTTAAATTCATTCATTCCATGTAGGTTAATTGAATCCAAGTGATCTACAATTGATAACCCCTTGCTTTTGAAAATTATATGAGAATTTGTTTAATATCAAGGCAGTGTTATTTGGTGCAAATGAAGTTTCATTATTCAATTGATTGTTAACAACATGCATTTCTAAAATATTTTGTCGTCTTCGGAAAGACACTTATTTATCGTTGGAGGAACATTTACCAAATGGTACTATTATAATTTACATCATTTGAATCTTGAATATGTAAAGTTGTATGTTTTATTGGTTACATAAAGTACTATTTTGTGTTACAGGCAATACTCAGGCTAGCACCAGAAATAAAGTCAGATATTGATGCTTTGATAAGTTCATCGTTAACTAATGTCACTGATATCATAGATTTTATACGGCTAGAGAAACAGTTGGAAAAAACAAATCAGCATATGGTTACAATCAACAAGAAATTAAAGACACTAGAAACAGAAAAAATAATATAACAGGTATTTCTGATCTATATGGAAAATGTCCCTTTGTGGTCCCTAATTTCTAGCTTGGAAATCAAATTTCCATGGTTATCAACTATCTAAATACATATTTGTATTCCTACATAACTTATCAATAATATTGATAGTAAAATTAAACACAAAGTTATTATTGTTTCTGAAATAATCGTTGGTTGTTTTTTGACATCACAATTAAACAAATTGTATAACTTTAAATGATAGTGTTAAGTGGAGGCATCATATATGTGCCATATGTTGTTGTTTTTTGGAAAAGGGTTTGAGTTAAATGAAATTGGGGGAGGAGAGGGTTAAAAATCTTTTTTCTCCAATTTAAGAAATTAAAAAGAAAATTTCTTCAAACATTTTAGAAAATTAAGGGAGAAGAGGGGGTTTGGGGGGGGGGGGGGGGTGTAAAAAACAATACCGGAGTCATTTTATTTTATATAAAAGAAAAATTGGGTTTCACAACGTATTTTGATAATTCGGTGTATATAGTCTGAAAACTGAAATTAGTAAGTATTGCGCAACAGCAAGACATCTTCAATTGAAAATAAATTTAAATCTTATATTAAATTTCGTGTTCTTTGGCAACATTTATTCTATTTTGATTAACATCATATCTATTTTGGCAGTATTTCAGTTTCCCATAGCACTAGTGAAAATGTAACCGAAAAAATAATTCCAGAGTCATTTTAATCTATATAAAAGAAAAATTGGGTTTCACAACGTATTTTGATAATTCGGTGTATTTAGTCTGAAAACTGATTTAGTAAGTATTGCGCAACAGCAAGACATCTTCAATTAAAAATGAATTCAAATTTAAATCAAATCCAGACCTGCATCAAGCTTGAATGTTGTGTCCATTTTTTCCCCAACTGTTCGAGGTTGGACATTTGCTGTCATATCCAGATGCGTTTGACAAAGTAGTTTTAGTACAATCTGCGTCTTTAGGACAAGGAAGAGTTTAGCTGATTATGAAGCTTTTATTTTTAAAGAGCATTGATTTTATTAAGCGAGGATATAAGAAAGAAAGAACTGAAAGTATTACGATACAAGATTTACGATTAACATCATATCTATTTTGGCAGTATTTCAGTTTCCCATAGCACTAGTGAAAATGTAACTAATTCATAAAGCATATGTTGTGTGTTAAATTATGAAATGCTTTATCGATTTTTTGTTTTTGAACACTATACATTTAGTGAGTTCTGAATTATGAAATATGTTTTTGAATAGAAAAAACTTACCACTTATCATGATTTGAGTTTGTTTCTGGGTTCTGGCAATTAAGTCATTTTGCATCTCCATTTTTGTCTCTAATACCTTGCTACGATTAATCTATTAGCATTTACTGAAACATGACTGAATTCATATCTGTCTATCTAAAACTAATTTTGTTTACAGAAATACAACAACGAACTTTGAAAGAATGGAGAAATAATGACAAAAAATACATTCATACCTCAGCAACAACGTTTATACTAGAATCATTAAACAAAACGACGGGTGTTATCATTACTGGTTCTCCAGGCTGTGGAAAATCTGCAGTCGCTCATCATGTAGCATTGGAATTAGAAAAGGAGAAATACGAAATAATTCCTTGTGATGATCCTTCAGAAATCTTTAAGCATTTTACAAAAGATAATTTCCAAGTGTTTATAATTGATGATGTTTGTGGTAAATTCGTTCTTAATCAACAAAAAGCAGAAATATGGGATCAAAACGATTGCAAATTAAGTATGCTAATTGAATCTTGTAATCAGAACGATGATAATGACGAAAATGATAGCAAATCAGTGCATAAGTTTATCATTACGTGCAGGGAGAATATATATGTTCACGAGGCATTCCCAAAACTTACTTGTTTTTCACTTGTACAATGCAGCTTTAGTACCGAATATAAAGTTACTCCAGAAGAAAGAAGGACTATTGCATTGTCTTATGTGCCTGAGAACACAGTGAACGACATAGAAAATATCTGTCTGTACGATTTTTTCCCTCTTTTATGTTCTTTGTACTGTACAAACCTTAATCAAGATCATAGATTCTTTACCCATCCTGTTGAAATAATTGGAAATGAAATCATAAAAATGAAAAAACGATCTACATCATCTTTTCTCTGCATTTCTCTTCTTGTTCTTAGAAATAATAAATTTTGTATAGACGAATTAAGATCCGAGGATGTGAAACAGCTAGTTAAGGCTATATGCTGGGACTGTAAAATAGAACCTGTATCCATTGTATCGATACTTAACAGTTTTGAGTGTCTTAAAGGTGTCTATATGACAGAATCAGATGACTTCTACACAGCAATCCACGACAAAATGTTTGACATCATATCAGCAGCTATTGCACCATCTATAATGAAATGTTTAATAGAACACGTTGATATTGCATTCCTCGCAAACCGTACGTACATTTCATCATTTACTCAAAATAGTGCTCCTTTTGTTATTCAAATACCACAAGAGTTCGAAAGCCAATTTCTACAACGACAAATAAAAGATGCAATGAAAGGGAAATACTGGGAAGTGTTTGGAAGCATTCAAACTGAAAATGAGGCATATAGAAAACTACTTCTATCGTTTCTGAAAGAACAAGACGCATGTCAGCCAATTTCGTATGATTTCGATGAAGATGAGAATACGCCTTTGTATGTATCGTCTCACTTGGGATACATAGATTTTGTAGAATATTTTGTAGTAAACTATCCGTATCACATAGAGGTTAAAGACAAGGAGGGTAGGTCTCCCTTTTATGTTGCATGTGAAAAAGGTCACATTGCAGTCGTAAGATATTTAATGAGATATAATGAGGACATTGATGCAAAAAATATGGATAACACAACAGCATTATCGGCAACCTGTCTTAATGGTCACACTGAGGTGGCTCAACTGTTATTAAACAACAAAGCAGATATCAACATTACTAACAATTTAAATCAGGACACACTTTATTTTGCTTGCTTCAATGGGAATGTAAAACTTGTGAATCTGTTATTATTTGGTGAATTTAAAGTAGATATTACCAATAGAGATACGTTTGGACACACAGCTCTACATACAGCCAGCCAAAAGGGACACACAGAAACCGTGAAAATATTGATAGAATTTGGTATGAATATTAATCAGAAAAATAAAAAGAGTATGACACCACTGTTTCTTGCATGTAGACATAATTGTCATGATACAGTGAAATACTTACTTGATTTAAGCGGCCAAGCATTAAATAGTCGTGTAGATACAACGATAAAAGACGAAAATGGATGGTCAGCTTTACATGCAGCTTGTTTTAATGAGTCTACAGGAATACCTAAGTTATTGATTGATGTCGGTATGAATATAAATGACAGAACAAATAAAGGTTCTACCCCACTTTATCTAGCTTGTCAAAAAGGTCATTTTGAAACAGTGAAATATTTAATGTATTTAAATGGCCAAATATTAAATAATCGTGTAGATACATCAATAAAACAAGAACAAGGATGGTCAGCGTTACATATAGCTTGTTCTCATGGACATATAGAGGTAGTTAAGCTATTAGTCGATGTTGGTATGAATCTTAATGACACAACAAAGAAAGGTTCTACCCCCCTTTATTTAGCTTGTCAGGAGAGTCATTTTGAAACAGTGAAATTCTTACTTGATTTAAATGGCCAAGCATTAAATAGTCGTGTAGATACAACAATAAAAGACGAAAAAGGATGGTCAGTCTTACATGCAGCTTGTTCTTATGGATCTTCAGGAATACCTAAGTTATTGATTGATGTCGGTATGAATATAAATGACAGAACAAATAAAGGTTCTACCCCCCTTTATCTAGCTTGTCAAAAAGGTCATTTTGAAACAGTGAAATATTTAATGTATTTAAATGGCCAAATATTAAATAATCGTGTAGATACATCAATAAAACAAGAACAAGGATGGTCAGCGTTACATATAGCTTGTTCTCATGGACATATAGAGGTAGTTAAGCTATTAGTCGATGTTGGTATGAATCTTAATGACACAACAAAGAAAGGTTGTACACCACTTTATTTAGCTTGTAAAACAGGTCAATTTGAAACACTGAAATATTTACTTAATTTGAACAGCAAACCATTAAATACTCGTGTAGATACAACAATAAAAGACGAACAAGCATGGTCACCTTTACATTTAGCGTGTCAAAACGGACATATAGAGGTAGCTAAGTTATTAATCGATGTTGGTATGAATCTTAATGATACGACAAATGGCGGTTCTACACCACTTCACAAGGCTTGTCAGAATGGTCATTATGAAACAGTGAAATTACTACTTGATTTAAACGGCCTAGAATTAAATAGTCGTGTAGATACTGTCATAACAGATGTAAATAACTGTTCAGCTTTACATCTAGCTTGTGAAAATGGACATGCAGAAATTCTCAAGTTTTGATTGATGTCGGTATGAATATAAATGAAAGAGACAATTATGAAAGAACAGCTCTTCACTTAGCTTGTATGAATGGACATGGTGATATTGTGAAGATATTAAAGGATAATTGTGCAGAATTACAAATACAGGATAATTGCAGACGTACTCCGTATTTGTGTGCTAAAGAAAATGTTCATTCCGATATTAAGGAACTTTTAATAGAATAGTTTTAACAACATTGCAAAGGATTACATAACAGTTGTAATCAAGACCCATTAAGTAATATATAAAAATATCATTTTGATTGTATGTTTTTTTGTAATTTTTGTTTCTAAATTGGTTTCGTGACGTCTGAGATTGCTTCATATGTTCAATATACATTTAATATGTAATAAAGTAAATGAACGCCTATATTTAATAATTTGTATAAGTGAATTTTAGGCAGCGTTATTTAGCATTTTAGGTTTATCATTTACTAGACTTTCATATCGACAGAAAATCTTCGTTAAATGATAAAGAAATAAATGGATGTTTGTAATTTGTTAGTGATTTTAATTTATCATATTTAAACTATGATTGGTGTATATTTTCTCTCGACTGCTACAAAAAAACGCAGTATGCGAAAGGTATGGATTACTATCTGGAGGGGTAGGTAATGGCGGCGTTGTCGTAAACTGATTTAAAGCTTAATGTAAGAAGGAAGAAGACCTCGATGTTTCATTTCTTATATGCAGTTTCTTTTGTCATATTATGTCCATTGTCATTGATCAAATTTTAATTATTAGATGACTGCTTGAAAAAAAAATCATAGTTATTTGTTATCAGCAGTTGGTACTAAGTAACTATATCTGTAATATTGGTTCCTTGCAACGTCTTCATGTACTACCGGCAAGGTTCACCTGACTTCGACATAATAATTTCATAGTTCAGTTATCAAAGTAAAAGCTACATGAGTATGTCCTTTTTGCACTTTCTATAAACAGTGGGCCGATATATGTTATATTTCTCAATTGAAAAGGTTATATGCCAGGTTGGTTGGTTCCATCTGATCTTGAAATTATTCTCATGGTTCAATGGTAAGTGTTACGTTTTTGTGTTTTGGTCTTTTTCTATAGATACTTATTGTAAATAGTAAGCTATATTTGGTGATAGAGTGATTGAAAAGTGTACATGTCTGTCTAGCGGTTATTTTTTTACCTTGATCTACCTTTTATAGTTCATTGGTCAATGTTAAGATTTTGTATCTGACCATCATCTTAGTGTCACACATATCTATAAAAGTGTTAATGTGATAATGTAAATAAAAATAATCTTCAAGACTTGCAACACAAAAACAATGCCTAGTAATACTAGCTAAACATTTCTGCATGTGTTAACCTGTTTTCCGAACAATGCATCTTATGATAAAAGGGTATATCAAAGGACACCTACTTTACGACACATACCATATACAGGGTTGACTATTTATTCAACATCTCGATTAATCTCATAACGCTTAGTCAATACACTAATCAACAAAGCGACAGAAAAAAAATTTGCCAGAAATATCTAATACCTTTTATATAGAAAAAAAACATTGATATATCACAAGGCATCCCTAAAGTTGCCTTGACAAGCATTAGACAAGAGTTAAAACTTGTGAGCGATGGTACTTAGATCTCAAAACATTTTTTAATATCTTTTCGATCAATGTACTAAAAATCTGAACATAAAAGAACATGTACTAATAATTGGTTAAGGAAAAGTTAACTTTTAAATGTATAAAAACCCAAACAAAAACCGACTGCACTTCATACATACAACAAGATATATTGTTAAGAGAAATACTTGCCATACCTGAAAACCAGATAGGAATTCATGCGATCATACTTCTATTTTCGATGGAAATACCTAGTACGCTAATCTAAAAACGGTAATTTTGATCTGAATTTCACTTTTGAAGTCTATCATTTTTAGTTTTGCAGTCATTTCGAGACTTAAATAATATTGTTGGAAAATACGTGTGTAATGTTTTGCGTTTTTTTGTACATTGGCTAGAGGTATAGGAGTAGGATTGAGAAATCAAAAACATGTTTAAACCCGCCGCATTTATTGCGGCTATCCTAAGTCAGAAGTCTCTGGCCTTAGTTAGTCTTGTATGATTTTTAATTGTAGTTTCTTGTGTATAATTCGGAGTTTAGTACGGCGTCCATTATCACTGATCTAGTATAGATATTGTTTAAGGGGTTTAATCCTCCCAACAAGGTTTGCATCAGGTTGATTATTCTGATTTCATAGAAGTGGAGTGACCAAGTCAATCTTTTCTTAGCTCTAATGGACCACCCTACCTAAAATTATTACCAACTTTAATAGTCAATAGCTTTTAAGGAAAAATGAAAAAATACCTTGCATTATGTTTTGACTTTCAGTTGTTTGTCGCATTTCTTGATTAGTATTCAGAAACTGACAATTTGGCTCGGTTAAGACAAATATGTGTTTTGACAAAACAGATGAGTTCCGTGTCCAAATTGTGAATGTTTCCTTTCTATGAATCAGCATTCAAGCAGTGCCTGCATACGTAGTATATATCTCCCATATGAAACGACATCCAAGCTCATGAATTCCTATCATGATTTGCTTAATAGCTTAATATATGGTCGCTGCCTACAGGGAATTTATGAAACAAAGGGTGCTAAATGGTGAATTTGGTGTCATCCTTTAAAATTAAATCACTCCATTGAACGTTGTTTGATATTAATGGAATATTTATTTTACAAATGACGACGAATTTGATCCAAATGTCATAACCACACTCCCGCTTTTTTTCTAGAACACAACGTACATAAATAGACAAGATTTGTACTTACATAAGCAACCATGGCCAACGGGTTCTACAAAAAAAATGACCTACTCTCTCCTCAAGAACATAAAAACACCTCTTAGTGTTTTGTCATGACATTGGGAGTTTGTTTGACTTATGAGTTATACCATCCCTTTTTCATCTTTTTATACTTTTTGACAGAATGTCATTTGTGGGAATTAGTAATAATGAGTGAAATACATCTGCTTGAACAGTCTGCCGGTAGTATTAAGCTGTGAACATTATAACTAACATAGTTTAATGAACGCATTTGGATGAGAAATGTAAAAAATCATTCGGTAGTTACTGGAAACAACTAAGTATACAGCATGTGACGTATTCAATCGTATTAATCTTAATGTAAGTTTATCTCTTCTTGCTATTAGAGAAATAAATTGTTTTGTTATTTTTTGTGACGTCCTAAAAAATGACATTCAATTAACAGACGCTTTATTACATTTTTTTAGCAGACACTAACCACATTAATTGTCTTTCACTATCAAAGACATGTCGCAGATTGTAGGATCTACTTACCCTTCCGGAGCTCCCTATCTTTTTAAAGAGGTTCGTGTTGCTCAGTCTATTGTTTTCTATAATCTCTATATTGTGTTTAATGGACTATTGTTGGTCGTTTTTGTTTTTTGCCAAGGCATTGTTTGTTTTATTCATGTGGTATCTTTCGCCTGTTTTTTTGCTAGATATAGGAAAATCGTAAATATAATAAAATCAAGAATGGAAATGGGAAATATATCAAAGTGACAACAACCCGACCAAAGAGTATATAACAATTAAGAACCTATATATTTAAGAGGGTTAAGGTGTTTAATAGTTTTAAGTATTTTACAGATACCCAAGCATTACTTTTGTTATTTGTTTGATAAGTTGAACTCATTTTTATGGTTCAGGGACTGAAAATTTAAAAATGTTTTTTCTATTATTATTAAGGAATTTGGTACCAATAGTTTCCGTCAGATAGGGTTCAACTGAACCTTACATTATTTCATGGTTCATGGATCATGGATGATGGTACTGAGATTTTGTCGTCTTTCTCAGTTGCTATTTTGTACATGCAAAAGTTGGTTACTGGTCAGTTTAAATGAACCCAGGGTTTCATAAGTATTAAAATTGTCAAATAGCATGTCAATCGAGATTGTGTGATTATCCCTATGTTATAGTATATTGAATTTAAATAGTAGCATAGTTTTTATGTTGAGTTTTGTAATTATGTTACTACATGTACGTAGTGTAATAATCCTGTGTGGGGATACGAGAGGCAAATTATTAGGAACTCATAAAATTACATCCTTTAATGGCGCTTGCAAAACGAAAAAGAGACAGTACCTGTGATTACGATTACATACATCCTGTAGATATATCCCCTTGCTGTCAGAGAGTATAACAGGAATTTTCCCTAAATTTCCCAAAGAATTCAACCTTAGTTCGAGGTTCCGAATTTGCTTGTTCACCTTCGATAAACTCATAGGGAATTTGTAAAGTACATTTAATATATTGTCACTAAATGAAAATGTTATTTCTAATAATTCGGACACACATACAAAAATATTGTCAATGAAAAACTGTCTATTTTCAGTATATCGGGCACAGACAAAAATTTGACCACCCACGTGTTTTTCCCACTTCAGTGAAAATTATGGGGAAAAAAATGTCAGTTCACATGGTTTCAGTTCACTTTTACACAAATAAAGTCCTTTGAAATTATATTTAGGGTCCTCCGCCATGTAATAATCCTGTGTGGGGATACGAGAGGCAAAATATTAGGAACTCATAAAATTACACCCTTTAATGGCGCTTGCAAAACGAAAAAGAGACAGTACCTGTGATTACGATTACATACATGTATATAACAAAGTCGTATACGGACTGAACAGTATTTCCCGAAACGCGGATTCAACCCCCTATATATATTACAGTAGTTAGTAGAACAACTGATGACTGGTCAGTTACATTTGGTATTGTTTTGTGCTCTCTATTGAGTCAGGATCCATTCCGTTTAAACATTTGTATTGTTCTATTAAATCTGCATTTTATATTTTCAAAAAAAAATATAAAGCTAACTCTCATTAAAGTGTAAACCTAATGCAATTCAGAATTATTCTTCAAGCGAAACAAACTGTTAAAAGACAGCTTACAACAAATGAGAGACATGTGCTGAACAGGAAAACACTTTTTATTATTATAAAATAATGATAATGAATTAGTAATTATGAGTGAAATACATCTGCTAGAACAGTCTGCCGGTAGTATTAAACTTTGAACTTTATAACTAATATAATTTAATGAACACATTTGGATGAGAAACAACTAAGTAAACAGCATGTGACATATTCAATAGTATTAATCTTAATGAAAGTTTATTTTTTCTTGACATCAGAGAAATAAATTGTTTTGTTATTTTCTGTGACGTCCTAAAAAATGACATTCAATTAACAGACGCTAACCACATTAATTTTCTTTCGCTAGATGAAAAAAATGTCGCAGACTTAGAAACTACTTACCCTTCCGGGGCTCCCTATGTTTTAAAGAGGTTCGTGTTGCTCAGTCTATTGTTTTCTATAATCTCTATATTGTGTTTAATGGACTATTGTTGGTCGTTTTTGTTTTTTGCCAAGGCATTGTTTGTTTTATTCATGTGGTCTCTTTCGCCTGTTTTTTGCTAGATATAGGGAAATCGTTAATATAATAAAATCGAGAATGACAATGGGAAAATATATTAACGTGACAACAATCCGACCAAAGAGCAGACAACAATTAAGAACCTATATATTTAAGAGGGTTAAGGTGTTTAATAGTTTTAAAATATTTTACAGATACCCAATCATTTTTTTTTTGTTATTTGTCTGATAAGATGATCTCATTTTCATGGTTCAGTGACTGAAAATTTAAAAAAAAAAGTTTTTTCTATTATCATTTAGGAATTTGGTACCTATAGTTTCCGTCAGATAGGGTTCAACTGAACCTGACATTATTTCATGGTTCATGGATCATGGATTATGGATGGTAATGATATTTTGTCGTCTTTCTCAGATGTAATTTTTTTACATGTAAAAATTGGTTATGGGTCAGTTTAAATGTAACCAGGTTTTCATTAGTATTATAATTTGCTAATAGCATGTCAATCGAGATTGTATGGCCAGCCCTATGTTATAGTGTATTAAATTTAAATGTTAGCATAGTTTTTAAATTGAATTTTGTAATTATGGTAGTTAGTAGATCCACTGACGAATGGTCAATTACCAGTTTTGGTGGGGTTCGTTTTGCTAAGTCTTTAGTTTTCTATGTCGGGTCTTCTGTACTATTATTTTTCTCTTTGTCTTTTTATTTTAAGCCATGGCGTTGTCAGTTTGTCTTCAATCTATGAGTTTGACTCTCCCTCTGGTATCTTTCGTTTCTTTTTCACATTTTGTATTGTTTTGTGCTCTATATTTAGTCAGGGTCTATTCAGTTTCAACATTTGCATTGTTCTATTAAAACTACCTTTGATGTTAGGCATCGTGAGCATTGCATAGATTCTAAAACATATTATGCTTACTCTCATAAAAGCGCAAACCTAATACAATTCAGAATTATTCTTCAGGCAAAGCAAGCTGTTTAAAGGCAGCTTACAAAATGTTATCCTGGTACCTTTGATGACTTTTTACAACAAAGGAGAGACATGTGTTGAACAGGAAAACGTTTTTTTATAAATTAAGAAACCCAACTTTTAACAATATAATATTTTGATTAGTCAATTTCTATCTGCAATCTGATTCAACTTATTCCACAATAGCTTAATTATATTTATCTTCAGATTGTTAATATAACTTTCAATGATTAGTTTAAACAACCTTATTATATTTTCTTCGACTAAACATTTATTTTACGTAAAACCAGAAAAATGTCACTAGCATTTCCTTCTTGAAGGATTTAAAACAATATGCTAACTTAATATTCCTTTCCGTAATCTCTTCCTGTTATTGGAATATTAAATTACACATAACTCATGCATTGGCTGTAGTGGATGACGTAATATAAGTGTCCAATATCTACATATGTGTTTGTAACACTACAATCATGTACTTTATTAATGTAAATTTTCATAGCTATGAGGGAAATACTCAATAGTGTATTTTACGTACTTCTTACAAATTCTTTACAATCAGTGTTTGGTAAGTAAATATATCAAAATTATTTGAATCATACAAAAATGAATAAGAATAGAGTCGTGTGTACCTCTACCTTGTGACCTTTTACTGTTATTTTGATTTATTGCATCTCTTATAACTTCTCAATTTATAGAATTACACAAATCTTATCAGTACATTATTTGGTTATCCATATATAACATGCGTCGGATAGAAATCTACCTTATGCTAGTGGACGTAAACATGTACATGTCTCAGACTCTATTCCTCTAACTTTCAAATACGAAATCAAAGATAAACTATGGTTTGTTTTGTAAGGTTCTTGTAACAACTCACTTTTTAAACCGTTAAAGACTTTTCGTAGGTATTTTTTTCATCCCGAAATAGGTTACCAGATGTATTGATATTCATTTACATAAGGTCAATACCTACGAAGCTCATATCATGCATATTTGTTTTTATAACTGCAGCAGGAGAAAAGGGTAATCAGGTATTTTACTCCACATAACGGAACAGTCACGTCAGATTGGACAAAAAAAAGGCATTGCTTTTGAAAGGCCGGTCCACATTTTCTGATCCAATTTGGGTATCCATCGTTTTGTGTATGCTAAGTTTAATCTGAAGTTAAGTGGTAAGCAGATATTAAAATATACAATTGTAAAAAAAATGTTTGCAGCAGTTCAAGGTTCGAGTAAATTACTTCACCTTTACCTTTGCGTCATCACCCCGATATCATAAGTAACACATATTGTACATTTAAACAGCATCATATGTGTCAAGAAAATCAACAAAAATGTATGTCTGTGGTAATAGAATAACAATCGAGTGGAATAGTTTGCTCTTAACCACACGAAATTAAAAAGAGTTGGTTGTAAACATTAATAATTCAATATGGACGATTTCCGACACATTGAAGAGGAAGCTCCGATGAGAATATCGTAAATCAATTGGTTATACAATGCTTTGTATTTTGTATAACCACTACGAGTATTTTATTAGAGCCAAAACTTTAGACTTTAGTGATCTTCTCCTGGGATAAGAAAATCCTTAGTTTGTCCAAAAAATTGAAAAAAGTTTTGTAAACAGGAAATTTATATAAAATAAAAAGACCATATAATTGGTATTCATGTCAACCCCGAAAAAACTTATCATAGATACCAGGAATAGAATTTAATATTTACGCCAGACGCGCGTTGCGTCTACAAAAGACTCATCAGTGACGCTCGAATCACATTTTTTTTTTATAAAGACCAAATAAAGTACGAAGTTGGACCAAAAATCCATAATGTTTTGCCAAATACAGCTAAGGTAATCTATTCCTGAGGTAGAAAAGCCTTTCAAAGTTTTGTTAACAGTTGATTTATAATTATGAATATATCAATGATAACTCAAGTCAACACAGAAGTACTGACTACTGGGCTGGTGATAACCTCGTATAACAGTTGTGTTGATATACAATTGAATTTCGGATTTTCAATATACAGGTGAACATCGGATCTTCAATACACAGGTGAATATCGGATCTTTTATATACAGGTGAATATCTTCAATATACAGGTGG
Source organism: Mytilus edulis (assembly GCA_019925275.1). Classification (NCBI taxonomy): domain Eukaryota; kingdom Metazoa; phylum Mollusca; class Bivalvia; order Mytilida; family Mytilidae; genus Mytilus; species Mytilus edulis. Next base: position 69,213,390 of record CM034362.1, read on the forward strand.
ATATCGGATCTTCAATATACAGGTGAATATCGGATCTTCAATATACAGGTGAATATCGGATCTTCAATATACAGGTGAATATCGGATCTTCAGTATACGCGTTAATATCGGATCTTCAATATACAGGTGAATATCGGATCTTCAATATACAGGTAAATATCGGATCTTCAATATACAGGTGAATATCGAATCTTCAAATCTTGTTATGTTGAGTAACTACACTCCATAGTGTAAATGGTTTAAATGGTGTAGAAAGCTACAGACGCATCAATTAGATCAGGTGAAGTGGCTCGCTGATACATGCTTATATGTATAAAAGAAGTTGTAAAGTATGATGTCAATATCAATGACCAAACAATAGTAAACATCTATCTAGAAAGCAGTATACTCCCTCCTACAAAAGACATGTAGCAATTCAATATTTCAATCTCTTGATTGTCCTTTATCTTTGTGTTATGTATAAAGAAAAAACCAAAACAAGCAATCAGCGTATCAGCTGCGTCAAATAGAAATCGGCCTAATGCAACATCACGTATACTTACGTATGCGTAATGAACTTAAAGATTAACTTAGTCTGTTTTAGCGTTCTTAATAAAAACCAAGTTTTTACAACAGCTACAGACATTTTATAAATATTTCTCCAACCAAAAATATATTAGTTTAACATTGCAATATAAACGGAAGGTCTGGATAGGCATAAAACAGGTTCATTTTTTCTCAAAAGTCCTTTACCACGTCAAGAAAAATGACAGTTGTTATCAAGTAGTCCGTTTCAATGTATGTTGAATTTTGTTTGTGTTGCAGGTCAGTGCTTCTGTTCCGTTGTTTCCTACTTATATTAGATGTATTTCCTTCGGATTAGGATTGTAATTGTTTAACCTGAATTGTTTTTCGCTTAATCGATTTATGACTATTGAACATAGGTATACTTTCGTTGGCTTATTTAACATGTTTAACAGAACTATCAATATGGATTTGCATTTCATCTCCGATTCAGGACATATATATAAACAGTTAAAAGACAATTAAAACATTCAGATGTATCAAACGATCAGTATCGACGAGATGATTCCTGGCATGATTAGTTTATTTTAAATGTTAACTCTCCATCTTTTATACACTATCATTATACCATCAAAGCATACACAAAGAACCCACACAATATTATACACATACGTAGAAAAAAGTACTAAACTTGAAAATAGCAAATACCAAAGTAAATACACAATAATTGTATAAAACATCTAAGAAGAAACGGAATGGTCACAATTCAAAGCAACTAACCTACAAACAAGAATGTTTTGCTACACTGAATAGAAAGTTTCACTTATAGGTAAAATGTATGAACTATCCGACATATTATAAGAATTGTAATCAAGCTAGGAAGTTGGAACATCAGTGTAAGAATAATTAAATTAAATACGGTTTTAATTTAAAGCACCCAATCATATTACTTCCTATATTATTTCAGGAAATTGTGTTTTAAACATAAAATTTAACGAAATCATAAGACAAGTATCAATATTGAATGACAAAGTTCTAATATTTTGACCAATGAATGTTAATTATGAAAAGAGAAATCAGGTTGCAATGCATAGACACATTTACTAATAGGTTAAATCACTATCCGACCATGTATGTTCACTTGTGTTAATATGTCTTAATATTTAGTTAAGCCATTTCAATTGATGTTTTATTGTGTATCTTTCTATGTTGTGATGCTACACTATTGTTTCAGGTAAGGGTGAAGGTAATTGCCTATCAACATGTTTAAACTCGCTGCATTAGTTTGCACCTGTCAAAGGTGAGGCACCTGATGTTCAATAGTATGTTTATGTGGTTTTTAAGTGTTTCTCGTTTCTCGTTTTTTTTATATAGATTAATCCGTTTGGTTTCCCATTTGAATGTTTTTACACCAGTAATTTGTGGGACCTTTATATATTACTCTTCGGTGTGAGCCAATGCTCCGTGTTGAAGACCTGGTTTATTTCAATTACAAATTGTGGTTTGGTTGGAGAGTTGGCACTCATTTCACATCTTCTTATATCTATCTAGTAAGACTGATCAATTTATTTAGACAGTTTGATCCTTATTGTTAGTAGAATTATTATGATCTTGAATGTAAATTTCACATGACACTTGCTCTATTATCATGATTATTTCAGGAAATGGTTCTTTGAACATTGCATTAAACAAAAACGCAACACAAGTATCAACATTTAATGATAACGTTTCAAGATTTGGACCAATGAATGCTAATAATGGAAACAGAAATCAGGTGGCAACTAATGGTGACTGTACGCACACTACTGATACAGATCCTGTGAAATGGTGGACGGTAGATTTTGGAAATATGTATACTATTGAAAGCGTTCACATTTATGCAAGAAAAGATTGTTGTCGTGAGTCTAATTTTTTTACTATTTGTTCCAAAGTTAAAGAAAACTTTTTCTTTGTTGAATAAACTTTTTGTCCTTTTAAATTCGTTCACGACAATTCCCGTATACTGTTTTCCTCTGATTTTGCTATCATGATGGTCAGCAAAATATTGAGCACGGCGGCTCATGCAAGCACCTGATATTGTGCTTATGTTTCTTAGTCTTTTGTTACCTTCGTAGACTTTTATAGACTATTATCTGTCTTTTCGTAGAAGTTTTTTTTTTGCCTTTGTGTTTCTAATTTATTATCTTATCGTCCTTCTTTTTACCATTTTTCTTTTGTTACTCTGTTTGTCTTTGTTTGGGTTGGTTTTGTATATGTTTATACATGGCAACCTGTTTGTTGAGTACATGTACCACTCCACAGACTTGTATTGCAAACCCTTGATAAAATCGAGGAACGAATACAGATTATAACTCTTTTGACTTCCATTATTCTTGGCTTAGGAAATATAAGTTACATAAATATTTTAAATGTAAATACATTTATTATTTTTGTTGTTGATGTATTGACACACAGTACCTTTTTTGGCACTTCTCCGTAGTGTTGCACTCTGGTAAAACTTGTAAATAAGACCAACTTGTATGAGACAGTTTAGCACCTAGAGATTGTTATCTAAAGGCAATAGTTGGATAACGACCTGATAACGATCGACCAATTTGTGATGGTGTTACACATTTCATCATAATTAAATAATTGATTGTTGGTTGCATTACGTCCAGTATATTATAAAGTTTTGTTTAATATAACGAATGTTTACATAGGTGTAATTATGTTTGAAAAAATATGTTAAATGATTAAATGCATACTTATTCACATAATACAAATTGAAAAGTAATAATACACTTTCAATCTGGAAAAATGTGGGTTAAAAATAATTCAATTCCTTAAATGATAGCACTGGTTTCGTATTTCGCAATATTCACCTATGATATTGTGATGGAAATATTCAATACATCTATTCATAAGAACATCATTTTTATTTCAATGTGAATGTATAGGACCCACAGACGGTACTAACCAGTGTTCCATAAGGGAAAAACAAATTTTCATTTTGAAATCCCAGATATAATTCGTGTTCTTCAGTAAGATATTTTTGTATATTCTTAGACACAGGGACAAAAATATACTAAGAAAGGAAGATGTATCATTGTCAAACTGTAATCCAAACGATAACAATTTCTTTGTGACTATAAACTCGGCATTTGTACTTATCGCCAATCTTTGAACAGTCTGATACCAAGGGCTACAGCAAGGTTAGCATGCATCACAATGATTATCTTATATATCACATTGATGACATTTGCTCCAGAAGGTTATTAATTCATGATTTGTCAACATGAAATTCAGGGTATAACAATATAACGTTGGAACAGTAAGGATATACTAAAGTATTTTCAATTTCAATCTCAGTAATTACTTGTGCGCCGGAAAGGTTTTGATTCAAGTAAAGGTTATATTATCAATATTTCAATAGTATAACAAGTGTTCCGATACGTAATGAATCATTTTCCACAATTGTCTTAGATATGAAAACAAGCAAACATGATAAATCACAAATGATATGAATTGTATTTCAGTTGAACGGCACAGCGACTTTGAAAAACGACTACAAAATACATCTGATTGGAGTAGTCAGTTTAGTCTTTGTTATAAGCAAATTGGACAGGCACCTACTGAATTGTATGTTAACTGTACAGACCACCTATCAGGGAAATATTTGACAGTATATGAAAAAGATGATCATCACCATTATCCTTTGACATTATGTGAAGTAGAGGTCTATGGAAATGAAGTAACTGGAAAAACAGTTAATACAAATACTTTGAAGCCAACAACTGAAATAACCACTATTACAAATAAAATACGACAAATGACTACCAATACCCGCAATAACTACGATATCCAACCAAAAAGTATAGCGTAGCGTTATATATTTTAAATTAATATCTAACTGTCCGACCCTGTTGTATTCAAACTCACTCCTAAAATAGCTTTCATAAAACAGACTCGGTCTCATTTGTTATTTTTTAAAATCTTATTTAGGACTTTATGATGCATATATCCCTCCATTCATGTTTAGAAGGTTCAACCACAGTTAAGGTGTATCCATTGAATAATGCAAATTCTGTGCAGTTTTACTTTGATGATTATTTTTTTATTTTCTATTACAAAATTGAAATAAAATAGCACTTTATAGATATTTTATTTGTGAGCACTGTTCCATATACCCTTTCTCATAGACGCTCAAAGACACACATTTGGAGGACAATAATATATAAGTACCGAAAAAGATTTTGTAATGAATGGGTGGCTCCATTGTTGAATGATTGATTGGTTGCTTGATTAATCGATGGTTTATTGTCCAATTGAAAATATTTTATGCAAATTCTGGATAAGAGCAAATTATCAACAATTTAAATTGATCTTCTGAGAAAGGAGGAAATTTCAACAGCAACTCTATATGAAGGTGTATTGCATATTGGCTGATATTAACTTGCTCGACCTATGCCTAATATGCATTGTTGTGAAAACTTAAAAAAAACATAAAAATAAAAGCATTTTTTTCTTTCAGAAAATATGAACATGTGTCTCTGCAAGCGATCGGCCAGTGACATTTATCAACAACAAAACCATAACTACTCAAAAGAAGAGAGACAGTTTCTGATAAATGAAAGAATCAAAATACTACAAAAAGAACTAAAAATTGACAAATCGAAATTGTCAAGTACGAGAAGAAAGAATACATGCGCAGAAGATGATCGAAGGTCCTCCCAACACTTAGGATTCATAGGAATAATTGTACTTGTTTCTATCATGGGGTGCATTATTTTGAGTGACTTAGTTGATCTGATAAGATTTATAAACAAACCGCGTTGTAGATGGTGAATGCGAAAAAGAAAAAAGAAAAAATGAGATTGAGATTATTGTATTTTAAACAAAGAGATTGTTGTAAACTTTTCTACAGTAAAAAGAAAGGAAAATGAATGTTTATAATAATTCTTCGACTTGCTCAATACTTTTATATGAAAAAAACATACCATACATAAAACAAGACTAGTTCCTTTGCTTGGGTGTAATATTCAAAGCATGTATGATCTTTTGGTTATTTTTGGTATTGAATGACATTTGAATAATAATTGTAGAACACTTTGTGACATACAATTTGAAAATAACAAGAGGTATGAATTTTAAAAAAGAGCGGTTCGTTTTGCTTGTTTCTCAGATGTGAGGTTTCTATTTTGCTATGCCCAAAGTTCGGGAAATCAATTAATTTTCATATACAATCAAAGATGAGAGTATGATTGTTTTTCTATTCTATTTTTTTTGAATTTTTTTTTATATTCTGCTGTTTTCACAACTTACTCGACTCACAACATTCAGTCGGGTATCTCTGTAAATTAGTTACTGTTTAACCACGCGGATTATACAGCAACAATTATATCTAATAGATATAGTTAGTTAAACAATACATAGATTATATCCGTACAAGACACCAAAACTTGCTGCTGTGACATGCAATGACTCACGTTATTTTGACTTCAGAATCAAAATAGTGTGACTGCTTGAAATTGGGGTGTTTAATATACTAATCCAATGAGGTGTTAAATTAAGTTTATTCCTCATAATAAACAACTCGAATTATACCAGCGCCCCTTACGACGGCTATTGTCCTCCAGATCGAAATGAGTGAAATATAACGACAGGATTATTCGGGTTACATAATAAACAACTGCGACAATGAGCATGACACACCATAATTCTGCATCTTGAAATTGTTGCAATATTAGAAAGAGGGCGTTTAGAAAGATTTAATTTGAAGTAAATAAAACGGATTAGGATAAAAAATAAATAATAAGGATATTCTTACACGTAAACATATTGTGCCAGATATGATGGTTAAAAGTCCTATGACTCTGGAATACCAAACTAGAAAAAAAATCAAAGTCAAGAAATAAGTAATTGATACAAAGTGTTAACTGGTCCCTTTTATGTCGATTAAAAAAGAAGATGTGGTATGATTGCCAATGAGACAACTCTCCATAAGAGACCAAAATGACACAGAAATTAACAACTTTAGGTCACCGTGCGGCCTTCGACAATGAGCAAAGCCAATACTGCATAGTCAGCTATAAAAGGCCCGTAAATGACAATGTAAAACAATTCAAAAAAGAAAACAAATGGCCTTATTTATGTCAAGGTGTTGGGTGTTTGTCACTTTCCTTTTGTAGTCAAGGTGTTGAGTGTTTGTCATTTCCTTTTATTAGTCATTGTGTTGACTGTTTGTCGTTACATTTACTCAGTTAAGGTGTTTGTTGTTTGTCGTTTCACTTTCGTAGTCATGGTGTTGGCTGTGCGTCACTTACTTTTTTTAAGTGAACATGCTGGCGGTTTGTCATTTCCTGTTCTTAGTCAAGGTGTTGACTGTTGTTCTCTTCCTTTTGTAGTACTTGTTTTTTGGCTGTTTGTCATTTCCCTTTCATAATAAAGGTGTTCGCTATTGCTTGTTTCCTTTTTCTTAAACATGGTATTTGACATTTCTCTTTTTTTAGTCAATGAGTTAACTATTTTATATTTCTCTTTCTGTTACATGGTGTTGGCTGTAGAAGAGGAGCGAAAGATACCAGAGAGACAGTCAAACACGTCGATCCCAGGTCGACATTTTGCCATTCACTCGTAATAACATATCGGTAATTTAAATTAAAAAAAAAATGGCTTTAATATATTTTAACTAGTGATGACATTGTTAATCTTGTTATTATCAATTTTTAATAGATCTATAATAAAATGACCTTTGGTAGTGTCTTATAAATGGCGTGATAACTAGACGGTTATATGAAGAGTTAAGAATTATAAAAGTAAACCTGTTGATAACCCGACCACATGAGTATATGGTCCAAATACTCATATGGTCTGGAACATTTCCGCAGTACATCTTTTCTGTGAGAGTATCACTACCCTAGGAGTCCGCATGTTGTGCCAACATACGTATCATTGATATATTCACTTTCTACTTTATTTATAAATTGTTGAATTATTTGGAATACTTAGGCTTTTTTATCCCCAGGAATAAATTGCCTTACTCGTATTTAGCACAACTTTTCGTATTAAATGCCCTTAAGCTACGGTTTTCCTTCCAACCTTTTTGTTTTTATTTTAGCGCAAGTGAATCTTATGTAGACAAAACGCGTGTCTCCGGCAAAGCCAATTGTTAGCTAGCTATCTTTTAGAAGTTTTATTACTCAAAGTTACTATTGGTGTACAAGTAATGGTTTCTTTACACTGATTAATGCATGGTTTCTATATCATGTATATAAATGTTTTTGAATCAAGGGAGACAATTTGCTCCTTTAGATTTTATTTTAAATCGCTGACGGCCTCGTGTTATAACTTTATTTGCAAAAAATATATGGTTTCCTTTTTCTCTGAAATCAGCTTAAAAAATTAAAAATAAAAAAGTCTCTTTCGGTTTACTGAGTTCACATCCAGTGCAATGAAATAGCTTACTGTACACTCATACTGAAAATATAGTGTAATTTTCTTTCACATAAGGTAGATGATAATTTACCTCCAGTTTACAAAAGGTGACTTCTGGTGTCATTTATTGTTAGTGTATGCTGATTCTAAATATATATAGACTCTAAGTATCTTTTCTTTGAGTAAGTGCAAAAATAGCTACTTCTGGTTTGTACAAGGTCTTTCCGGTTCATGATATGTGTCACTTAAACCTTTGCAAAATACCCTCTGGCTTTATCATGTACAAGAATGATCGGTTTACCTTAACTTTAACATTTCTGAAAACCGGAAAGACCTAAACAATAATAAAAACCAAAACAAAACCAATAGATCTTTCCACAGAAAACTTGAAAGACCTAAAATTCCGAGCAATGAAAATCAAAATGTCTTTCCACAGAAAAATGGAAAGACTTAATAATGTACTTAGGTGACATTAGATAAATCAATAATTTAAAATTGACATTATAAGTCGGAATAGCATTGGTTAAGAATCAAAATAAGCAAACAATATTGAAAGGATATTTAGATATTTGATATTGAAAATATTGCGGGAAAAAGATGACTCGGAGTTTTACCTTATATTTACATTGGTATTATTTGGGTCTCAAATCAAAAGAAAGAAAATGAACAATCCTCTATATTTATGAGCTCTTAAATCTTGTATGAAAAAAATAAATGGGGCAAAATATTTTACCTTGTATTGTATGGAAAAACACCAAGGAGTCAGAACATTTGACACAAACTTAATAACTTTAATACTTGACATCACAATTGACGACACTAACCAATCACATGCCTCAGTATCCTGACTAAGTGAATTACAAAACTTGGTGGAATTTAACCAACTTTATTTAACCAAAGGCTTGTCTATTTGTCTTTTGATACCATGTCATACAAGTTAACTGGAGAATATGTTTTACATGCCCTATATATATATATTTATACGTGTGCATTTTAAACAAATTTCGTTGTATCTAAGATAGCTGCATAGTTTGATTTGAAAAAGTTATTAAAAAATAAAGTGTACCATCTCTATTCTGTCCTAGCTTTTTTTTACCAAGATTAACTTAATTCTTAAATTTTACAGCAATACAACAAAAAACAAAATTACCTGGGATTCAGTAAGCTTAATATGTATCTAAGATAGCTGCATAGTTTGATGAAAATCCAAGTTGATTTGAAAAAGTTATAAAAAAATTAAAGATGCGTATCTGAATTTATATAATAATTTTTATTTTTACGTATTGTAAAATTAAATTCTTTTATTTCACGGCAATAAATCAAACTACCAAGTAAGCTTGATTTTGTAAGATCAATATTTAATTTAGTTAGATGGACTGATTTACACCATTCAAAACTTAATTTGAAGGTCAAGACTAGTCGAGACAGGTCTAGACTGGTTGAGACTGAGTCTAGACTAGTCGAGACAGGTCAAGCCGTGGTCAAGACCATTTCAGACTACACCAAGATCATCAAGTACTGAATCAGAATATTAAAGTTAAGTCGAGACCTAGTCGAGTACACGTAAGTACAGTTAAGTACAGTCGATACAATGTCGCGACTAGTCGAGTAAAATGTGTGCTCGATTTTACTGGTTGAGCACAAACACTGTCATGAATGGAAAGTTTTCAAAGGTCAAAATATAGGGCTGTGCGGCATATTTTCAACGTTTTTATGCCACGAACTTCTAAGAGTTTAAACTAACACTAAATTGCTTTACTATCCTTACCTAGATTGTAGGGTTACCATATATTTTGATATAAACAATCTGCACATGTATATTTTCTGGTAACTTTCCCAAGTTATGTCTCTATGAGATGAAAACTACAGATTAAAACTGGGAACTAGTATGTAAACAAAATTAATTTTCTATGAATATTCTAAATCTCTCCAAAAGAGGCGTGATTTGAGAAACAGTTGTATTTACAAAGTGCAACCTATAAGTCTTTGGTTACTTATATTTATGTCGATAACAATAAAAAGTGACAATATTTTTCTGATATTGGTATTCTTCTACTGGCCTGATAATTAACATATAAGAAAGAAGATGAAATATAATTGCCAATGATACAACCCTTTTTATCACTCAGTGTGGAATGTTACACATAAAAGTGTTGCAATTTTAGTATAAAATTGCAAAAATTGTTGTCTCATTAATAAAAAGTGCCAATTGAAAAATTCTTTAGAATATTATACAATGACATTAAAATTCTATTCTTTTATCTCTAAGGATTAATAGTTTTATATAAATTGAGAGCTCTTTAAGCCTGCTGTTACTTAAATGTATGTTGATAACAATAAAAAGTAACAATATTTCTCTTTTTTTATTATTATTCTTGTGCTGGCCTGATAATTGATTCTTATTTTATACCCCAAAATGGATTGTAAAACATTAAAAAGAAGATCTATAAGTTTAAAATTACCAAAAAAAAAAATCCATAAAAAATGGCCATTATTTTCCATTTTAATAGAATATTATTCATTAGCATTGAAACTCTGTTCTGTTGGTTCAAATTATGAATAGTTTAACACAAATGGGTTGTTAGACATATAAGTGAAGAAATTAAATTTTAAAATTACAAAATGAGTCGTCGCGTCAATAAAAGGTGTCAGTATTTCAACTTTTGTAAGAGTATTATGTTTAGGAATAAAACTAGTTTTCCTTTGGTACTTAATGAGCGACATTTATACACAAAATGAGACTTGTTTAAAACTACGGTTAATTATATGTATAGAATACAAATTAATTAAAATTTCTAATACTTCTTTTTTATATTATCAAAGCTTGTAACATTGTATTGGCGGGATAAAATCTTTTTATATGTACCAGGATAATAATTTTATACACCAGACGCGAGTTTCGTCTACATAAGACTCATCAGTGACGCTCATATCAAAATAGTTATAAAGCCAAACAAGTTAACAGTTGAAGAGCATAGAGAATCCAAGATTCCCAAAAGTTGTACCAAATATGGCTACGGTAATCTATGCTTGTGATAAGAAAATCCTTAGTTTTTCGAAAAATTTATAGTTTTGTAAGGAAATTCATAAAAATGACGGTCACCATATAATTGATATTCATGTCAACACCAAAGTGCTGAATACTGTGCTGGTGATACTCTCGGGGACGAATATATGTGTCTTTATCTCAAATTGAGCACTGAACATAAAATGACATCCGTGATATTTGAAATGTGTTATTTTCAGTTGCAAAGAGAAAATTAAAATCCCCGAAATATCAAAAATATTACAAAACAGATGAGACATGTTCCCACTTTCTTATGTTTATTCAATCCAAAATAATTCCGAAATAGTGAACGTTACTTTCTATTTAAAGGTTAAACATATGGAATTGTAGAATTATGGATTGAAGTCAAATAAATTTGAAAATAGAATTTTCTCTATTTTTTTTTCTTTTTATCTTGTTCTATTAATTTTTAAAGCACATGCTAATGTAAATAAACAAATTTTATATCGCATTTAATCGCTTCACTTGTTCAGGATAATTAGTTAAAAAAATTAGGGACAATATGTATATGTATGACTAACTTCAGTACACGAAGGTTCAAGTTAAATAATTACAACAGATGTTTTTCATTTTTCTACATGCATGAGTAAGACATTTATATATGAATAAAATAGATACACTGTTTACTTCGTACTAAGGGGTTTCTTTAAACAGGATAAAACTGAAAAATGTGTTTTAAAATCAGTTTCAGCAGCTTCAAAACAAAGACTACGAAAGCTCAAGTTTAAAAATCTGAAAATATTTCTGTCGAATCTGTCACATATAGTGTCAATGGTAAGGATGTTCGCTTGTCATGTTTTTAATGTTTTGGCAGCTTTTCGGAATCCTCTGGTTTTATCCATTTCAATGCCTTAAAAGAAATGCCGATTGACCCCTATTTTTCTGTGATAAATCTTTAACATGTATAACGTTAACCAATCTGTAATAGTCTTATAAAATTAAAAAAAAATTTAATAGTTTTTGAAAATTTACACTTGTCATGATGAAGCTATAAAAGATCACGAAAGAACATTTTCCCGACAATTGTCAATGGCTGATATATCGACAACCAGCATATTGACCTATACATTTTTGAAAAGCTTATTATTTTGATCTGAGAAGTTAACCCCCTGAATCGATTGGATTTTGTTTTGAGATGGGTCAAATTTTGAAACTATGTTTTTAGGGGATCATTATATGTTTTAATGTCTAAACAATGAACAGGGACCCTCAGCTGATAGGTAATGACCGTTACCTAACTCCAAATTGGCTTGTCAAATTTTCTGAATATTTTGTACTTAATAGACCATGTAGACTTTCAATCGTCTATCAGTACTCTGACTACTTGAGTTCTTTCGACAAGAGACAACATTTTACAATTTTAGTACACTGACATTTCAGGAGGAACGTTACATCTATAAAATGGGTTGTTTAATTTCTGAAAAAGGTAGACCTTTGCCTGCTGATAATTTACTTCAGTGACCGCTTTGCTTTTACTGCTTTACTTTAAGATATAAGCCAAAAAAATACACTCAACCAATATGCATTTTTCTTGATCATAGTGGTCATATTTGTTAAAGATGTTTTAACAAGATAGCCTATGGAAAACATTCTGGAAAGTTTGTTGATATTTGACTAGTACCAACGGCAAAGAAGAAGATTTAAAAGAAATTACGATGACGAACGGATGGTTACACGACGACGACGTACATTTATTAGGATTTCGTTTACGACTCAATGCTAAGAAAAAACTTCGAAGTCAATTGAAAACAGATGACTTTTCTAATTTTAACATTTTTAATACAAACCCAGTTATCAACCTTTATGATATAAACAAAACATAGAAATGAACAAGAAATACGCCATCAGCTCTAACCTGAATAATTCAGTCGTTATATTCCCCTGAACTACGATTACATCACCTTGCAAGAAGAAAATATCGATTATGGGGAGTGAATGAATTATTCGGGATACACCAGCTCCTGTATTACCTACATGTATCAAAACCTATCTAACCGTTGCAAATATCTCGCAGAAGCTTGTAATTAGACATTGTACAGTTTATTGTTTATTCCTTACAAATAAGTAACTTGAAATGAAAAGAAATAACTGGTTGTAAATCTTACAGTGCTGAAATTTTTGTTTTTTACTGTCTACTTTTTATCCATGAAATTGATGCAAAATTTAAAAAGTAATCTTTAAGTCGCTACTACTTCTCTCAACATTTGCTATTATACATCACAGAAAGTATGCAAATTATCGGAAGAAGAAGAACTAACGATTTAAACCATGTTTACTTATTTTTAGATTATAGTTTGCACTCGGATTATTTTTTTTTATAAATTCAGACGTATTTGTCATTGACTACCCTATTTTTTATACGAAAAGAGTACAAAAATGACAAAATGTTGTTGATCATATTAACATCTTCTACGTTCAGTTTATAATCCCCAAAAGAAGAAGCACACACGAACAAAAAAAGATAACTCAATCTAATTTTGTCCTAGCATTGTGTAACCCACTTAACATATTCTAAAATATGTCTACATACTTGTTTGAGAATACATATGTTGAGGTATTTTGAGTTATGGGGAAAGTTAAAGATGGTCTTAGTAGCAGTGTTGGTAGGGTTCCTTGGTCATCCTCTTTCTGTTCTCTTTATTCATGTCATTTTTAAAACAAATTTTCACTGTTGCTATATCCTAACATTGTGCATTCACTTAGCACAGCTGTTTTTATGCTGTACTGCCATTTAGCACAGCAGAGGTAGAAAGGTGAAACTGGTGAAGTGTGTCAGACCATAGAAACAGAATGAACCAGGACAGTCACACCTTTCAAAACATGCTGCAAATAAAGCTTAACTGTGCAAAGCAATGATTTAAAAACTTGTGTGACAAGCTGCTTGACAAGTTTGTCAGCCTAAAAAGTAGAAAAATAGAGTTCTATATGGGCTCATGATGTAGTTCTTGTATAACCAGTGATTTCAACGGATAAACACAATGTTTGATTAATATCTTTATTAAAACATGCCCTTTTCATATTATCATATCACGCGTTAAATGCCCTTTTTCAGGATTGGCACCCTGCTCTTTTGAAATCCTAGCTGGAACACTGTTTATATTTATTTAGCTGATATTTCTCTATATAAGATGAGTAAAAAATGTTTTTTATTGGTAAGAACTCACACATGCTGAAACTACTATCGAACAGAGAGATTAGTCATTTCCCGTACTGCCCAGCCAAATTGAGCTTTAAAAGAGGGACGAAAGATACCACAGGGACAGTCAAACTCATAGATCTTAAACAAACTGACAACGCCATGGCTAAAACTGAAAAAGACAAACATACAACAGCACACATGACACAACATAGAAAACTAAAGAATAAACAACACAAACCCCACCAAAAAACTAGGGGTGATCTCAGGTACTCCGGAAGGGTAAGCAGATCCTGTTCCACATGTGGCACCCGTCGTGTTGCTTATTTGATAACAAATCCGGCAAAAAGTTTAATTCGGTAAGTCATATTCAAGGGAAGGGGATTGTAGTTACGACGTAAGGAACATATCCGATATCATTTGCGAAACGGTTATTCAATAACGGTCAACCAACTCGTGATGGCGTCCGAAAAAATTTACGAAGGGATTATTTCATTACAACTTCACCTTTTGGAACTCTTGGTTTAATAGCTTCCTAGTGAGCAGGAACCCTCTATCAAGAAAATCATGATGGGAAATGCAAACACGGAAATATTGTATCAATTGGGAGATATATACCCCGTATGCAGGTGCTGCTGGAATGTTGCTACTTAGAAATGGAACGTTCACAATTGGAAAGCTGAAATCATCTCTTTTGTCGTAAATTTTTGTTTTCAACCGACCCTCATTGTCAGTTTCTAGATGTAAGTCAAGATATGAGGCCGTCTTAACTGTATCTGTAGTATCCTTTATCTCTAGCTCGATGGGATAGATGCGTTCCACATAGTCACCAAATTTTGAATTATTTAGTGAAAGAACATCATCTATATAGCGAAAAATAGAGTAAAAGGATATTGCTAACTTCTTATCTTTCTTCCTAAGAAGTTCCTACATGAAGTCAGCCTCATAATAATAAAGAAACAAGTCGGCAAGTAGAGAGGCACAGTTTGTTCCCATTGGAATGCCGACAGTCTGATGAAAAACACGTCCTCCAAACGTAACAAATATGTTGTCAATCAAGAAATCAAGCATCTTGATAATATCAGTTTCAGATAATGTTTAGTTTGAATCAGAGTGATCCTTTACAAAGCAGGATTAATCCCTCCCTAAGACAAGATACTTGTATCTACGTTGGCCATTCTTTTTAATGAAGCAAAGCAATACCAACTCTTTCAATTTGTCTCTTAGTTTAAACTGTGCCTACGGTCACGTGACTCGGCACGTGACGCAAAAAGTTTGACAAGGAGTCATTGATCCGCTATTGTGTATTGCGGAACAGAAAAAAATAACTAATTTTATATCTATGGCGACTGATTGAAGAGTGTTATGTTTCAAATAGTATTAAAAAAAACACGATTTGTAATGTTAATTGATGTGTGTTCTTTAACACTCTGAATAAACCATTCAGATGTTAGATCGTCTGCAAAAATCAAACATAATGTAAAATAACTTTAAAAGGCCATTTGCAAACAAAACAAATTTCTAATTTAAAACATAATACAACCCCAGTTATCTACCTTTAAAAACAACTTCCTTGACCACACTTTTGTTGTCTGGTATAAAGAGTAGAGAAAACAAAATTTATTTCACAATCATGTAATATTTTGGTTTTATTTTTCTAGGCTGCCAATGTTATGACAATTACGTTGCTTTAATTCAGATCCGTCACTTGTAATGGGACTGTACCTAAACGTGTTACCTCATCAACTCAGAAACAATTGAAACAAACAACGAAAGTTATATATAGGCAAGAGTTTGTCGCAAATTCCTTATATTCGATCGAAATCTATCTTAAAATTCCAATTGGATCCGTTAACAAGGTAAGTGCAGTGTGTTGTTTTGTATGCCAATTTAAAAATGTAACTTGGAATGAAAAGACAAATTACAATTTCATGTTGATTGGAAATGAGTAAAAACTGTTTTATTTGAGAGTAACTGTCATCACAACATTTCACTTTGATATTTCAGAATAAACTTTTCTTTGTCAGAGCTTTCTATAGAATGCCTGGGAACACTTCACATATACATTTGTAAATGTCGGTCGATATTAAAGTATTAAGTTATTTTGTTGAAAAATTTCCTTTTTAATTGTATGGTTTTTAACAAACTATGTACAATCAGTTATGTAGTTTTATTTTTCATTCATAGATATCAAACACATATACAGGCTTGGCTTTGTTTGATTTACAAAATAAGATAATGTATCTTTTGTTAAAAAAATGCTTTAGAATAACTGTAGCCATCATCATAGATGTAAAACGTCAAATCACAAAAATACTGAACTCCGAGGAAAATTCAAAGCGGAAAGTCCCTAGTTAATTGCTAAATGAAATGATAAAACAAATCAAACGAATAGAAAACAACTGTCATGTTCCTGACTTGGTATACACAATAGGAATTGTTTGTGCTTAAATTTGTTAATCTTGAGACATATTGGCAATTGATATACACGACTGTTTATTTGAATATATAAAACAATCAGTTATATTGATTAAATTATAAATATTGATATAACAATACACAAAATACTTATTTCTGTTCGAATCATATATTTTTTTTTAAAGTTGCCATTTAAAAGGACACTAGCTGTCAAATTCAAGTTCACCGATTTGACGTAAATTATCATATTTGTTTTATAACAATGTAAAACAATTATCCACACTATTAAAGGATAAAATTAAACAATTTACAGAGAATGGTCACGATAATATGTAGGTTCGTTGCGTATGTATGTTAGTCTAAACGCCATTTAATTAACTATCAAGTTGAACTTCGGTGGCTTTACAAGGTATTTAAACATGAATATAGATATAAATAGATTAAGCTGATTCGAGCAATTAGATGTCTTGTTTTTTAGTTTTAGGTCTCTTTTATTTCATAAATATATAGATTAAAAACATATGTTTATCGTCGTTTTATCTGATTACAGAGGATTTTTTTGTGGATCGAATCAGTCAATCAAATGATTTACCTTGATTTTACTTTTAATGTTGACATTCTTTTCTTTTAAAGAAACTAAACACGCACGATGCATGCGTTATTCATTTTTTAACTAAGGGGTTAAATTGAAGTTCATTTCAATTCGGATTCAATGAGGTCGAATTATCTCGTAGCTAGCGCCCCTGTAAGGGAACAGTAAATATGTTGTAAAGGAATGTAAAAGACATTTCCCCGTTTTACTTGTAGCACGAAAACATTTTTTTGCCTTTTAACTTTTTTAAGCAAATTATAAATCTATCTTCTCATATTTAATTTCAATATTCTAGTTCTTGATATTTTCCCATTACTAAAACAGTTTTTTATAAGAAATAAGCTATGCCAATTTAGGCATTTTAGCTATTAAACATTAGAATTCAGTATAACTTTACAGGACTTTTTATTCATTTTTTTTTAGGAGAGTTCCATGGCAATATTTCTACATTCTTTGAAGTTATTGCAATGAAGTAACAAATGGGTAATTTTCAATGTGCTAATCATAGAATGAATTTCATTTTTTTTTTTTGTTGGACTGATTCAGATGTTTTTTGTACCCATACAGTTTCTCTTTTATATTACTTACAATCGTTATGATGCTAATATGTGTACCATGTCTTCATTTTCCGTTGACAAAATTAACATGTTGGTAAAAGAGTGAGGAAAGATACCAGAGATAACCGGCTCTGTTGGTAAAAAATATTAAGTTGTCCTAGTCAACTTTCGGTCTTTAACAATAACTTTTCTAAGCCGAAGTCTGTGTTTACATTTAAAATTCAAAATTTGTGACGTTTGTGCAATTTGCAGGCAGTTAATGAGGGTGTTAGTAATGTCTTCAGATAAAGATTTAATTTGTTACCATTATTTTTTTTTAGAAAAGGTGAAGGTCATGAGATTTTTTTTATATTTATTTTTACTTATATCGCTTCTTTTCAGTGAGACTTATTGATATCGACAAAACAATTTAACTAAACTGTTGTTCGCGACATGTCCTTACTGAAATGATTCGTCAAAAATGGTAAGCGTCATTTTATTGGAGGGTCTCTGTCCCTGTTTTTGTCAAATCAACAAATTACTACAACTACATTCACCCACACCCCTTTTCAACACGTTTTTTTATACTTTCCATGAGTGAGAAAAAAATCGCTTATAGTCCCGAACATTTTACTGTTAAATGAGTATCCTTCTTATGAACAAACTTGTTTCTGAAATAAAAATCCATCCCTGCAAAAATCTGCAAATTAATCGATAAACGTTTTGTTAAAATACTATTATAACAGCATTATTTGTGTGTGCGTGCATTGAACTACTATAGTTTAACCTATAAAATGAAAAATGAATCGAGAAAAAGTGTTCCCGTTAGACGCAGTCTGCTTGATTGAGTAAGAAATTCAATGACGTTAAGTAGCTCCCAAGTTCGAAAATATTACTACAATCCTACAATTGAATTTCTAAGCATTAAAATACAAACCTGTGCTCCCGTAACATGTGTTTGTAAAAACCATGCCCCCGCCGCATTTTTGCGCCTGTCCCAAATCAGGAGCCTCTGGCCTTTGTCTGTCTTGTATTATTTTAACTTAAGTTTCATGTGTACAATTTGGAGTTCAGTAGGGCGTTTATTATCACAGAACTAGTATTTATTTGTTTAGGGAACAGCTGAAGGACGCCTCCGGGTGCGGGAATTTCTCGCTACATTAAAGACCTGTTGGTGACCTTCTTTTTTTTCTATGGTCGGGTTGTTGTCTCTTTGACACATTTCCCATTTCCATTTTCAATTTTATAATCCAACTTCAATGACCTGTAAATAATAAAAACAAAAGTTATCGTGTTCGTGCGATAGATACACATGTGATTTGTTCTGCGGTCTCCCTTAAATCTTAAGAGATATATATTTGAGCGTTACATGACTTCAAAACACCATCGTGCGCGCGGACCTAAATATAGAATACACTTTCCATATTTAAATATAGCATGTATATAAAGTGAAACTTCGAAGACAAAATGTTACTCAGTTATCGGTCGGGTTTACCTTATGTACATATCTTCTCTTGTTGATCATTTTCGGTACTAGAATTTTATCTCTAACTCTGTAAAGATGTGGAACATTCAAAAACTGTAAAACAATCGCCATTTTAAGGAAAATGAGGAAAGGACTGAGTATTTGTGCCATTAAACTTTTATGTTTATCTTAGATATTTTTCTTCTTCTTAAACAGTTTTCTGCCAGATAATAACTATTTATCGAAAGGGTAAAAATTGAAGGTCAATTTAGTATACAAGGAATCAACTAAGAATTTTGCCTATTTGTAGATTGTTTCTTCTTTGGTAGATATTTTCGTATTGTCTATTATTCACTATGTGATTCTTCGGTTCTGTTATGCAAATAGGTATATTCTACTGTTATCTATGCCTTGTTCCTATGTTTTGAATTTTGTAAACTGAATACAGGTACTTTGTGTTAAAATTGTTAACATCAGTCATATCTTTTCTTTTATTCACTTTTCAATTATACCTACATATTTTTTTAAGTACCAGATCTGCAATAAAAATGTATTTTCTTTTCAACAAAATTTAATATTGCTGTTTTATTTAAGGATGGCAACATCCCTGTCACTGGACGATATACCGACATCTCTGTCGCCGGAAGATATAAATTTTCTACGGTTAGCTGGTTTATTAATAAGAGTGGCACCACGTGCTGTAAGACGAAGGTTTGACTATGAATTCCATCCAGAAAAGCTACAACAATTTCTACGCACAAATCGAGGCAAGATAGATGACCTTACATATAAACAGAGAATCATCACAGTGGCACAGTATGATTTATTGTATCCTAGAGGTACAAAACTATTGTAGGTGGATTCATTTCTATCTATTTCAATTGAGCATTTGAGAAACATACTTTTAATCATTGTTCATAATTACGCTACTTTGGGTACTGTGGATTCATTAATATTCGTTGAATACCAATTTTCGTGGGTTTCGTTGGTACTGGTGAACCACGAATTAAAATGTCCAACGAAGAGCATATTTTGAATAGGCTTTGTATACAGGGATTGATAAAACCACGACATTAAATATCCACGAATATGCAAGTTTTCAGCAATCCACGAAAATTGATACCCACGAAAATAAATAAATCCACAGTATACAAATTCAATGTTATCATTTGAAACAAGATTTCTCTCTTTGCTTGCATCAGTTTTCATTTAACATTAAGCTGTCATTTTATTGTAGAAATATGGTTTTAAGAATTTTACTGACGGGCATAATACCTTAGCATAAACTCTATGCTAGGGCCTGCCTATTTTGGTTTTGTGAATACCGAAAATGTCTTATCGAAATATGGAAATAAATTTCTATACCTCGTGAAGGGAAAGATAATGTTCTTTTAACACGGAAAAGTCATTGTTCCAAATAGTTGAAGGGGCAGTAGATGGTCTGATGCCAGGTATTATTTTCCATCCAACTACGATTAATTACGGCTTTTTATAATATATTATCACAGTTTCCACCATTCAACCCTAATGACCACATTGGAGAATGTGTACTGCGTTTGTTGAGTTTTTAAAGTTTACTTTGGTCTACTTGTGGCGTGTTTGGTCACTAGGGAAAACAGCAAACAGAAAAACAATTTTTCTTCATTTCATCTTTTTTTATTAGGTTCTTCAGGAGTATCATCAGACATGTTTGATATATCATTGATGGTATGCTTAGTCAGACATTTCACAGATCTACCAATCCAAGATAGTCTTCCATTGAAAACTATTCATACTGTTGGTGCAGATATGTCAAGGATAAAATTTTACAGAAACTCCATTGTTCATTCGGACAGCGGTAAAGTTGACAAAAACAAGTTTTTGGAAATATGGAGCTGTGTAGCTGAGGTATTTTTTCTAATCATTAATTGCAAATAGTAAAAAAGATAACGAACATTTTTCTATCTCGATGGTTGATTACGTTATCTTTAAAAAATACATGTTTTTATAAATATATGTATTTATACAACCGAAAAAGTAAAAATGTTATGAACATAAACCTGTGAGTTGTATAGTGGTTAAAAAGAAAATAATCTTAATTTATACCTTTCAATTTCATAGAGTTACTTCAACAAGTGTGAAAAGTTATGTTGTTCTACATTGAAAACTGTACAACTATTCTTCTTTGATCTGATATATATAATCAAGGTGATGTCAAAGACATGTGTGTGTTGGGATTCATTCATTCTATGAAGGTTAATTGAATTCTAGTGAACAACAATTGATAATCCTTGCTTTTGAAAATTATATGAGAAGTTGTTTAATATCAAGGCAGTGTTATTTGGTGCAAATAAAATTTTATTATTCAATTGATTGTTAACAATATGCATTTCTAAAATATCCAACAATTTGAAGATACCGTACTGGTCTTTCATTCTGACTATCGTTTATTGATTCGGTGTCTTTTTTTTTTTTTTTTTTTTATTTGTCATATTTTATTGAAATCTGAACATTTGTTAATTGAAAAACATCCAAGTACCTATACCTTATTCTGGCCTCGTTAACATTAGTAAATAACATATTCATACAGCTGTTAATTTTTCTTAGTATTATACATACAATTTTCCATACTTGAACAAATTATATACCATGTCAGTAATATCAAAAATGAAGTTTATCATTAAGATTATCAAACATAATTATCTAATATAACAAATGCACAGGTTATGAAAATATATAATGTGAGTTGTTTAAGAAGAAAATTTAAAAATAGATAATATATATATATTTTAAGTATGTCTGTAGATTATCGATGTTTTTTTTTTTGCTGTGGTCATTTTTTTCCCGGTTCTGTATCTTTTCAGTAGAACTTGGATATGATGTGTTTGTTTCTTTTGTCTTCTTAGGAAAGACAGTTTTTTTAGTGTTGGGGAATAATATACCAAACAGTAGTATTATAATTTACTTCTTTAGAATCTTGAATGCATAACGTTGTATGTTTCATTGTTTACATTAAGTACTATATTGTGTTACAGGCAATACTCAGGCTAGCACCAGAAATAAAGTCAGAGATTGATGCGTTGATAAGTTCATCGTTAACTAACGTCACTGATACCATATATTTTATACGGCTAGAGAAACAGTTGGAAAAAACAAATCAGCATATGGTTACAATCAACAAGAAATTAGAGACGCTAGAAATAGAAAAAAAT
This sequence comes from Mytilus edulis, assembly GCA_019925275.1. NCBI lineage: Eukaryota > Metazoa > Mollusca > Bivalvia > Mytilida > Mytilidae > Mytilus > Mytilus edulis. The sequence continues at coordinate 69,235,712 of CM034362.1, forward strand.
AATATAACAGGTATTTCTGATCTATGATGAAAATACCACTTTGTGATCACTAAATTGTCTCTTGGAAATCAATTTTCCATGGTTATCAACCATCTTAATACATATTTCTATTCCTAAAGAACTTAAATAAGTAAAATTAAACACAAAGTTATTATTATTTCTAACATAATCGTTCTTTTTTTTTGACATCGCAATTAAACAATTTGTATAATTTTATATGATAGACAAGGGGGCATCATATGTGTGCCATATAGGCGTTCCTCATTAATTTATTTTTTCGTTTGAGGTATAAAAAAAATTGGGGAGGTTAAAAAAAAAATTTCATCAAGATTTAAGAAATTAAAAAAAGAAATATGCCATTGCAAATAAATTTAGATTATGTAATCAATTTCATGTTCATTGACAACATTTATTTTTGTGTCAGAGGCAAATAATGTGTCAAATATTTATATACAATCTTAATTCAGGCTTGTACCAAGCTTGAATAGTGTGTCCATTTTTGCCCCAACTGTTGAGGCCTGGACCTTAGATGTCGTATCCAGATTTTCGCTGTTAATGAAGCTTTTTTTAAAGAGCATTTATTATATTAAGCGATGTTATAATAATGAAAGAACTGGAAGTATTACTTTACAATGCTCTTCAACTTTGATCTTGTTTGGCTTTATAAATATTTTGATATTAGCGTCACTGATGAATCTTATGTAGACGAAACGCACGTCTGGCGTACTTAATTATAATCCTGGTACCTTTGATAACTATTTACAAGATTTACGGTTAATATCATATCTATTATGGTAGTATCTCAGTTTCAAAAAGCACTAGTGACAATGTAACTTATTCATAAAGCTCTGTGTGTCATTGTGAAATGCTTTAACGATGTTTTGTTCTTGAACACAATACATTAAGTGTGTTCTGAATTATGGAGTATGTTACACTGTTTAAGGTAGCACAATACAAAGATTTTTCATCCCCAATCAGACATCTTTAAACTGATTTAAATCCACTCTTCTTTCTTTAATTTTTATAAATGAGGTACCAAAAGAGAGAAGAAGGATTAATCTTTCAAATTGTGATAATTTCATTATGACATAATTATTACATGATTAATTGTTATGTAATTAGTTGCCATTCTGTGATGTCCATACTTGAATGAATTTAGCTTCTTTGTTCTTCATAGCATCCTAAAAAATTGTATAGATTCTTACAAAACACAGTTTGACCTCCAAAACTGTGTCTCAGATTTTTCCTATTGTATTTCATTCTCTCATAAATCTTCATTGAAGTTTGCAACATCAATTCATTTGAGACCACTGAGTTCAATTGGGTATAAAATCTGTTCTATTGATGTTTTTGGAAATCTGAGACACAGTTTTGGGATGCTATGAAAAACAAAGACGCTAAATACATTCAAGTGTGGACATCACAATATTGCGACTAATTACATAATAATTAATTATGAAATAATTATGTCATAATGATATTATCACAATTTGAAAGATTAATCTTTCTTCTTTCTTTTGGTACCTCATTTATAAAATATAAAGAAGGATGAAATGAATTACATCAGTTTAAAGTTGTCTGATTGGGAGTGAAAAAATCTTTGTATTGTGCTACCTTAAATAAGAGAAACTTACCATTTACCCTGATTTGAGGTTTCTGAGTTCAGGCAATTACGTTATTTTCCATCCTTAAATTTTGTCTCTTATACCTTGCTACGATTAATATATTATCATTTACTAAACATGATTGAATCCATATCTGTCTATCTTAAACTAATTTTGTTTACAGAAATACAACTACAAACTTTGAAAGAATGGAGAAATACGGACAAAAAATACATTCCTACCTCAGCAACAACCTTTATACTACAATCATTAAACCAAACGACAGGTGTTATCATTACTGGTTCTCCAGGCTGTGGAAAATCTGTAGTCACTCAGCATGTAGCATTGGAATTAGAAAAGGAGAAATACCAAATAATTCCTTGTCATGATCCTTCAGAAATCTTTAAGCATTTTACAAAAAATAATTTCCAAGTGTTTATAATTGATGACGTTTGTGGTAAATTCGCTATTAATCAACAAAAAGCAGAATTATGGGAGCAAAACGATTGCAAATTAGGTATGCTAATTGAATTTTGTAATCAGAACAATGGTAACGAGGAAAATGATAGCAAACCAGTGCATAAGTTTATCTTTACGTGCAGGGAGAATATATCTGTTCACGAGGCATTCCCAAAACTTCCTTGTTTTTCACTTGTACAATGCAGCTTTAGTTCCAAATATAAAATTACTACAGAAGAAAGAAGGACTATTGCATTGTCGTATTTACCTGAGAAAACAGTGAACGACATAGAAAATATTTGTCTGTACGATTTTTTCCCTCTTTTGTGTTCTTTGTACTGTACAAACCTTAAACAAGATCATAGATTCTTTACCCATCCTGTTGAAATAATTGGAAATGAAATCATAAAAATGAAAAAAACGATCTACATCATCTTTTCTCTGTATTTCTCTTCTTGTTCTTAGAAATAATAAATTTTGTATAGACGAATTAAGATCCGAGGATGTGAAACAGCTAGTTAAGGCTATATGCTGGAACTGTAAAATTGAACCTGTATTCATTGTATCGATACATAACAGTTTTGAGTGTCTTAAAGGTGTCTATATTAGAGAATCAGATGACTTTTACACAACAATCCACGACAAAATGTTTGACATTATATCAGCAGCTATTGCACCATCTATAATGAAATGTTTGATAGAACACGTTGATATTGCATTCCTGGCAAACCGTGCGTACATTTCATCATTTACTCCAAATAGTGTTCCTTTTGTTATTAAAATCCCACAAGAGTTCGAAAGCCAATTTCTACAACGACAAGTAAAAGATGCAATGAAAGGTAAATACTGGGAAGTATTTGGAAGCATTCAAACAGAAAATGAGGCATATAGAAAGCTACTTCTATCGTTTCTGAAAGAACAAGACGCATGTCAGCAAATTTCGTATGATTTCGATGAAGATGGGAATACGCCTTTGTATGTATCGTCTCACTTGGGATACATAGATTTTGTACAATATTTTGTAGTAAATTATCCGTATCACGTAGAGGTTAAAGACAAGGAAGGAAGATCTCCATTTTATGTCGCATGTGAAAAGGGCCACATTGCAGTTGTAAGATATTTAATGAAGTATAATGAGGACATTAATGCAGGAAACGCAAATGTAACAACAGCATTATCAGCAACCTGCCTTAATGGTCACACTGAGGTGGCTCAACTGTTATTAGACAACAATGCAGATATCAACATATCTAATATATATAATCAGAACACACTGTATTTTGCCTGCTTGAGTGGGAATGTGAAATTGGTAAAACTTTTATTAACCGGTGAACATAATGTGGATGTTAAAAGTAGAGATACTTTTGGACAAACTGGTTTACATGTAGCCTGTCAAAATGGACACACAGAAACTGTGAAAACATTGATTGAGTTTGGTATGGATGTCAATAAAAAAGATAAAAATGGTAGCACACCGCTATATCTTGGATGTAGACATGGTTGTCATGAAACAGTGAAATACTTACTTGATTTAAACGGTCAAGAATTAAATACTGTAGATTCAGAAATTATTGCGAGGTTTTTATTATTGCGAATAATGCGACAGAGTTGTAAACGCAATAATTAAAACTCGCATTTTGTAATATCTTAACTGAATTAAGCATGACTTTTCTCAAAATCTTAATAATAAAAATCGCATTTAATTTAAAATGACAAAATCGCAATAATAAATGAACGCAATCATTTCTGAATTTACAGTAGTCGTGTAGATACAACAATAACACAGGAAAATGGATGGTCAGCTTTACATATAGCATGTATCAAAGGACATATAGAGGTAGTTACGTTATTAATCGATTTTGGTATGAATCTTAATGACACATCAAATAGCGGTACACCATTACACCAAGCTTGTTTTGGAGGTCAATATGAAACAGTGAAATTCTTACTAGATTTAAACGGCAAAGCATTAAATAGTCGTGTAGATACTACCATAAAAAATACAAATGGATGGTCAGCTTTACATGTAGCTTGTCAAAACGGACATATAGAGGTCGTTAAGATATTAATCGATGTTGGCATGAATCTTAATGACACATCAAATAGCGTTACACCATTACACCATGCTTGCCTTGGGGGTCAATATGAAACAGTGAAATTCTTACTTGATTTAAACGGCGAAGCATTAAATAGTCTTGTAGATACAACCATAAAAAATACAAATGGATGGTCAGCTTTACATGTAGCTTGTCAAAACGGACATATAGAGGTAGTTAAGTTATTAATCGATGTTGGTATGAATCTTAATGACACATCAAAGAGCGGTACACCATTACACCAGGCTTGTTTTGGAGGTCAATATGAAACAGTGAAATTCTTACTTGATTTAAACGGCGATCCATTAAAAAGTCATGTAGATACTACCATAAAAAATACAAATGGATGGTCAGCTTTACATGTAGCTTGTCAAAAAGGACATAAAGAGGTAGTTAAGTTATTAATCGATGTTGGTATGAATCTTAACGACACATCAAATAGCGGTACACCATTACACCAGGCTTGTTTTGGAGGTCAATATGAAACAGTGAAATTCTTACTTGATTTAAACGGCGAAGCATTGAATAGTCGTGTAGATACTACCATAACAAATACTAAAGGATGGTCAGCTTTACATGTAGCTTGTCAAAACGGACATATAGAGGTAGTTAAGTTATTAATCGATGTTGGTATGAATCTTAATGACGCATCAAATAGAGGTACACCATTACACCATGCTTGTTTTAGAGGTCAATATAAAACAGTGAAATTCTTACTTGATTTAAACGGCGAAGCATTAAATAGTCATGTTGATACTACCATAAAAAATACAAATGGATGGTCAGCTTTACATGTAGCTTTTCAAAACGGACATATAGAGGTAGTTAAGTTATTAATCGATGTTGGTATGAATCTTAATGACGCATCAAATAGAGGTACACCATTACACCATGCTTGTTTTAGAGGTCAATATGAAACAGTGAAATTCTTACTTGATTTAAACGGCGAAGCATTAAATAGTCGTGTAGATACTACCATAAAAAATATAAATGGATGGTCAGCTTTACATGTAGCTTTTCAAAACGGACATATAGAGGTTGTTAAGTTATTTATCGATATTGGTATGAATCTAAATGACGCAACAAATAGCGGTTCTACACCACTTAACAAAGCTTGTATTAAAGGTCGTTATGAAACAAGGAAATTCTTACTTGATTTAAACGGCCATGAATTAAACAGTCGTGTAGATACAACAAAGAAACTCAACAACGGAGATTCGGCTTTACATACAGCTTGTATCAATGGACGTATCGAGGTAGCTAAGATATTAGTCGACGTTGGTATGAACCCTAATGACAAATCTAATGCCAGTACTACACCGCTTTATCAGGCTTGTTGAAAAGGTCATTATGAAATAGTGAAATATTCTCTTATGGTGTTTATATATCTCAACTTGTACGATTCGCTCGTGTATGTAACAATGTATTAGATTTTAGCGAGAGAAATTTATGTATTACTGAAAAATTATTACACCAGGGTTTTCGATATCACAAACTGGTCAAAACATTTACTAAATGTTATCACCGGTATAAGGAAATAATTCGTAAATATAACTCAACATGCAGACATCTTATACGTTCAGGTATTTCACATCCAAAATTTTATGGAAATATTCTTTATAAAGCACAAAAATGTCAGTATTCTCCTCAGAAACTAACAAAACCTTTAAATAGACTTATTAAAAGGGGATATAGTTACGATACTGTTGTCAGGTCATTAAAGATTGCATATTTTGGCTTTAACATTGATTCACTGATAGGGTCTTTGCATCGGAACTAAACACATTTATTTCTTAAAAAAAACAGTTGTTGGCATGACACGGGTTATGTTCTTCTCGTATATTTTATGATAGTATGATACTAAACCCCTAACGGGAGGGATTGTACCTGATATTCATATGATGAAGACATAATCTTTCAATCAGTTTAATTGAGGTCTGGAGCTGGCATGTCAGTTAACTGCTAGTAGTCTGTTGTTATTTATGTATTATTGTCATTTTATTTATTTTCTTTTGTTACATCTTTTGACATCAGACTCGGACTTCTCTTGAACTGAATTTTAATGTGCGTATTGTTATTCTTTTACTTTTCTACATTGGCTAGAGGTATAGGGGGAGGGTTGAGATCTCATAAACATGTTTAACCCCGCCGCAATTTTGCGCCTGTCCCAAGTCAGGAGCCTCTGGCCTTTGTTAGTCTTGTATGATTTTAATTTTTAGTTTCTTGTGTATAATTCGGAGTTTAGTATGACGTCCATTATCACTGTACTATTATGCATATTTTAGGGGCCAGCTGAAGGACACCTACGGGTGCGGGAATTCTCGCTACATTGAAGACCCATTGGTTGCCTTCGGCTGTTGTTTGCTCTATGGTCGGGTGGTTGTCGCTTTGACATATTCACCATTTCCTTTCTCAATTTTATTTTTATCTTAATTTAAACCGCAAAATATCAAACAGTCGTGTTGATACTACCATGAAAGAAAAAAATGGATGGTCAGCCTTACATGCAGCTTGTTACAATGGACTCACAGAAATACTTAAATTATTGATTGATGTTGGTATGAATATAAATGAAAGAGACAATTATGGAAAAACAGCTCTTCACTTAGCTAGTATGAATGGACATGGTGATATTGTGTAGATATTAAAGGACACTTGTGCAGAATTACAAATACAAGATAATTACAGACGTACTCCGTATTTGTGTGCTAAAGAAAATGGTTATTCCGATATTATGGAACTTTTGATAGAATAGTTTGAACAACATTGCAAAGGATTGCATAAAAGTTGTAATCAAGACCCATTAAGTATTATATAGAAATATCAATTTGATTGTATTGTTTGGTGCAATATATGTTTCTCAATTGGTTTCGTGACGTCTGAGATTGCTTCATACATGTATGTTCAATTTACACATTTAATATGTAATAAAGTAGATGAACGCCTATATACTTATTTGTATCAGTGAACTGAAGGCAGCGTTTTTTAGCATTTCAAGTTCATTATCTACTGGACTTTCATAGCTAGAAAGTCTTTAAAAATTATCAGGAAAGAAATGGATGGTTGTTATTTGTTGGTGCTTTTAATATATCAGACTTAAACTATATATGATTGTTATGTTGGTCTATATTTTCTCTCGACTGCAACAAAACACGTAGTAAGCGAAAGGTAAGGATTACTACATGGTGGCTTATATAATGGCGTCTTCGGCGTAAACTGATTGTTGAAAGTTTTATGTCAGAAGGAAGAAGACCTCGATGTGTCATTCCTTATATGCAGTTGCTTTTGTCATATTTTGTCCATTGTCATTGATCAAATTTTAATTATAAGATGACTGATAGAAAAATTCATAGATTTTTGTTATCAGTAATATGACACTAAGTAACTACAGCTATGAAATTGGTTCCTTGCAACGTCTCCATGTCCTCCGTACAAGGTTCACATGACTTCGACCTAATTTCATAGATCGTTGATCAAGGTAACAGCTATATGTTTAGGTCTTTTTTGCATATTCTATAAGAAGTAGGTCTATATGATATGTGTTGGATGACATAATTCAAAAGGTTACATGCCAGGTTGGTTGGTTTTAATCTGACCTTGAACTTATTATCATGGTTCAATGGTTAATGTTAAGTTTTTGTGTTTTGGTCTCTTTTTTTAAATACTTATTACAAATGGTAAGCTATATTTTCTGAATGTAATAATTGAAAGGTGTAAATGTCTGTCTAGCGGTTATTTTCTGACCTTCAGCTACTTTTTATAGTTCATTCGTCAATGTTAAGATTTTGTGTTTTGTTATGTTTTATCGATTACCATCATCAATATATCTACTATATTTGGTGTATGAAATAAAAGTAAATTGTGAATGTCCGTCTGACAGGGTTTATCTGACCGTCACCTCATTGTCACATATATCTATAAAAGTGTTAATGTGATACTTTGAAGAAAAAAAAGCAATCTTCAAGACTTTCAACACAGAATCAATGGCTGGTAAAACTGGCTAAACATTTTATAGATATAGGAGGATGTGGTATGAGTGCCAATGAGACAACTCTTCATCAAAATAACAATTTACACAAGTAAACCATTATAGGTCACGGTACGGAGCATTGCGTCACCCCGAACAGCAAGCTATAAAATGTATGTAAAACTATTCAAATGGGAAAACCAACGGTCTAATCTGTTATATATATATAAGTACGTCTGAGTCAGTGACAACTCTACAACAGATGTATCCATCGGATCGCCATCAATGATGGTGATACATGGCTGTGTACATAATGTATATACAACTCGACTAAACATCAACCCAACAATGTTAGATCTGTAAATAGGCGATTTGGTGTCACGATATCACAGTAGCATGGGTTCGAATCCCGGCGAGGGAAGAACCAAAAATTTGCGAAAGCAAATTTACAGATCTAACATTGTTGGGTTGATGTTTAGACGAGTTGTATATATATATATACGAGAACGAGATCACGTATTAACTACATAAACAGACGACAACAACTATACAACAGCATGTATACTTCTGTGTTTGCGAACAATGCATCTCAGTACCAGAATCTATGACAAACGAGACGATTTTGATTTTGAAATTATCAATTTCCCCCACCTTAGTAGCAATATACCAACTTTACCTGCATATGGAATAGACATTTCCCAACTTATTCGGTATTCAAGAGCTTGCAGCTCCTATTCAGACTTTGGAAAACGTCACCAGTGTCTGACCAGAAAGTTGATGAACCAGGGGTATGTCAAAGAACGTCTCGTCCTTTTTCTAAAAAAGTTCATCGGAAGGTACCAAGAACTTGTTGATAAATATTCCGTATCAACTTCACTAATAATACACGATGGTCTTGTAGTATAGATTTTGCGTACTGACGTTGTTTATCATCTTAATAACGTGTTATATTATTCTTTTATTTGTCTTTATTAATATTACTTTTACTGTTACATGTAAGTCTGTTTTTTTTATAGATATCCTTTTGACGTAACTCTGTGCTTATGTATCCCATCATACTTTGACCGACAAAATTATTTTATGATGTGACTCTGTACCTATATATCTTGTCATACTTTGAATGACAAAATTTTTTTATTTATTAATATTACTTTTACTGTTAACCCCTTTTTTGTGATATACATTTGACATGACTCTGTACTTATGTATCCCGTCATTCTTTGAACCACACTATTATTTTTTTTTATTATTATTACTTTAACTGTTAAGTCAGTTTTTGTTATATCTATTTTACGTGACTGTATTTATGTATCCCGTCATACTTTGAACGACAATATTATTTCATGTCTACCTGTGCGAATTTCAAACGTGCAATTTTACACCAGTACTCAAAACCCGCCATCCTTTATGGGTGCATTTTACATAGACAAATAAAATCGTATAATATAAAGAAAAATGAGGAGGTTGATTTGATGTATGTCTTTTTGTGCTTCTTCGTTACATTTGTTGTTTTGATAGTGATTAAGATGATAACACAATGTTGACTGCTGTACCCCTATTTTTGACATTTTTGCCTATTGTGTCTGTTTGTTTTGTTCACGCATCGGTGACAATATAATGGAATTTGATGCGACTGTCATACAAGTGAGAGGTTTAGCTAGCCATAAAACCAGGTTCAATTCACCATTTTCTACATTTGCAAATGCCTGAACCAAGTCAGGAATATGAAAGTTTTTGTCCATTCGTTATTGATGCGTTTTGTTATTTGATTTTGCCATGTGATTATGGACTTTCCGAATTGATTTTCCTCTGAGTTCAGTATTTTTGTGATTTTACTTTTTATGATAAAAGGGTGTGTCAATGGGACAGCTACTTTACGAGAATACCATATACAGGGTTATACATTGACCATTTATTCAACGTCTTGATTAATCTCATATAGCTTAGTGAATAAACAAATCAGCAAAAAAAAAACCGAGAAAAAAATGTGCCATGAATATCTAATTTCCGTATATAAAAAAAAATACATTGAAATATCACAAGGCATCCCTAAAGTTGACTTGACAAGAATTAGACAAGAGTTAAAACTTGTGAGCGATGGTACTTAGATCTCAAAACATTTTTTAATATCTTTTCGATCAATGTACTAACAATATGAACATAAAAGAACATGTACTAATAATTGGTTAAGGAAATGTTTATTTTTAAATGTGTAAAAACCCAAACAAAAACCTACTGCACTTCATACATATAACAAGTTATATTGTTTAGAGAAATACTTGCCATACCTAAAAGCCAGTTAGGAGTTCATGCGTTCCTACTTCTATTTACGATGAAAGTACCTAGTACGCCAATCTAAAAACGGTAATTTTGATCTAAATGTCACTTTTGAAGTCTATCATTTTTAGTTTTGCAGTCATTTCGAGACTTAAATATTGTTGGAAAATAAGTGTGTATTGTTATGCGTTAATTTTATATCAAAAAAATTTAGCATTTGTTGCGGCTAACTCAAGTCAGGAGCCTCTGGCCTTTGTTAGTCTTGTATGCTTTTTAATTTTAGTTTCTTGTGTATAAATCGGAGTTCAGTACGGCGTCCATTATCACTGATCTAGTATAGATATTGGTTAAGGGGCCAGCTAAAGGACGCCTCCGGGAGTTTCTCGCTGCATAGAAGACATATTGGTGACCTTCTGCTGGTGTCTGTTCTATGATCGTGTTGTTGTTTCTTTGACACATTCCCCATTTCAATTCTCAATTTTATCTACATGTAATTTTGGTTTTCTTTTTTGACATTGTGATTATAACACAATGCTGACTGCTGTACCCCATTCTTCGAAATTTTTCTTTCATGTATCACGTATGTTTCTTTTGCTCACAGATTGTTGTCAGTACAATGACGCAAACTTTACGCAAAAATGTCATACAAGTTACAGGTTTAGCTAGCTATAAACCAGATTTAACTCACAATTTTCTACATATGGAAATGCATGTTACAGTCAAGGATATAATACATGTATTTGATTTCCAGTAGTGGTAAATGTATTTGAGCTTTTGAATTTGCTGTTTGATAAGGGTCCTTGTGTTTCAAATTTTCCCTTGAGTTCGGTGTTTTTGTTATGTTACTTTTTATTAACCAGATCTACTAATTTTTAGAACTACTCCTCATGATGATTACGGATTTTCCATCAATTAGCAAGTAGGTCGTTTAAAACACCAGAATAATAGAGTAAAACTCCCAAAAGATGGCGTCATAAACATTTAAAAACCAAGATATCTAAGCTTTCGAGAATAAATTGGAAAGTAGATTGTTCAGATTTTAGGCATATATGATTATAAATATCTTCCTATTAATGGATTTACTTACTAAAACACTGTTCATTAGGGAATTTTACTTAGTCTTAGTGAGCAGATACCGATTGTAGCAAGCACAAATGTTGATGAAGAACTTTAGGACGGAGTTGTCTTGTTATTTTGATGATGAAGTCCGACGAAACTAATGAATCACATGTATCATCAAAAATGCAATGAAGTTACAAATGTACCTTGAATTTGCTTCTTTAAAACCACATATTCAGTAAAGAAATTGAAATCTTACAAAATATGTTTTGGGTTTAATCGTACCAACAAGGTTTGCATCAGGTTGATTATTCTGAATTCATAGACGTGGAGTGACTTAGTCAATCTTTTCTTAGTTCTAATGGACCACCCTACCTAAAATTATTACTAACTTTAATAGTTAACAGCTTTTAAGGAAAAATGAAAAATATCTTGCATGATGTTTTGACTTCATGTTCCGTATTATAAGATATAAATGATGTACTCTCAAGTTTGGTGAATACATGTATGTTGACCGCACCTATTTCAACCATATGATCGAACATCAACTGATGGAAAACAGATACAGTTGCTTGTCGCATTTCTTGATTGGCATTCAGAAACTGACAATTTTGCTCGGTTAAGAAAAATATTTTTTGACAGCACAGATGAGTTCCACATCCAAATTGTGAATATTTCCTTTCTATGAAGCAGCATTCAAGCAGTGCCTGCATACGTAGAATATTTCCAATATGAAACTATACCCAGGCTCTTGAATTCCTATCAGGATTTGCTCAATAGCTTAATATATGGGTGCTGCCTACAGAGACTCTATGAAACAAAGGGTTCTAAATTATGAATTTGGTGTCATCCTTTCCGAAATTAAAATCACTGCATTGAACGTTGTTTGATATTAATGGAATATTTATTTTACAAATGACGACGAATTTGATCCAAATGTCATAACCACACTCCCGCCTTTTTTCTAGAATATTACGTACAGAAATAGACAACATTTGTACTTACATTAGCAACCCAACGGGTTCTACAAAACAAGAACCTACTTGCTCTACTGGAGAATCTAAAAACACCCCTTTGTGTGTTGTCATGACATTGGGTGTTTCTTTACGACTTATGAGCTATACCATCCCTTTTGCATCTTTTTATACTTTTTGAAAGAATGTCAATAGTGGGAATAAGTAATTATGATAATGTATGATTGCAATACATCTGCTAGAACAGTCTGCCGGTTGTTTTAAGCTTTGAACTTTATAACTAACATAATTTAATGAACGCATTTGGATGAGAAATGTAAAAATCATTCGGTAGTTACTGGAAACAACTAAGTATACAGCATGTAACATATTTAATAGTGTTAATCTAAATGTAAGTTTATCTCTTCTTTAAATCAGAGAAATTGTTTTGTTATTTTCTGTGACGTCCTAAAAAATGACATTTGTTTGGCAGACACTAACCACATTAATTTTCTTTCGCTAGCGAAAAAATGTCACAGATTGTAGTATCTACTTTCCATTCCGGAGCATCCTACGTTTTAGTGAGGTTCGTGTTGCTCAGTCTTTTGTTTTCTATGATTTCTATATCGGTTTTATGTACTATTGTTGGTAGCTTTTTTGTTTTTTGCCAATACATTGTTTGTTTTATTCCTGTTGTATCTTTCACATGTCCTTTGCTAGATATAGGGAAATCGTAAATATAACTATGCACCTATATATTTAAGAGGATTAAGCAGTTTAATAGTTTTCAATATTTTACTGATAGTCCAAGCATTTCTTCAGTGGTTTATCTTATAGTTTGATCTCATTTTCATGGTTCAGTGACCGAAAAATTACAAATAGGTCATACTTTTTTTCAATTATAGTTTATCAATTTGGTAACTATTCCTGATATAGGAAATAGTTTCAATCAGATAGGGTTCAACTGAACTTTACATTATGTCATGGTTCATGGATCATGGATCATGAATGGTAATGAGGTTTCGTCGTCTTTGTCAGTTGCCATTTGTTACATGTAAAAGTTGGTTATGGGTCAATTTAAATAAAACCAGGTTTTCATAAGTATTAGAATTAGCATATGTCAGGTCAGACGAAATCAACCCTATGTTATAGTGTTTTGAATTTAAATGTTAACATAGTTTTAGTTGAATTTTTTTAATTATCATAGTTAGGAGAACCACTGATGAATGGTTAATTACATTTTGTATTGTTTTGCGCTCTATATTTAGTCAGGGTCCATTCAGTTACAACATTTGCATTGTTCAAATGAAACTACATATGATGTTAGGCATCGTGAACAGTGCATAAATTCTAAAAAATATAAAGCTTACTCTCATTAAATTGCAAACCTAATACAATTTAGAAATATTCTTCAAGCGAGGCAAACTGTTTAAAGACAGCTTACAAAATGTAATCCTGGTACCTTTGATGACTTTTTACAACAAAAGAGAGACATGTGTTGCACAGGAAAACATTTTTTTTATAAATTAAAAAAAACCAACTTTTAACAATATAATATTTTGATTAGTCAATTTCTATCCGCAATCTAATACAACTTATTTCACAATAGATTAGTTATATTTATCTACAGATTGTTAATATAAATTTCTATGATTGATTTAAACGACCCTATTATGTTTTCTTCGAGTAAACAATTAACTTACGTAAACCCAGAAAAATGTCACTAGCATTCCTTTCTTGCAGGATTTAAAACAATCTACTAACTTAATATTTCTTTCCATAATCCCTTCCTGTTATTGAAATATTAAATAACCTATAACTCATGCATTAGCTGTAGTGGATGACGTAACAAAATTGTGCAATATCTATATATGTAATTGTAACACTACAATCATGTAGTTTATCAAAGATATTTTTTATAGCTATGAGAGAAATACTCTATAGTGTATATTACGTTCTTCTTACTAATTCTTTACAATCAGTGTTTGGTAAGTAGATATATCAACATTATTTTAATCATAGAAAAATAAATTAGAATACAATAGGTTTACCTTCTCCTTTACTGGCGTGCATATTAAAATATTTTGGATTTTTTATAGCTTCTTATTTCATAGAATTACACAAATCTTATTTATGGTTATTTTTTTCCATTTATAACCTGCGTCGGATATAAATATACATTATGCTAGTTGACGTAAACATGTATATGTATCAGACTCTGATTTTTTTCAATCTATTGGATACGAAATAAAAGATAAACTTTGGTCTGTTTAATAAGGTTCTTATAACAACTCAATTTTCTAACTGGTACAGACTTTTCGTAGGTAGTTTTTTGTCACGCCTTCGAATTTAGTCGAAAAAGCGAGACATAGCGATCCTACATTCAATCGGATCCGGCGTCGGCGTTATCGTCGTCGACGGCGGCGGCGTCACAAATTTTAACTCTGTGGTTAAAGTTTTTGAAATTTAAAATAACTTTCTTAAATTATCCTGGATGTCTACCAAACTTCGACAGACACTTTTGTATGAACATAAAAAAGTATCCAGAAGTAAATTTTGTAAAAATAAAATTTCATTTTTTTCTGTATTTTACTTATAATAAACTCATCATAGATACCAGGACTAAATGGAAAACAGATACAGTTGTTTGTCGCATTTCTTGATTGGCATTCAGTAACTGACAATTTTGCTCGGTTAAGAAAAATATTTTTTGACACAACAGATGAGTTCCACATCCACATTGTGAATGTTTCCTTTCTATGAAGCAGCATTCAAGTAGTGCCTGCATACGTAGAATATCTCCAATATGAACCTATACCCAAGCTCTTGAATTCCTATTATGATTTGCTTAATAGCTTAATATATGGGTCCTGCCTACAGAGACTCTATGAAACAAAGGGTTCTAAATTATGAATTTGGTGTCATCCTTTCCGAAATTAAAATCACTGCATTAAACGTTGTTTGATATTAATGGAATATTTATTTTACAAATGACGACGAATTTGATCCAAATGTCATAACCCACTCCCGCCTTTTTTTCTAGAACATTAAGTTTTTGAAATTTAAAATAACTTTCTTAAACTATCCTGGATGTCTACCAAACTTCGACAGACGTTTGTGTATGAACATAAAAAAGTATCCAGAAGTAAATTTTGTAAAAATAAAATTTCATTTTTTTCTGTATTTTACTTATAATAAACTCATCATAGATACCAGGACTAAATGGAAAACAGATACAGTTGTTTGTCGCATTTCTTGATTGGTATTCAGAAACTGACAATTTTGCTCGGTAGAGAAAAATATTTTTTGACACAACAGATGAGTTCCACATCCAAATTGTGAATGTTTCCTTTCTATGAAGCAGCATTCAAGCAGTGCCTGCATACGTAGAATATCTCCAATATGAAACTATACCCAAGCTCTTGAATTCCTATTATGATTTGCTTGATAGCTTAATATATGGGTCCTGCCTACAGAGACTCTATGAAACAAAGGGTTCTAAATTATGAATTTGGTGTCATCCTTTCCGAAATTAAAATCACTGCATTAAACGTTGTTTGATATTAATGGAATATTTATTTTACAAATGACGACGAATTTGATCCAAATGTCATAACCACACTCCCGCCTTTTTTCTAGAACATTAAGTTTTTGAAATTTAAAATAACTTTCTTAAACTATCCTGGATGTCTACCAAACTTCGACAGACGTTTGTGTATGAACATAAAAAAGTATCCAGAAGTAAATTTTGTAAAAATAAAATTTTATTTTTTTCTGTATTTTACTTATAATAAACTCATCATAGATACCAGGACTAAATTTTGTAAATACGCCATACGCGCGTTTCGTCTAAAAAAAAAGACTCAATCCTCTATGGATCCGTAGGGGGTCAGTAGTTAACCGTATAACGAATTTATTGCACGCTGTACTTTTTCTGCTGCGTTTCGTTGAAAAATAAACAATGAAACACAACAACAACAAAAGCTGACGTCACCATTAACCCCCTTTGAAATTTACTAACCCCCTACGGTCTCATATGGGGTCACCACGTGAGTTTTTAAACCAATCACAACGTGATTATTTACCCGCGGTGCGATATCATTTACTCTATGGTTTAAGCTTTTAAAACTTTAATTACTTTCTTAAACTATCCTGGGTTTGTACCAAACTTGGACAGAAGCTTGTTTGTGGTCATGAAATAATATCCAGAAGTAAATTTTGTTAAAAAAAAATTTTTTTTCCGAATTTTACTTTTAAATGGACTTAGATTTTCTGTAGGGAAACGACACATCCACTCTGTCGTTAAAGTTTTTAAAATTTTAATGACTTTCTTATACTATTTTTGATTTGTACCAAACTTGGACAGGAGCTTCTTTATGATCTAAAGCTAGTATCTAGAAGGGAATTTTGTTAAAGTTTTGTACCTGTGTATCTGCATTTTATTTATAAATGGACTTAATTTTTCTTCAAGTAAACCTTACATACAGTCTGCAGCTAAAGTTTTTTAAAACATTTATTAGATTCGTAAACTAACCTGGATGTATACTTAACTTGGACAAAGGCTTCTTATAATCCAAAGATAGTCTCAAGAGGAATGTTTTCATTGATTTGTTGGCTAATTTTTGTTTAGCCTGCGATTAACAGCAAAAGTAGACGAGACACTGGGTTCCGCAGAACCCGTACAAATTTGTTCATCCCGTAAAAGTTTACCAGATGTATTGATATTCATTTGCATCAATTTGATATCTACGAAGCTCATATCATGCATCTGTGTTTTTAGTTTTACAGCTGGAGAAAAAGGCAAACTGTTTTGTTACTCCATATAACGGAACAGTCACGTCAGATTGGACAATAATAAATTCATTACTTTTGAAAGACCGGTCCACATTTTCTGTTCCATTTGGAGTATCCGTCGTGTTGTGTATGTTAGGTTAAATCTGTAATTAAGTGTAAAACACATATTCAGATACAATTACCAAAATCATGGTTGCAGCAGTTACAGCTCCGAGTAATTTACTTCCCTTTTTCCATTTCTTCATTATCTTTTTAACTTAAGTAACACTTTTTGTACATTTTAACGGCATCATATATGGCTAGAAAATCGGCATCAATGTTCTTCTGCTGTAACATAATAGATTAGTGGAGTCTTTTGTTGTTGACCACACTTCCAGTAAAATTAAAAAGAACTTGTTGTAAACAAAAACAATTCAAAATGGACGTTTGCAAACACCATCAATCATACAATGCTTTGTATATCGTATGACCACTACTTCAAGTATTTTACTACAGCCAAAAATTTAGACTTTAGTCTAAATGTTACCTTTATATTGTAAGTTATAAAAATAGAAGATGTGGCTTGATTGCCAATTAAACAACTCTAAACAAGACACAAAATGACACAGAAATTAACAACTAAAGGTGACAGTACGGCCTTTAACAATTAGCAAAGCCCATACCGCATAGTCAGCTATAAAATGCCCCGAAATGACAAATTTAAAACAATTCAAACGAGAAAACTAACGGTCTAATTTATGTACATAAAGAAACGAACAAATATGTACCACAGCAACAAACGCCAACCACTAAATAACAAGCTCCTGACTTGGAACAGATACATATATACAGAATGTGGCGGGGTTAAAGAGTGAAGAGTTGTTTATCAAAGTTAAACAAAGCTTATGCTTGATTAGAATCGACTTACATCACTCTATTTGAAATGTAACCCACCCCATTCATTATGCAGAATCAAGCACATAGTAGTTGCTATGGATGTTGTAATAAGTTTGGATAAAAATTCATTCAGATATGTAAAGGTGTATGGGATTGCATTCCAGTCAATGCATTTTTGAATCTTACGCCCGCGTATTTGACTTCTATTAAAATCTCATCACAAGATAAAATAACGAAAACAAATACAAGGCGCACATCATCATAGTGAGTAGGAATAAGTATTAGCTAGTTTTTCAGTAATAAAAATTGCAGGTGTATAAAGAATCTTCCTATCTAGTTATATATAAATATCACAACTTCACTACATGGTGTAAATGGAGTTTACATGGTATCATAGATCAAATTTTTTCGTTCAGTGTATGTTCGTTTTTGTTACTACGTTTTTTGGTTGAGTTCAGCCATTCCAATTGATATTTTATAGTGTATCTTTTTATCTTGTCAAGTTACACTATTGTTTTACATATATGCAAGGGAGAAGGTTTGATACCATTACAACGTTTAATCCCGTTTCAATTGTTTGCACCTGTCCTTAGTCATGAATCTGATGCTCAGTAGTTGTTGTTTTTGTATGTGGTTCATAAGTGTTTCTCGTTTCTTTTTTACATATGGATAAGACCGTTGGTTTTCCCGTTTGAATAGTTTTACACTAGTAATTTTGTGGGACCCTTAATAGCTTGCTGTTCGGTGTGAGCCAAGGCTCCGTGTTGAAGACCGCACCTTGACCTATAATAGCTATAAATTTATATAAATTGGGACTTCTTTCTTCCTATATCTATAGAAAACTAAAAACGCATCAATAAGTTAAGAAGAAGTGATACATGCTGATATGTATAAAAGAAATTGTATTGTTTGATGTCAATACAATAGAAACAAAACGACAAAAAATAAAACATCTATCTAGAAAGCAACATTCCAGTTCTATGTCTATAAGTTATGTATAAGAAAGTAAACACCACGAAAACAGGCCATCAACATATGAGATGCGTCAGGTTAGAATCGGCCATTTGCAAGTGTACCTCCTATACATGTACATGTATAAGATTGATTTTTGTAACTTTAAAATACGAAATAAAAGATGAATTTAGTCTATTGGTTGGGTTCTTAAAACAACTCAATTTTTACAACAGCTACATACTTTTTATCGATATTAATTATATTAACATATACATATAAGCGGGAGTTTAGCTAGCCATAAAACCAGTTTTAACCCAACATTGTATCTTAAATAACCTGTACCAATTCAGGAATATGACAGTTGTTATCTAATGCTCCGTTTTTATATGTGTTGGCGTTTGTTTCTGTTGCTAGTCGGTGTTTGCGTTGTTTTCCTCTTATAGTAGATGTGTTTCCTTCTGTTTCAATTTGCTATCCGGATTTAGAATCGCTTAAAAGATTACTATTGAACAGCAGTGACCTTTTGTTGGCTTTTTTAAAAGAATTATTAATATTCATTTGCATTTTCTATCCGATGTAGCTCATATATCAACAGTTAAAAGACAACAAAAAAAAACATTCAGATCTAACATACGATAAGAAAGGACGAGCTTCCTGGGATGAATAGTTCATTTTAAATATTCTTGACCATTTAACCATCAAAGCGTAACACAAAGATCACACACAATAGTATACACATACGTAGAAGAAAGTACTGACATGCACAATAGTAATAATAATAATAATATACAATTTCAAAGTAGAAAAGTCTGCTCAAAGAAAACGAACGCCAGTACTAATTTTACTGACAAGTCAATCTGCCACTCTACACTCTACTATCGATTGCTGTACTGAATAGAAAATTACACTACTTTAATATATAGGTATAAATATTATCCGGCATCTTTTTAATTGGACTTATAAATCTATTTAGAGAGTTTAAACCTTAGTGTTAGTAGAATTCGTATGATCTTGAATGTAAAGTACAGTTGGCACTTGCTCTATAATTTCAGGAAATGGTTCTTTGAACATTGCCGTTAACAAAAACGCAACACAAGTTTCAACACGGAATAATATCGTTTCAAAATTTGGTCCAAGGAATGCTAATAATGGAAAGAGAAATCAGGTTGCAACTAAAGGGGACTGTACGCACACTGCTGATACAGATCCTGTTAAATTGTGGACAGTAGACTTTGGAAATATGTATACCATCGAAAGCGTTCACATCTATGCAAGAACAGATTGCTGTCGTGAGCCTATTGATATAATTTCTTTGTCTTGTGTTCAACAGTTTAAAAAACTTTTTTCTTTGTTGAATAAAGTTTTATTCCTTTTTATTTCGTGCATGACAATTCCTGAATACTGTTTTCCTCCGATTTTACTATGATGATAATCAACATATTGAAAAAGGCGGCCCATGCAAGTGACCAAGGAGCAGCTTCCCCTTCCAAAGATATTAGGCTCGTTTTGCTTATTATTTTCTTATCTTCGTCGACTATTGACTGTCTTTTCGTCGTAGTTTATTTTGCCTTTGTGTTTTATATTTTTGAATTTTTATAGTCCTCCTTGGTACCTTCCATCTTTTTACCACTTTTGTTTACTATTTGCTAAACCTTTGTTTGATGTTGTTTTGTGTGTGTTTAAACTCGGCAACCTGTTTGTTGTCTGCATGTACCACTCCACAGACTTGTATTGTAAACCCTTGATTAAATTAAGGAAAGAATACAGCGTATAAGCGTGTATGTCTCTATTGATATCCTTTATTCGTGGCTTAGGAAATATAAATTACATAAATATTTGAAATTTACATACATTTATTAGTTTATTTATTTATGTTTTGACACACATTACTTACCTTTTTAGCACTTTTCTGTAGTACTGCACTCTGTTCAAACTTGTGAATAAGACCAACTTGCATAAGACAGTTAAGCACCTAGAGATTTATATCTTAAGGCTTATCTTATGAGATAGGGACCTGATAACGATCGACCAATTTGTGATGGTGTTACACATTTCATCATAATTTAATAATTGATTTTTAGTTGCATTACGTTCAGCGGTTATCGAAATGATGAAATTATAAAGTTTTATTTATAACGAATCTTTACAAAGGTGTACTGAGACTAATATTTGAAAAAACATGTTCAATGATTAAATGAATACACATGGTACAAATTTCAAATAATGATACACTTTCAATCTGGTAAAAATCATAGGTTAAAAATAATTCAGTTCCTTATATGATACATTTTGTAGTAGTTGTTTCATATTTTGGCATCATGCATCTGTGCTATTGTAATGGAACAATTCAATACATCTATGTATAAGAACAGCGACAGTACTAACCAGTGTTCCACAAGGGAAATACAAATTGTTAATCTGAAATTCAAGATATGATTAGTGCCCTTCAGTAAGATATTTTTGTAAATCCTCAGATACTGGGTAAAAAAATGCTGAGAAAGGGAAATGTATCATTGTCAATCTGTAATCCCAGCAATAACAATTGCTTTGCGACATTAAAACTCGTCATTCGTACTTATTGCCAATCTTTAAACACACTGATATCAAGCTACAGTTAGGTAACCATTTATTGTATGATTTTTATTGTTAGTTTCTTGTGTATATTCCGAAGTTCAGTATGACGTCCATTATCACTGAACTAGTATATATATTTGTTTAGGGGCCAGCTGAAGCATACCTCCGGGTGCAGGAGTTTCACGCGTCATTGAAAACCCATTGGTGGCCTTCGGTTGTTGTGTGCTCTTTGGTCGGGTTGTTGTCTCTTTGACACATTCATATTTTCCATTCTCAAGTTAATTACATTCTTAAACCACAGGGATGACAATTGGTCCAGACGGTTAATAATTCATTTCTAAACTTAAAATACATTGTGAGCAATTGCTTCAGAAAAGTAAAAATGAACTGCCAACATGAAAATCAGCTCATAACCTTAACATTGGAACGGTAAGGGTATATTTCTAATCTCAATCTCAGCAATAACTTGTGCGCCGGAAAGGTTTTGAGTCAGGTAAAGGTTATATTGTCAATATTTTTATGTAAGTGTTCCAATATGTAATGAATCATGTACCACAATTGTCTCAGATATAAAAACAAGTAAACATGATAAATCACAAATGATATGAATTGTATTTCAGCTGAACGACACAGCGACTTTGAAATACGGATACAAAATACATCTGGTTGGAGTATTCAGTATAGTGTTTGCTATAAGCAAATTGGACAGGCACCTACTGAATTGTATGTTAACTGTACAAACCACCTACCAGGGAAATATTTGACAGTATATAAAAAAGATGATTATCACCATTATCCTTTGACATTGTGTGAAGTAGAGGTTTATGGAAATAAAGTTACTGGAAAAACAGTTAATACAAATGCTTTGAAGCCAACAACTGAAATAACCACTATTACAAATCAAATACGACAAATGCCTACCAATACCCGCAATAACTACGATATCCAGTCAACAGGTATAACGTAGCGTAATAAATATGAATATAAAATCTGACTGTACGACCCTGTTGTATTCAAACTCATTTCTAAAATAGCTTTCATAAAATAGACACGCTCTCATTTGTTTTGTTTTTTTAAATTTTATTTAGGACTTTATGATTCCTATATCCCTCCATTCATGTTTAGAACGTTCAACCACAGTTACGGTGTATCCATTGAATACAGCAAATTTTGTGGGGTTTTACTTTGATGATTTTTATTTTCAATTCAAAATAAAATAGAATAACACTTTATAGATATTTTTTAGCACTGTTCTAGACCCTCTTTCTCATAAACGCTCAAAGCCACATATTTGGAAGGAAATAATGTGTAAGTACCGAAACAGATTTTGGAATGAATGGGTGGCTCCATTGTTAAATAATGGATTGCGTGCTTGATTAACTGATGGTTTATTGTCCAATGGAAAGTATTTTATGCAAATTCTAGATAAGAGAAAATTATCAACAAACTAAATTTGTCTTCTAACAAAGAAAAGAATTTCAACAGCAAATCTTTATGAATGCATATATTGCATATTGGCAGATATTTAGCTTGCGCGGCTTATGCCCTATATGCATTGTTGTTAAAACTCAAAATCATAAAACAATGTGCATTTTTTTCTTCCAGAAAACATGAATATGTGTCTCTGCAAGCGATCGGCCAATAACAATTATCAACAACAAAACCATAACTATTCAAAAGAAGAAAGACAGTTCCTGATAAATGAAAGGATTAAAATACTAGAAAAAGAACTAAAAATTGACAAATCGAAATTGTCAAGTACGAGAAGAAGGAATACATGCGCAGAAGATGATCGAAGGTCCTCCCGACACTTAGGAACTCTGGGAATAATTGTACTTGTTTCTATCACGGGATGCATTGTTTTGAGTGACTTAGTTGATCTGATAAGATATATAAACAAACCACGTTGTAGATGGTGTATGCGAAAAACAAAAAAACAAAAATGAGACTGAATACTTATTATCATGTTTTAAACACAAGATGGTTGTAAACTTTTCTACAGTAATAGATAAATGAAGGAAAATAAATGTTTGTAATAATTCTTCAACTTGTTCAATATTTCAACATACCATAATTAAAACAGACTAGTTCCTTTGCATGGGTGTAATATTCAAAGCACGTTTAATATTTTGGTCATTTTTGGTATTGAATGACATTTCAAAATAATTAATGTAGAACACTTTTTGACATACAATTTAAAATAACACCAAAAAAAGGACGGTACATTTTGGTCCTCATTGCTCTTCAACTTCGTACTTTATTTGGCCTTTTAAACTTTTTTAGATTCGAGAGTCACTGATGAGACTTTTGTAGACGAAACGCGCGTCTGGCGTATATACAAAATTTAGTCCTTGTATCTATGATGAGTTTATTTGCCTGTTTCACAGAATTTAAGTACCTATTTTGTTACGCCCAAAGATCTGGGAACTAATTATCTTTCATATACAATCAAAGATGCTAGTATATTGGTTTTATCAGTACAAAACACCATAGGATGTTGTTGTGACATGCAATGACTGTCATATTATTTGAAATTCAGATATAAAATTGTGTGACTGCTTAAAAGAGGAAAGAAAGATACCAAAGGGACTGTAAAACTCCTAAATCTAAAATAAACTGACAGCGCCATGGCTAAAAATAAAAACGACAAATAAACAAACAATAGTACACATGACACAACATAGAAAACTAAAGAATAAACAACACGAACCCCACCGAAAAACTAGGGGTGATCTCAGGTGCTCCGGCAGGGTAAGCAGATCCTGCTTCACATGTGGCACCATTCGGGTTGCTTATGTGATAACAAATCCGGTAAATAGTCAAATTCGGTAGGTCACATTCATGAAAGGGAAGGGGATTGTAGTTACGACGTAAGGAACATATCCAATATCATTGGTGAAACGGTTATTCCATAACGGTCAACCAACTCGTGATGGCGTCCGTAAAATTTACGAAGGGATGATTTCAACTTCACCATTTGGAACTCTTGGTTTAATAGCTTCCTTGTGAGCAGCAACCCTCTATCACGAAATACAAGCACGAGAATATCGTATCAATTTGGAGATATATACCCTGTATGCAGGTGCTGCTGGAATGTTGCTACTTAGAAATGGAAAGTTCACAATTGGAAAGCTGAAATCATCTCTTTTGTCGTAAAGTTTTGTTTTCAAACGACCATCATTGTCAATTTCTAGATGTAAGTCAAGATATGAGGCCGACTTAACTGTATCTGTAGTATCCTTTATCTCTAGTTCGATGGGATAGATGCGTTCCACATAGTCACCAAATTTTGAATTATTTAGTGAAAGAACATCATCTATATAGCGGAAAGTAGAGTTAAAGGATAATGCTAACTTCTTATCTTTCTTCCTAAGAAGTTTCTGCATGAAGTCAGCCTCATAATAATAAAGAAACAAGTCGGCAAGTAGAGGGGCACAGTTTGTTCTTATTGGAATTCAGACAGTCTGTTGAAAAACACGTCCTCTGAACGTAACAAATATGTTGTCAATCAAGAAATCAAGCATCTTGATAATATCAGTTTCAGAGAATTTTTTATTGAATCAGAGTGATCCTTTACCAAGTAGGATGTATCCTTCCCTAAGACAAGATACTTGTATCTACGTTGGCCATTCTTTTTTATGAAGCAAAGCAATACCAACTCTTTTAATTTGTCTCTTAGTTTGGAATGTGGAATATTTGTGTAAAGAGTAGAAAAGTCAAATGTTTTAATACTGTTACAAGATGAAAGAGAGTTAGATTGTATGTACTTTAAAAGATCTTTGGAATTTTTAAGTATCCACATCTGATTCACGCCACCTCTAGAATAGGCAGTTACACAATAACTTTGAATCCCGTCTTTGGTTGCTGATAAAATAGATGTTCATCATTTAGAAAGATGTTTCGTGGAGCACTTGAAAGACCCAGCAATATACCGTTGTTTGTAAGGACACTTATGTAGTTTAGGTATCCAATACAGTGATGGAAGATCCAATTCTTCATCTTTGGTTGAAATTCCAAAGGAACATAGAACAGACCTATGATTATCCAGGATTTCCTCTTTGGTAAGTGTCGTGAGGGTATATGTTTAGTTTCCAAGTGAATTGTCAATACCTAATTCGTTTATCAAGCAGTTAATGTAATGAGTTTTTTTACACACAAAAACGATGTTGTTTGGGGCTTTATCTGCGGAGACAACATATTTGTCATGGAGGTAGGATAGGTGTTTTGCAACATTTGGGTCTTTAAAGATTGACGTAGCATGGGCATTGGTATACCCATTCAGTTTCTTAATTTTGATTTGTATCAACGACCTCACTGCCTTAATCCATTCGGAAAGAGTGTCTACGTCTTCCTTCTCGCGCTTAGCCCTTTGCATGGCATAATCCTCGACTGAATCCATCAAAATTTTAAAGTTGTATTTCCAATTGATGGATTTAGGCTCACGATATTTCGGACCATTCGATAACACATTTCGTAGAGAAGTGTTATTAACAATGTTGAGGTCAACGGTATTAACGTGGCCAGCAGGATTATATGTGAATTGGGAACTAGCACAAGTGCAATCAGGAGGTTTAGACTTGAAGTCGTCAATATCGAGATCCTGCAAAACGTGTTTGTAATTGAAAATTATAGTTGCAATAGGTTTGGTATAGGTATAAGAAATGATTGGTACAGACTGGTCTTTGAAATAAGGAGGTATTTTCGATTGAGCTAATTTATGATGAAGGATATTGCCTAAGCTGACGCCATCGAGACCTTTGTTGGCAAAGGAAAGATTAAGGAAAGATGTTTTCTCTTTTTCATCTTTTCCAATGCGGACTGGTCTGAAAAGTCTGTGACTTGCAATATCCGAAATTATAGCTTCAAGTTTGTTTTGGTTTGAATGAGGGTTTGTAACAGTGGATTCCAAACATAAATTGAACAGAGAATGAAGTTTTGAAAGGGGTAATTAATAAAGTTTCGTGCGAATGCGATGAATACCTAACGGCTTTTGTATAAATGTCAGCAAGTCATTAATAGAGACATCATGCAGAGAAGGTGAGGTATAATGACGATGACCATGACTGCGTCTACGTCGAGGAGTCGAGTTGAAAATATTCATCACATTCACCGAGTTACACGAAGGACTAGATAGAATACCTATACCATCAATTTTGTCATTGCAACCATAAGGTGTCGCAGTTTCCAATTGTCTAATCCAGTATTCCTCTTTTTGTCTACGGAGAGTCGTTGAAAGATAAGGATTATTAGAGCTACGGTATATCTTTTCGATAAAGCGAACTGTCATAGAAACGATGGAATCATTGGGCTGATTAAAATGCTGGTATAGAATGTTGTTAGCATTGAGGTTTATGTTATCTAGAATCTATGTACCGACATACCATCCGAAGTTTGCACCTATCCATTGCGTTTACGATATACCAATCAAGTTGCACGTTAACTCTGGTAAAATATGACTTTCTGTAGGAAATCAGACCGTAATTCTGCTAAATTTTGACCTTTGTCTCAGCTGAATGTCAGTATGCTGTGTCATAAAAACCCAAAGTTTTACAGCTGTTGGTACTCACATGGAAATGCGAACAGTGTTGTATGTGTATAAAAAATGCTTTAAGAGAACAAGGATGAATGAAATGGCTGTATATGTAATATGTATTGTCACTAGATGATGATTGAATGATCATTTTGGGATTTGTCATGTCTGGTGATGAGGGGACACCTGTCGTATCAGATGACACCGTTTCCATGAAAGTAGGGGAATGTAACACCTAAACCAGTGAGGTGATAAATAATAAGCTTTCCTCATAATAAACAGCTGCGACAATGAGCATGATACGCCATAATTCTGCATTTTGATATTGTTGCAAAATTAGGAAGAAGTATGTAAAAGGATTTCAGGTGGTACCCAACACCTTGACTAAAATTAATTTGGCTCGTTTAATTTTCATAAAAATTTTGACAAAATATTTACTTTGACCCTTTGAAAAAAATATTAAAATATCCAAAAAATTTTAACCAATCACTTTCTCGGAAAAAATGGTTGGATACACATTGTATCAATACTTATTTCTTGGCTTTTATGTTTTTTATATTATGTTTAAATGAACATATGTTCCCATAGTTTAGGACTTTATTCAATATGGGTTGAAAAATACAGGCAAAGTTTAGATATTTCTGTAGTGTCCTATATTTTGACTTTAGTGGAACCTTAACAAATGTCTTATCGGTTGTAGTTTTTATTTTTTATTTTCTATTCGTATGTAAAAGTACAGACCACCCAGTTCATTTATATACATCTAGTAACATAATTACAAACCTAATCTTGAATTATATTCATTTTTTTTTTAATTTCTCGCGACGTCACTTTTGTGGCGCTGATACAGTCGTTTAACGGACAATTTGTTGTTCTGTTGCGCTTGTCGAAATTTACTATTGTATTGATTAGTTGTGTTTTTGTCCTGAGTTTTCTTGCATTTATTTGTACAGTATTCCTGTCATGGAATGTTTTAATTTTGGTGATATATTAAACGTTGCCATAAAAGCGCGAGGTTTTGGTTTGGCTTGCCACAGAACCAGGTTCAACCCACCATTTTTTCTTCTTAAAATGTCCTTTACCAAGTCAGGGAAATGGCAGTTGTTATCTTTTAATTCGTGTCTATGTGTGTTGCATTGTCGTTAGTTTTTTGTTGCACTTCAGTGCTTTTGTTTTTTAATTTCGTTGTTTTCTTCTAACAGTTGATGTGTTTCTCTCGATTTTTAGTATGTAACCCGGGTTTGTTTTCTATTAATCGATTTGTTACTTTTTTCTACGGTAAACTACTATTGCCTTTATTTATAGCTAGCTTAACCTCTCCCTTGTATGGGAGTCGCATAAAATTCCATCATATTGACTACGCGGTGAGAACAAAACAAACATTTTGAAAATCATCATGCCATTTCAAATGATTGTCCGGAATTAGTCAACATTCGACTATTGATATTATACATGTTATACACCTTTATGCGTCATAAACACCCAAGCAAGAGATTGACATTTTGTTTAAGAATTTATTCCTACCATGCAAACACAAATTATGTATAATACATAAAATGAAAATAAGGCATTGTCGAAATAGTTGAAAAGTATAACATATTTATACCACAACAACAGCCAACTCCTCCACAGAATAGACACAACTAACACAACAAATAAACTACAGTGTAGATGAAAATCATTTGCCATTGACTATCCAATCCAAATGGTGGTTGAAGATACACGAAGCTAGCGGTTAAGGCCTAGGTAGATACTGCAGTTTGCTGGATACTATAATAGACAAAAAAAATCTGTATCACTGTTCTCTAGGGATCAAGTTCTTGGTGAGTTCTATAGTCTTTCCTGTTATGTTTCTATTCCTAAACCTACCAACAAGTTGCAAGCTATCAGAAGTCCGACCCATTCAGTCATTGTGAGAGGGCTGATACCGTTGTTGGTGCTCAATAATTAGGTCTTTCCACTTTTCCGTGGAAAGACCTATTGGTTTTCTTCTGATTATTAGGTCTTTCAACCTTTCGGATGAAAGACCTATTGTTTTTGTTCTGATTATTATTATTATTATTTTTTTTCTTCCGCCAACATTTTTTTCCTTCGCTGTTTTTTTGTTTCGCAAGATGTCGCTTAGATAAATGAAATATGATATCGAACAGTTTATGCGCTTTTGAAACTGACACCGCGAGACCCAATACTTTCCCATATAAGAGTTATCTCCCCGAACACTGTTTTTTTTGTTATCGCTTAATCTTCACAACCGTTTAAGAAACCGACAAATTTATTTTTCCAAATGGCGCGTTACATCCTCAGGACGTTCTGTTTTTTTTTTACCGAAGCCTTATAGAGATTCCATATGAGAGTTAATTCCCCTTTTGTTTTTGAAATTTTGAAATGTATTTTAAACTGGAAAACCATAAGTGATAGAGACCTCGGGTCTTTTGATTTGAGATCCTTGGTCCAAAAAAAAGAAAATTAGGTCAAGGTCAAAGGTCAAGGTCGTATTTTAGATTTTTATTGGTCTTTGATTTCCCTATAACTTTTGAATGGTTATAGATACAGAAAATTTTCATAGTGAAAAATGTTTGGTACCTCAAGGGGCAACTTTGTTACATTTCGACTGCATTGGTTTTACCATTGTGTAAGGGACATAATCCCCATTGATGGTTTATATAAAGCCTGCCAACTAACCAACCAACCAACCAACCAACCAACCAATCAATCAATCAATCATGATCAATCATGATCAATCAACCAATCATGATCAAACAATCAATCATGATCAATCAATCATGTTTCCGTCTCATGTGTTTAATATAGGGTTCAAGATCTTCTTTGCTTCTTTTTCGCTGTTTCAATTGACCCTATCCAACGTGTTTAACCAACCAACCAACCAACCAACCAACCAACCAATCAATCAATCAATCAATCAATCAATCAATCAATCAATCAATCAATCAATCATGATCATGATCATGATCAATCAATCAATCATGTTTCCGTTTCATGTGTTTAATATAGGGTCCAAGATCTTCTGTTTCTTTTTCGCTGTTTCAATTGACCCTATCCAACGTGTTTAACCAACCAACCAACCAACCAATCAATCAATCAACCAACCAACTAATCAATCAATCAATCAATCAATCAATCAATATGTATGACTGTTTATTTATGACAGTATAGTGAAGGAACAAACTCTCAATTATTCAAGAAAAATTGAAATTTAATATTGTTCTTACGTCTCTTCTGAAAAAAAATCCACATGTACTCTGAAACTGCAAGTCCAATCGACCTCAAAATTTGCAGTCAGCAGGGCATACATGTAATAAAGGTTCATAAAAAAACTTGGTGCAGATATCTCTCAAGACTTTTCCTAGAGAAAAGAAATGGCAATACCGTAAAAATCGCTTGCTAGGTCCGTAAATCTCAGTAAAAACCTACAATAAAATGTCCGCTCCGAGATTGAAATACTAATCTGTGTTACAAACAGGTGCTGAAAAATGTACATTATCAGAAAATAATCATTAAATGTGTTTTCAAGTTACACCGGATCGATTAAATCCAAAACATGCACTGACCGTGACCTGTGATCAAAATGTCAATTTCCTACAATGACAAAAGAAATTACATTGTGTGCATTCCGTCTCTATACATGTTGTCTGTTCAACGTCCCCACCTAAAAAGAAATAAAAAGACTAAGTTTTCGTTATTATAAACCCGTGTCACGTGATGTCGCGCGCGCTGTACCTAAAATAAAAGAAACACTTTCCAAACTAAACATGAAACTTCTCCGGTAACACAATACTATAGACCCCTTACACAAACAAACAAACAAACAAACAAACAAACAAACACACACACACACACACACACATCAATCAATCATCTTTTTAAGGGGGTGAAAGACCGTTCACAATTGCTTTTTAAAAGCAATTGATTTATATTTATTATTTTTTTTCTTCCGCCAACTTTTTGTTCCTTCACAATTTTTTTGTTTCGGAAGATGTCGCTTAGATATATGGTATATGATATCGAACAATTAATACGCTTTTGAAACTGACACCGCGTAAACAAAATCTTTTCAATGTAAGAGTTATCTCCCCGAACACTGTTTTTCTTGTTATCGCGTAATCTTCACAACCGTATAAGAAACCGACAAATTTATTTTTGCAAATTGCTCATTACATCTTCAGGATGTGCTGTTTTATTTTGACCGAAGCCGTATAGAGATTCCATATGAGAGTTATTTCCCCTTTTGTATTTGAAATTTTGAAATGTATTTTAAACTGGAAAACCATAAGTGATAGAGACCTAGGGTCTTTTGATTTGAGATCCTTGGTCCAAAAAAATGAAAATTAGGTCAAGGTCAAAGGTCAAGGTCATATTCAAAATTTTGATTTTGGCTTATTTTCACTCATTTTCATTAACCTTATCAGATATCGACAAATTATTTTTACTAAATTGTTAGTTGCGACATGTCGTAACATAATAATTTTGGTTGAAAGGGTGCGTAGACAATAAATGGGAGTTTTAGCCCCTACCACATCTAAAATTATGCGTAAAGTGATATTACTTATTAACCATACATATTAGAGACCTAGGGTCTTTTGATTTGAGATCCTCAGTTTGTGACCTTGAAATTGAGGTCAAGGTCATAGGTAAATTTGGCGTTTTAGATTATGACCTTTGGTTAAAATTCATATCTATACATCATAAAGCCATAGGAACTGACATTTTAGACTGATTTTTAATATTTTAATATCAAAATAGATATTTACTGGTGGAAAGACCTTCAATTGTTCTCTGAACAATTGGTTTTTAATTCTATTTATTTTTGGTCGAATGCTTGTCACCTTGTCATGAGTCATGAATTGTACATTTGTATTATAATGTAGAGTTTATCAAAACTATATCGTTAAATTAGTTAATCGTCATTTTCAACGAAACATGTTATCGTTAACTGGTACCAAAGTGCCATGTTAATAGAGCGACCATGTGCACATGTTATCAAGGACAATTTAACAATTTAAATCCTTTGTTGTTTTTGTTATAAAATACTATGTTGTGGCGTCGTAGTTTGAGTTTTTAGTGTATTTGTAATGAATATCTTATATTCTACAAGAAATGAATGTTAAAGTTAAACAAACTAATGATCCCTAATATCTTCCCTGCGATGTGTTCATAAATAAAATTCATCATCCTACTATAATGCTATCTGTTCAGATTATTTAATCGCCCTTGTCCCATAAAGAAAACACTTATACTGAACTAGCAGTTCACTTTGTGTTCAAGGGGCCAAGTGAAACAGGCCTCCAACAGGATGTTCTTGCTGATGGACCATTGGCACTGGGCTGCTCTTTCGTCGGGTTGTTGCCTCTTGATTCCACATTTGCATTAATGTTAGTTTAATTTCTCCTGATAATAAATCTCAAAGATGGATTTTTTATGCGATATCTTTTTTTATTGTTCTTTTGATTTTAGAACAGGCTCTGCTGAATTTAAACAACGGTTCCATCCCCACAACTTTTACTGCACTTGCAATAATTATATTGAGCTTCCAACATAGTTACTGTCTTAGTGGTAATATCAGCATAGCTCGAGGTATAACTAGGTTATTTGCACTGTGCCAGACATAGATATATAAATATCAATTAAACTAGAAGCTCTAAGGAGCCTGTGTCGCTCACCTTGGTCTATGTGACTATTAAACAAAGGAAGCAGATGGATTCATGACAAAATTGTATTTTGGTGATGCTGATGTGTTTGTACATCTTACTTATGAACTTGGCCCAGTAGTTTCAGTGGAAATTGTTAGTAAAAATTTACAAATTTTATTAAAATTGTTGAAAATTGACTATAAAGGACAATAACTCCTTTGGGGTCGATTGACCATTTCGGTCATGTTGACTTATTTGTAAATCTTTCTTTGCTGAAAATTATTGCTGTTTACAGTTTATCTCTATCTATAATAATATTCAAGACAATAACCAACCAGGTGCTCCGCAGGGCGCAGCTTTATACGACCGCAGAGGTCGAACCCTGAACAGTTGGGGCAAGTATGGACAAAACATTCAAGCGTGATACAGCTCTGAATTTGGATTGTGATCAAATTTTTGACATTACATGGTTTTTTTTTTACACAAAACAAATGTCAAGATTTTACAAATCAATTAAAGATTTCTTCTTCAAACTTTTTAAATCTAAAATTAAATAGTTGATCATGACACAGCATAGGTTTCTGACACAGAACGAATGTGGTCTAATGAACATAAAAGTTTTTTTTTTGCCTTTGAGCAATTCACTATGCTGTTGAATATTAATCCTCTCAAAAAAATGTTTGAAGAAATTTTCTTTTTATTTATGAAATCTGAAATGATAAAAATTTAACCCCCCCCCCCTTTTTTCACATCCCCGTTTCCCTTTTTCCAAAACTGATATCAATTCAAATTTCTAATGGAGTTTGCAACAATAACTACTCTTTTGAATGCATCATAAAATATTAAAATGTAAAATAAAGTGCTTGTTATCACTGAATGGTAAAGATTGGTTGGTAGTAAAAGTGAATATACATTGTTTATAGTATAAAACAATAAAAAAAACTTCATCAGCAACATTTTATATTGGCAAATTTCCAATGAAGTTATTTACATAAAGTTATTGGCAAATAAAAATAGAAAATGACATCATAGTCATGTCTGGCAAATTTCCAACATATATTATCAACTACTATTCTATACAAAGAAAGATAACTCCAATTGAAAATTAATTGCTATTGCACAATATTGTGCAATTAGATATTTCTTGCTATTGTGCAATACTGTGCAATTGAAAATTTCTTGCTATTGCACAATACTTGATATGGAATCCTGATTTGGACCAACTTGAAAACTGGGCCCATAATCAAAAATCAAAGTACATGTTTAGATAAAGCATATCAAATAAGCCCAAGAATTTATTTTTTGTTAAAATCAAACTTAGTTTAATTTTGGACCCTTTGGACCTTAATGTAGACCAATTTGAAAACTGGACCAAAAATTAAGAATCTACATACACAGTTAGATTTGGTATATCAAAGAACCCATTTATTCAATTTTTGATGAAATCAAACAAAGTTTAATTTTGGACCCCCATTTGGACCAACTTGAAAACTAGGCCAATAATTAAAAATCTAAGTACATTTTTAAATTCAGCATATCAAAGAACCCCAAGGATTCAATTTTTGTTAAAATCAAACTAAGTTTAATTTTGGACCCTTTGGACCTTAATGTAGACCAATTTGAAAACGGGACCAAAAATTAAGAATCTACATACATAGTTAGATTCGGCATATCAAAGAACCCCAATTATTCAATTTTTGATGAAATCACACAAAGTTCAATGTTGGACCCTTTGGGCCCCTTATTCCTAAACTGTTAGGACCAAAACTCCCAAAATCAAACCCAACCTTCCTTTTATGGTCATAAACCTTGTGTTTAAATTTCATAGATTTCTATTTACTTATACTAAAGTTATGGTGCAAAAACCAAAAATAATGCTTATTTGGGCCCTTTTTTGGCCCCTTATTCATAAACTGTTGTGACCTCAACTCCAAAAATCAATCCCAACCTTCCTTTTGTGGTCATAAACCTTGTGTTAAAATTTCATTCATTTCTATTTACTTATACTAAAGTTATTGTGCGAAAACCAAGAATAATGCTTATTTGGGCCCTTTTTTGGCCTTTAATTCCTAAACTGTTGGAACCAAAATTCCCAAAATCAATCTAACTAAAGTTAGAGTGCGAAAACTAAAAGTATTCGGACGACGACGACGACGACGACGCCAACGTGATAGCAATATACGACCAAAAAATTATAATGTTTGCGGTCGTATAAAAACAGCAAAATTTCCTTAAAATTACCAATTCAGGGGCAGCAACCCAACAACGGGTTGTCCGATTCATCTGAAAATTTGGGGCAAATAGATCTTGACCTGATAAACAATTAAACCCCATGTCCGATTTGCTCTAAACGCTTTGGTTTTTGAGTTATAAGCCAAAAACTGCATTTTACCCCTGTGTTCTATTTTAAGCCGTGGCGGCCATCTTGGTTGGATGGCCGGGTCATCGGACACATTTTTTAAACTAAATACCCCAAAGATGGTTGTGGATAAGTTTGGATTAATTTGGCCTAGTAGTTTTTTTTTGTAAAAGATTACTAAGATTTACGAACTAGAGGCTCTCAAGAGCCTGTGTCGCTCACCTTGGTCTATGTGTATATTAAACAATGGACACAGATAAATTCATGACATAATTGTGTTTTAGTGATGGTGATGTGTTTGTAGACCTTACTTTACCGAACATTCTTGTTACTACAATTATCTCTATCTATAATGAACTTGGCCCAGTAATAACAGTGGAAAATATTTTCTAAAAATTTACAAAAATTTATGAAAAATGCTAAAAATTAACTATAAAGGGCAATAACTCCTTAAGGAGTCAATTGACTATTTTGGTCATGAAAACTTATTTGTAGATCTTGTATTGCTGAACATTATTGCTGTTTACAGTTTATCACTATCTATAATAATATTCAAGATAATTACAAACTAGCCTGTGTCGCTCACCTTGGTCTATGTGAATATTAAACAATGGACACAGATGGATTCATGACAAAATTGTGTTTTGGTGATGGTGATGTGTTTGTAGATCTTACTTTACTAAACATTCTTGCTGCTTACAATTATCTCTGTCTATAACAGTACTTTCTGTGGAAAATGTTATTGAAAATCTTCAAATTTTAAGAAAATTGTTAAAAATTGACTATGAAGGGCAATAACTCCTTAGGGGGTCAATTGACTATTTTGGTCATAGTGAATTATTTTTAGTTCTTACTTTGCTGTACATTATTGCTGTTTACAGTTTATCTCTATCTATAATAATATTCAAGATAACAAAAAAACAGCAAAATTTCATCAAAATTACCAATTCAGGGGCAGCAACCTAACAACCGATTATCTGATTCATCTGAAAATTCCAGGGCAGATAGATCGTAACCTGATCAACAATTTTACTTCCTGCCAGATTTGCTCTTAATGCTTTGGTTTTTGAGTTATAAGCCAAAAACTGCATTTTACCCCCATGTTCTATTTTTAGCCATGGCAGCCATCTTGGTTTGTTGGCCGAGTTACCGGACACATTTTTTTAACTAGATACCCCAATGATGATTATGGCTAAGTTTGGTTAAATTTGGCCCAGTAGTTTCAGAGGAGAAGATTTTTCTAAAAGATTACTAAGATTTACGAAAAATGGTTAAAAATTTACTATAAAGGGCAATAACTCCTAAAGGGGTCAACTGACCATTTTGGTCATGATGACTTATTTGTAGATCTTACTTTGCTGAACATTATTGCTGTTTACAGTTTATCTCTATCTATAATAATATTCAAGATAATAACCAAAAACAGCAAAATTTCCTTAAAATTACCATTTCAGGGGCAGCAACCCAACAACGAAATGTCCGATTCATCTGAAAATTTCAGGGCAGATAGATCTTGACCTGATGAACAATTTTACCCCTTGTCAGATTTGCTCTAAATGCTTTGGTTTTTGAGTTATAAGCCAAAAACTGCATTTTACCCCTATGTTCTATTTTTAGCCATGGCGGCCATCTTGGTTGGATGGCCGGGTCATCGGACACATTTTTAAAACTAGATATCCCAAAGATGATTGTGGATAAGTTTGGATTAATTTGGCCCAGTAGTTTCAGAGGAGAAGATTTTTGTAAAAGATTACTAAGATTTACGAAAAATGGTTAAAAATTGACTATAAAGGGCAATAACTCCTAAAGGGGTCAACTGGTCATTTCGGTCATGTTGACTTATTTGTAAATCTTACTTTGCTGAACATAATGGCTGTTTACAGTTCATCTCTATCTATAATAATATACAAGATAATAACCAAAAACAGCAAAATTTCCTTAAAATTACCAATTCAGGGGCAGCAACCCAACAACCGATTATCTGATTCATCTGAAAATTTCAGGGTAGATAGATCTTGACCTGATAAACAATTTTACCCCATGTCAGATTTGCTCTTAATGCTTTGGTTTTTGAGTTATAAGCCAAAAACTGCATTTTACCCCCATGTTCTATTTTTAGCCATGGCAGCCATCTTGGTTTGTTGGCCGAGTTACCGGACACATTTTTTTAACTAGATACCCCAATGATGATTATGGCTAAGTTTGGTTAAATTTGGCCCAGTAGTTTCAGAGGAGAAGATTTTTCTAAAAGATTACTAAGATTTACGAAAAATGGTTAAAAATTTACTATAAAGGGCAATAACTCCTAAAGGGGTCAACTGACCATTTTGGTCATGATGACTTATTTGTAGATCTTACTTTGCTGAACATTATTGCTGTTTACAGTTTATCTCTATCTATAATAATATTCAAGATAATAACCAAAAACAGCAAAATTTCCTTAAAATTACCATTTCAGGGGCAGCAACCCAACAACGAAATGTCCGATTCATCTGAAAATTTCAGGGCAGATAGATCTTGACCTGATGAACAATTTTACCCCTTGTCAGATTTGCTCTAAATGCTTTGGTTTTTGAGTTATAAGCCAAAAACTGCATTTTACCCCTATGTTCTATTTTTAGCCATGGCGGCCATCTTGGTTGGATGGCCGGGTCATCGGACACATTTTTAAAACTAGATATCCCAAAGATGATTGTGGATAAGTTTGGATTAATTTGGCCCAGTAGTTTCAGAGGAGAAGATTTTTCTAAAAGATTACTAAGATTTACGAAAAATGGTTAAAAATTGACTATAAAGGGCAATAACTCCTAAAGGGGTCAACTGGTCATTTCGGTCATGTTGACTTATTTGTAAATCTTACTTTGCTGAACATAATGGCTGTTTACAGTTCATCTCTATCTATAATAATATACAAGATAATAACCAAAAACAGCAAAATTTCCTTAAAATTACCAATTCAGGGGCAGCAACCCAACAACAGGTTGTCAGATTCATCTGAAAATTTCAGGGTAGATAGATCTTGACCTGATAAACAATTTTACCCCATGTCAGATTTGCTCTAAATGCTTTGGTTTTTAAGTTATAAGCCAAAAACTGTATTTTACCCCTATGTTCTATTTTTAGCCGTGGCAGCCATCTTGGTTGGTTGCCCGGGTCACCGGACACACTTTTTAAACTAGATACCCCAAAGATAATTGTGGCCAAGTTTGGATAAATTTGGCCCCGTAGTTTCAGAGGAGAAGATTTTTGTAAAAGATTACTAAGATTTAGTTAACCCTATTTTTGTTATGTTGCCCACTTTAAATCCTTCAAATTCTATGGTGTGATTTGTTGTACTTGTTTTCTTTATCTTTTGCCCATGATGTTGTCAACCAGTGGTTGTAAATAAACTCATCATAGATACCAGGATAAAAAAAAATATTTATGCCAGACGTGCGTTTTGTCTACAAAAGACTCATCAGTGACGCTTGAATCAAAAAATTGTTTAAAAGGCCAAATAGAGTACGGACTCGGTATGTCTGTCTAGCATTGAGCAGGATTAACACTCATACCAAGTTATCATGTTCTCGTCCTGAAAATGCATTAACTTGATTTGACATTGAACATCAAACAACCTATATATCCGTTCAACCTAATTGACTTTTTTCCCTTTTTGAAGAATTGATGAGAATATCTTCAATAAAACATTTTATTTAATACAGGTATTACAATGTACTGTACAACTGTCAAAAGGAATGAATATCAATTGTTAATATAAAACCTACTTTAAACATGTTTAAAAATACCAGTGAAAGCTCATTACTTTGTTGACAGATCTTTGTTGCTGCACTCACGGCCCTCATTCCATTTAAGATTTAACAAGTTTTTCATACCAGGTGCTTGACGAACATTTGTCAATCAGAGAAGGCCAATAAAAATGCATTCAATTTTACTGTATATAGGAGTGACAAAATACACAATTACACATGTACAATTATACATGTACAATCATACATATACAGATCTTTATGGAGATTAAGAACTTTCAATGGTATTTTTAAATGTGTTATACATTTCAGTGGAAGTGACTATATTTCCAATTTATCTTATCACATGATCATACAAAACATTTGAGACTTAGAAAATACCTGAATGCTAGCTTGCAGTCACCTTACTTGCTGTAATAAGAAAAATCCTGGTGACAAATAAAAACATTTTTGTGAGAGCTTGCATTGGTGACTAAAATAAATTCTTAATAGATGTTAATTCTTTGTCATGAAACTTTATTACAAATTAGAACAAATATATATTTGGTACATCATTAACTAAATCAAATAACTGCCTTTCATTTGTTTTTATACATCAACCACAGTTATATTTAATGTTACAATTTACAAATCAGTGTCAGCATCATTCTAAATGAGAAAAAAAATCTCAACTTATCATATTGTCTCATTCAATCTTTAGTAATTCAATAAATTTAAATTAAAGTTTCTCAGAATTAAAAAGATAAACAAACACCATAGAGAAAGATATATGGAAACATACATTAAATACAATACAGCAAGTTAGGCAAATGTTTAATTCATAATGAGCAAGACTTCTTACACTGAAAATATGCTTTACGTAACAATCTCTTAAAATAATGGACAAAAAACTTCATCTTAAATTTTTCAATATACTTTGTATGTTTCTGATGCATACCCTGTATTGTGATATGTTTCTGTGTTCAAGGTAATTATTGAAGGCCTGTGTGGTACCAAAATAAAATTTAGAATAGCATTCTTTTTTAACTCTTCCCTCAAAGATGTAAAAGTTTAATGGTCATTCCCTAAACATGGCAAAGATTTAAATTCATCTTCTAAGGCACAAGCTTCATACCAAAATTAAATTCAAAATCAACCAAATATATAAAATTTTAAAACTTTGAATGCTTATAAACAAAAAATTCCAATTTGTACAAATTTGCCACTTTAGATTTTAAATTTTATTTACTTCATAAACACGAATGTAAAAAGTCTTGCTAAATACACTGTGTAAAAGGCAAATATCAGTGTCAATATTTTGATATAAATTTCACTGGAAACATGATAAAAATAGGGTTTTCCTACACCAACATTTATATTTATTTAATATAAAGAAAAGTGTCACTGTTTACATAACGTAATTAAGTATCATGTCTTTAGGTAGTATCCTTTTACCAACATCCGTGTTTGCATAACGTCTGAAATATATAAAAATGTTTTTAGTAATAGTGAAACAATAAAACTAATAAAATATCATAAAACCTTGAAAATTCAAGGTTAGGGGAGGGACAATCAATGGCTTTGCTTATATCTGATTAAAACATTGTTAGGGTGTACATGTTCATCAATTACAGAGGAAAAAAACAAAATGACTGAGAAACAATTATATAACGGATTCTTCTTTTACTTGATATTACTAATTACCTAAGCTGCATTTGGCAAAACTTTTAGGAATTTTTGGTCCTCAATGCTCTTCAACTTTGTACTTTATTTGGCCTTTTTATTAATTTTTTTATTATTCAAGCATCCCTGATGAGTTTTTTGTAGACAAAACATGCATCTGGCGCAAATACAAAATTCTAACCCTGGTATTCATGATGAGTTTATTGATATCAATTGCAAACATTGTAAACCAACTTATTTTGGGGGGTAATTAATTTCGCAATAAGTCTTTCCTAGCCAACTTTGCAGCAATTTATTTTTCTAGATATTCTATTTTTCTACATCTAATAATAATTTCTAATAATTCCTAAAATGCAAGTACAACAATAAAAGCAGTCTTTAAATGATAATTTCTATACAGGCCTTATAATATTATACACGTGTTTCAATTAAATTGCAGATGAAAATTAGGTAGGTATAATAACAGTTTGATATTTTAAAGAGTCTTTGTCAGGTTTTAACAGAGGGAATTGTTTAATTTTAAGTAGTGCTTTTTTTCAAAAGTGGCAATAACAATTTAGAGAATTTAGGCACTTCAAATTAGCATAGACCGATCCATAGGAGGGCCCTGGGGGGCCTGGGCCCCTTTTTCGTGGCAAAAATTTGGTTGATTATATAGGGAATCACAGAAGCGTAACTGGAGCGGCCAACCTCTTAGATCAGTCATAGTGCCCCACCCCCTTACAAAAAGTTCTGAATCCACCACTGATTATTGAAGGTAAATTGAGCAGAAACATAAGTATTTTTTTTCAATGTGTGGCCAGATATAGGTTCCGCAAAGTGCTGGAAAAAAAAACGTGAGGTCAGGCAAAGTCATAATATCGGTAGAGATAAATAGAGAATATCATATGGCTTTTTCAATATCGCATCCGTATCAACCGAGACACCAATATAATCCCAAGAGCTCTGCTCGAGGGATTATATTGGTTGAGGGTTGATATGGTGTGTGATATTGAAAAAGCCATATCATATACACTTTATTATATACATATACCTCAAGTAGATGTTTTTTATGTAACATGACGTCATACAGATTATAGGTTTGACATGACGTCATACAGATTAGGGATTTGAAAGCCTTTGCAACAGTGACTGCAATCGTTGACGTGACGTCATACAGATTAAAGGTGTGATAAAGCTTTTGCAACCGTGCTGATATCGATATCATCACGGGTGGCTGATACAGCACGCTTGCCAATGATTGTATTACACATACAATTTATCTGTATTTACTACTAAGTATATAATAAATATACATACCATAGACAGATAGAGAATACCGTTGCAGATAAATATACATAGCGAAGAAAATATCGGTGGAGATAAAATATACATACCATAGAGAATATCAGTGGAGATAAATATAGATTCCACCACTGCATCGAGTGTAATACGATATTTATCCACTCGAGACAGTTAAATTTTCAATTTTAAAGTCCGAGCCGCCTCGGCGAGGACTTTAAAATTGATAATTTAACTGTCGAGAGTGGATAAATATCGTATTACACGAGATTTGGTGGTGGAATCTGTTTCTCTAATGATTTTCTAACATTATGCAGGCAAACTTATTCCTTCTTTTCGAATGATCTGCAAAAAGATGTGTTCTTTCTATGTGACGTCGTCAGCCATGGTCGCCTTTTTTCATGTCGTCACAATAGGAAATTCAGAGGACAGCAAGAAAATTCGACGTCACAATCGGATTTTAACCAATGAAGTACTGAGATCAAACGAACCACACGTTGATTAAATTTTTTTATACAATGGGTGCAAAAAGGGATAAATTGACGAAGAATTAGAGAAATATACATACCATAGAAAATATCGGTGGAGATAAATATACATACCATAGAGAATATCGGTGGAGATAAATATACATACCGAAGAAAATATCGGTGGAGATAAATATACATACCATAGAGAATATCGGTGGAGATAAATATACATACCGAAGAAAATATCGGTGGAGATAAAATATAACAGCCCGTGTGGATTTTGCTTTTTCCACCTGCCCACCCGTGCCCACTCTAGCTATAATCTCTTTTTTGTAAAAATATTGATTAAAAATGCTTATCTGCGTTTTTCAAGTGATTGTACTTGCAAGTCTTTAGATGATACAAAAGAAATTGAATGCCCACTCCTACAGGTGGGCAGAGTGGACAAGGTAGAAATTTTGCCCACCAGGTGCCCACTCCCATGGTGGGCTGGTGGACAAAGCAAAATCCACCCAAGCTGTAGTGTACATACCATAGAGAATATCGGTGGAGATAAATATACATACCATGGAGAATATCGGTGGAGATAAATATACATACCATAGAGAATATCGGTGGAGATAAATATACATACCATAGAGAATATCGGTGGAGATAAATATACATACCATAGAGAATATCGGTGGAGATAAATATACATA
The DNA here is from genome assembly GCA_019925275.1 of Mytilus edulis. Taxonomy (NCBI): domain Eukaryota; kingdom Metazoa; phylum Mollusca; class Bivalvia; order Mytilida; family Mytilidae; genus Mytilus; species Mytilus edulis. Next base: position 69,278,722 of record CM034362.1, read on the forward strand.
CCATAGAGAATATCGGTGGAGATAAATATACATACCATAGAGAATATCGGTGGAGATAAATATACATACCATAGAGAATATCGGTAGAGATTTTTAAGCTGCAACATCTTTCAAGTTTTCTGGTAGTGCAACCTTAGGATGTTTACTTTCAAAATGTTGTTTGTATGTTTTAGGATCAGGCATCATAGACTGAAAAATAATCTTATCTCTATAATACATGTACATGTATGTTTAAGATTAAATTAGTTTATCAATCAATCAAGTGACTAATTTGAAGCATCTAGTAATATAAATAAATACAATGTAGTACATAAAATATATTTATCCTGCAATTGGGTGTTATACTATACAGATACAGCCCTACAGATATCGCTATGCTGTATCTGTATACTATACAGATATCGCTTTAAAGCTCTGCCCAATGCCGGACTGAGTATTGTATGAACCTGTGTGAACTCAGAATGTGTATTGCAGTCCCATTCCAATGACGTATTTATTGCGAATTAACGATTTCTTTTATACATCATGTACATTCTGTTTGTTTTCAAACATTTCTTTAGAGCAATAAGAATCACACCAATTTTCTGATAACATCCACACATGAACAGCAGTCTTCTAAGATGACAACTATCGATTTCAAAACTTAAATATGTATGATTGTTTAACAAAAACAACCATGGCAATTCCAGCATGCAGGTTTAGTGAATGTCGAGTCTGAAGCATAGGATAACTCGTACACTCCTGTTTCAAATTGGACAATGTTTTGTTATTTGTTTTTACTGTTGAAATTAGTTGTTACGATAAAATAAATAATTATTCACCTTAAGCGATGTATTATTGATGACCGTTCGAGATTCTTTTTGTTTGCGAACCTGTCTTCAGCTGAATGTGTGATTACTGTATCGTATTACTACACGGGCCTCAAGGGATTTCAAATCGAAAATAAATGCAAAACATGTGTTTTTGTGTCTTTCAAAACACAAATAATATACAGAATTAATTGCAGGATAAAGACAATAACTGTTTAGTGTCTTTAAATATCAGCTGTATTTGTACTGGGCTCGAAACAGGTGTAGTAGCTTGCTAAAAGCTTGCATACACCTTGTTTCCTAGCCTCGTACAAATTCAGCTGATATTTAAAGACACTAAACAGTTATTGTCTATATACATGTATGTACTGTAAATTCAGAAATAATTGCGTGCATTTAATATTGTGATTTTGTCATTTAAGACTAAAATGCGTTTCAAATCTTGGCGATATCAAGAAAAAACTTGTTTAATTCATAAAAAAAATTCAAAATGCGAGTTTTAATTATTGCGATTATAACCCTGTCACATTTTTCACAATAATAACAAACCTCGCAATACACAACGTAATTTCTGCATTTACAGTACATGATTAATAGAGAAATGATAATATTTACAAATTTCTAGTACATTGTACATTGTACATGTACTTTAAAGGGGAAAACACATGATTGCAATATTAATGCATCTTATAACCAACAAGCATGATCATTGGTTTTAATGCTACATTGTTTTTATGTTTTAAGTTTAGCGTGCCGCCCATTTCTCTAAAATAGTATACATTTGAACATCATTGTTAAGGGGCCAGCTTAAGCCCACCTCCTGGTGCAGGGTTTTCTCACTGTAGGTTGGAGACCATTTGGTTGAGTTTGTGTCTCTTTGACACATCCCATAAAAACACTATATACATGTAAAGTAACAGTGTATTAATAATCAAGACATAATTTGATTGATTTTCTGTGTTTTAACGGAACTGTTAAGCACTGCTTTTAGTGCACCCACATACAAATGTAAGCCACGTAAGAACTCACAACCTCAGTGTTGACTGGCTAGTGATTACCATGATAACAGTCAGTTAATTAGACATAAGACAAATGTAAGAATTTAGTCTATATATAACCATTGACAACGATAACCTTGGTAATGGTCACATTTAATAAAAATTTATCTAAAAATTGTACATATGTTTTATAAGTCTATTCAGTGTGAGCCAAGGCTCTGTGTTTAAGACTGTACTTTGACCTAAAATGGTTTACTTTTATAAATTGTGACTTGGATGGAGAGTTGTCTCATTAGCATGATTAGCACTCATACCACATATTCTTATATCTATAAATATTGTAGTTATGCTATGGTACATGTATACATGTACATACCATACACACAGTACATTTATGTGTTAAAGCAGCTGCAGCAGCCTTCTTTGTGTCAGTTCCAGCCATCTTCTTCATTTGGCCTGCTTTTCAGCATTTTTCATCTGAGCCTGGATTTTTTGTTGACCACGAGCCATACTAAAATTGTTCAATAAGAAAAGAATTAGACATTTTAATTTAACAGAAAGAGATCAAAATTTGATCTAAAAAGAAAAAAATATTTGTCCAAAAAATAAGTTCAATCACTGACAATATTATACCACCATTAGTCATGCTTAATGACCATATCAAGAAAACTATATTGAGGAAATTTCAAAAGACAAAGTCAAAGTTCTCTGATCATCTATTACAGTCAGGGATCTCCATGACCTGTTTAATGATGGCGCCCCGCCATCGTTCAAATATCTTCCGCCATCGTCAAATGACCTGCGCCATCGTTAAATTGTCCTGCGCCATCGTTCAAATTTATTTCGCCCGACACCATTTTTTTTTAGCAATTCAAATCAAATGCATATAATTGCATAGCCCTTAGACTTTTTGTATTATAATCCAATACAGTTCTAACACCTGAGGGATATCCAGATTAAGATTGCTAATCACTAGTACCTGAGCTTGTACAGGAGAACACTTTCTGAAGATAGACAATGAATTTATTGAATTATTTTATTTATTCAAATTATATTTTAGATTAAATAAATAAATTTATAATCCAGTTACAAAGAAAACAGTTAAACAAGTCCAACAAATGCTTTTATATTGACTTATGCAATCAGCATCCCCTTTTTTAAGAACTACAAAATAAGACATCAAACATCATTTCGTAGTTTACCTTCAAATTGATACATTTTTTGTACATCCGTGTTTTCGGTTTACGTTGATTCAGACTCGAAAGATGCATGTTACATACATGTAGCATCAACTTGATAGATTAAGTCATTTTAAAAAACCTTTTCATTTGTCAACGTTTGCCCTAAAAATCTCTTCAAGCTTTAACATAACCCGTACGAATCGTTTTGTTGTTGCTGCAAATCAGCAATACCGGTAATAGGTTCATGACTTCTGAATTTGACAGTGTCCATGAAAATTAAGCTCCATATGATGATATGATTTTTAACCCCCATAACAATTACCAAAAATAGCAAGAAAACTACATGGGAAACTTCATGACAGCTTTTAATCATTCTCGACTAAGGGGGGGACCAAGAAGGCTTGGCATTTGAATGGTTACAAATGGAAATTAATTAAAATATTGATACTTCTATAATGAAATAATTTAAATAAGCAATGTATCAGTCTGTTCACCATTCCTAACATGGAGGGACAAATACTTTCGATCACGCTACACTGTAAGGCGTAGACACTGAGAGTTCCTCCATTGTTCAATTTTCATCAAAGGAGATCCCTGTCTATCATGTCTATTATTAAAAGTATTTTCTATTAGAAGTTAATTTACTAAATACAATTACTTCAACAAATCAGTAATCATTGGTAAAAAAGTTCTTAAATTCAAGGAATCATAATCATGATAGTTTGAGATAAATTTTAGTGATACATTGTACTATTACTGCTAGATAAAAACAAGAATGTGTCCAAAGTTTACGGGAACTTGATTGATTTTATGTAATGGCAGACAAATTTGCATACAAGTGTAAATATATATCTATTGTACATGTACATGTATATACATGACATCCCCCCTATTTTCTTGATAACCTGAATCACCTACCCTGATCATCATACATTTGTAAATGTCACAAGTAATTGTTAACATATATTCAAAACTGAGTTTCTTTTAATTATAACAAAAGCTGAGAATTTCTGAATTACTGTCACTAGATTATTATTCATGTTATTATAAATAGAGCACATTTTAACTTTTTTTTTAAATCTGAAGTAAACATGATAAATGAAGTATTTGTTTTGGTACAATTTTTGTACTTCATGTACTTTTAAGAACAAGTATTCTCTTACCTTTACAATGTGTGACACTAACTTTTTGTCACATTAATTGAACTTTTAACAAAAGAGTTGTGAATGTTTGGAATTGGTGAATTTAACAGAAACCAATTAAATGTATACACGCTATTTAAAAGCCTAAGTCATGTAAGTCATTGTAAGTCATGTTAGTGGTGTTCTTCGAATTTTAGTTCAAATAATTATGACGTCTTAAAAGGCAATTCCATTTTTATTTCCTTTGACCCTGAAGGAAGGCGTCAAGGTAAAAAACAAAATAGCCTTTCAAGAGAAGACTTCATAAATATTTAAACTAGTGTTCTTCGGGAGATAAAAAGTACCGACGGAACATTTTATGTTCAAGTTTATTAATTCAATTGAAGTGTCATCATAACCTATGAATTTACATGTTCCAAAAACAACTCTCCATATGTTTACAATAAAACATGATTCGGTACAATGAACATTACAAAGACTGACTAGCCTCAGGGCATATTGTACATGTTACGTCTGTAAAATTAGACACTGATGTCAAGACTAAGAGTTCGTATAATATTCGAATCTTCAATTCTAAAAATAGTTTTCCAGTTGGTTTCAGATATATTAAAAAAGATAAACTAAGATTTAATACACAAATTTGGAAAATGATTTATTTTCCGAGACGACGTCATTTAAAATTTTGCCATCACTTATAAACAATATAATTTTTATCGATCTAGCGTATTTTAAGGAGCCTTTTAACTAGAAAAACACAAATCTTCATAAATTTAAAGATACTTTGTGTTCAAAGCAGAAATTAATTGGCTCAACCTATCGTTTTATTAACATTTTTACCTGATGGAACTAACACACCGTTTTTGTTTACACAACCGGAAGTAAAGAGACTTGACACAGGTATGTCTAAATACCTAAATATAGAAGACGATGTACCAGTACAAACATTACGACCCCTCCCCCACCCTAAATCCGCCTCTGTGTCATGCCAATCTAAGGTTATTAAACACTTCCATCATCAGTACTGATATTCCGAAAATTGAATGTAAAAAACATATATTAAAGGAAAGCAAATAAAAAATTCTATAATTACTGATTACTGCATGTAGTCAAACTTTATTAAAAAACTCTTTGACTGATTGTTTGCCTCTAGTCCAAATAATTATGACATCTTGAAAGGCTATTATATTTTGTTCTGTGACACCTTACATCGACGTAGGAAGGCGTCAAAGCAAAAAAAAAATAAATAGCCCTCCAAGACTTCATTTGGACTAGTTTGCTTCCAGTAAACTGACAACTCGTCGATGTTTTCAGTATGCAGTGAACTCAGCGATACCTATTCTCGTAAAAATCCGGTGAACAACGGTTGTACATGCATTGGTTCAAGAATTGGCATAGGCGGATCTAGGGGGGGGGGGGGGCTGGGGGCCCGGGCCCCCCCCTTTCGTGGGAAAAATTTGGTTTATTATATAGGGAATCATTGAAGCATGACTGGAGCGGGCCCCCCCCTTAGGTCAGTCAGCGGGCCCCCCCTTAGGAAAAGTTCTGGATCCGCCACTGATTGGATCAACATTTTTTCCCCCAGTCACTCGTTGCATATATGACGTACGTTAACTCCAAAACATATAAATGAACAAAAAAAAAAAAAAACATATATTACCGAACAAATTGTTCATTTCCGATGCAAAATCCTTATGAGTGAATAAATATTAATTTCAAAACATACCATCCTTAATGAACCAACATCAGAATCGTTACGGTTTGGTTGCTTTTGTGGTGACTGACGCCATGTTTGTGCTGTTTATAGAACATATTAGATTCGATGTATGCATTTTATTTGTAATCATCGGTGTACGTATATCTATATTTTTGAACACAAGCATTTTAAACTAAATTTAGGATGTTACAACACCAAATACCGTATCATCCTTTTATAACCAATGACAACTTTAACTAGCATAAAATGATCTTGTATATTTGATTTTAATATCTGTTCTACGTTTTACAAGTTTAGGCCGTGATTTTAGATATATTCTCTGGAAAAATATAATTGGTCACACTAGAAAAAAATCCGATCAACATAAGGTCAGACATTTCCCATTATAATAACAATTAAAATGTCAATTGTTCTTGAACAATTGAGAGGTCTTTCCTTTTCGAAATGTAAAGTACATGTTGCAATAGGCGTAGAATGCATTGAAAAGCTCTCAAACACACATAAAACCGCTAAAAAATGACAAAAACAATAAATTCGATAATTTGGACATGACCTTGACTTTTGACCTTGTGACCTTTGTGAAGGTCATTGGTCCACAATGTCATTGTAAAAGACCCCATGGGTCTAGGACTTTTCGTTCAAGAGTTAAAGCTAATTTTACCTTTTCAGAAACCGTTAACGGCGGTTATGCCCTTAAGAATATGTCAAATCCTTTCGGTCAAAATGTAAAAAAGTTGTGCCTCAGTCACCTTAACATTTTTCACTGTTTACTATTTCTGTAAGATTAACCGTTTTTGAGATATCGACTAAAAAGTTGAAAGGTCAAAGGTCAAGGTCAACCTTAAAAACACTTAAAACACACTCAAAATGCTTAAAATAAGGTCAAAAACACATAATTCGCTATCTGGGACATGACCTTGACCTTTGACCTTGTGACCTTTGTCAAGGTCATTAGTCCCCAATGTCATTGGTGAAGACCCCACGGGTCTAGGACCTTTGGTTATATAGTAAAAGCTGATTTTGTCTTTTCAGAAACCTAAATCAGGGGTTATGCCCCTTACAGAAAGGTCAAATCTCTTCGGTCAAAATGTAACAAAGTTGCGCCATAATGACCCAAACATTTTCCACTATTTAAAACTTCTGTAAGTATAATGGTTTCTGAGATTATCCCATAACAAGGTGTTAGGTCAAAGGTCAAGGTCAACATACAAATTTGACCTTGAGGTATTTTTCAAAGATACATGAATTGATGATGAATGGTGAAGATCCTAGGTGTCTACGACTTACGGTTTCTGAGTTTTGGTGGCCAACCGACACCGGTTAATTTTCAGAGGGGCATAACCCTACCAATGAGTCGTTGAATCTTTTTGATCCAAATGTAACGAAGAACCGGGGTCTGGTCCTGAACAAATTTCACCCTTTGTTTTTTTTCTACCTATTACGGTTACGGTGTTGGAACGATAACAAGGTTTTTGGGTTTCGGAGGGATTACTCCGAACCGACAAAATATTTCGACTCACAGGGTGAGTTCAGGATAGGTATTCATGACACCGATACAAAGTGTGAATATGAAAGCGACACGTCTTACGGTTAACGCGGATAAATTTGTCAAAGTTTGGCGGAAGAATAATAATAAACAGAAGAAATACAGTAAGGTCTTTCCTTATAGATAAAGGAAAGACCTTAATTTCGCTTTATTTCAAATACACTATTATTATTTCATAGTATTTTAAAAGGATAAGTTTTTTCTAATAACTATTCAATAAGTTAACTACCCAGATAGAATTTCACGGCAAAGGAAAAAATATCCCAGGGAAATATTTCCCTCCGGATAAAAAAAATAACAACAACTACTGTGACATTTTTTCCTCCGGATCAAATTTCACCCGGATATAATTTTGCTTTTAATACACAGACACTATATCTTGTGCATACTATCTAGCAGAGTCTATAACGATTGCAATAGAAACGTTTGCACGATTTCAATATAATAAATCCACTTTATGAATCTGACATTTAATTGAACATTTGTGAAGGAATGCAAAGATTATTATAAGTATGATCATTTTCAACTTGTACAATGTGCCGCTAGCTTTACTTTTGAGCTAGAGAGTTGAATGGTTGTCAGTTTCTTGCTTGACGTATGAGTGCAGTGATAAAAAAAATTCATACATATTCAGGAGGATATGGCACGCCGTTTTTATATTTATTCAAATTTGAAGATATCTTATTTATTTAACAAGATATCTTATTAAGTATTAAGATATCTTTAATTTTTATAAGATATCTTATTTAATTTGAAAGTAAATAAGATATCTCTATTAGTTTATAAGATATCTCTATTAGTTTATAAGATATCTCTATAAGTTAATAAGATATCTCTATTAATTAATAAGATATCTTATAAAGTATATAATATATCTTACTTCTTTATAAAGATATCTTTTAAATACATACTTTATAAGATATCTTATTAATTAATAGAGATATCTTATAAACTAATGGAGATATCTTATTAATTAATAGAGATATCTTATAAACTAATAGAGATATCTTATTAACTTATGGAGATATCTTATTAAGTAAATAAGATATCTCTATTATTAACTATATAAAAGATATCTTATATAGTTAATAAGATATCTTATTTAACTAAATAAGATATCTCGAAATTGAATAAATATAATAACGGCGTGCCATAGGAGAAGACTATATTTAAAAAAAAAAATTACAATGGGTTCTGAATGTCCACTAGGTTGAAAGGACAGAAATTTGGACTCCAACTGAAGCGTTTGTTTTATAGGGATAATCGTTTTGCTTTACAAAACTACAGACCTAAAAGAGGTGTTGCAAGGATCATTGAACCAGCAGAGGGCGAACGTGACACTCATTCTACATCAGACATCGGATTTAACATACCGGGCCATTCCGAAAAGATGCGTCGGCATATGTTATTCATTCCGCACTGATTCTGTAGCACATTGACCATAATTATATATAATTCTTGGGGTCCTATTTGAAAGACAAGAACGTAGCAGATTGAAGATCGATATCAGACATCTGTTGTATGTGCGGACTCCTTATCTTACTTTAAACTAGAAAAAGAATAGAGGGAGAGGCACTGAATCATGGCTAAAAGGCATAAAACCGGGTAGGGACCCAGAGAAAAACTGTATAAAATCTTGTGAAGTTTTCCCAGATAACTACATATTTCACAAGATTATGACCGAGACTCCCTTGGAGGAGGCGTATTCACAGGTATTAAATCAAACTTGGTATCAGATGAAAAAGTCGAACTTGTCACTGAATGTGAAATTATTTGGACAAAAGTAAAACTACTGTATTTAAAAAAGGAAATATAAACACACCAGAGAACTATAGACCTGTTTCTCTTACCTGCGTTACCTGCAAGCTACTTGAGCATATTATATGTAAACACATCCTGACACACCATGAAAGGACCAACATACTCACATCTCTCCAGCATGGCTTCCGTTCAGGTTTCTCCTGTGAAATATAGCTTCTAACAACGATGAACGATTTATTCCAACTTCATCATGTTCATGACAAAGGCATGCAGACAGTGCTGATATAGTAATACTAGATTTCTATAAAGCCTTTGATACCGTCCCGCATGACAAAAGACTGTTAGCCAAACTTGAAAGTTACGGTATTGATGGTCCAATACTAGATTGGCTCAACATATGTTCCTGACAAAACGATCTATGAGAGTCTTGGTAGATGTCGAAAATTCTGACTCGGTAGGTGTAGCATCAGGAGTACTTCAAGGAACGGTATTAGGACCGCTGCTGTTCCTATGTCACATTAATGACTTACCCGAAACTGTCAAATCTCAAGTCAGACTATGCGCAGATGATTGCCTTCTATATATGAAGGTCCAAACACAACAGGACCACCAACTACTACAAAGAATGGGCCAAAAAATGGGGTTTGAGATTTAATGCCAAAAAATGTAACGTGAAGAGTGTCAACAAGAAATCATCTCATTTTTATAAACTGGACAATCACATCCTGCAACAGGTACAACAAAATCCGTATCTTGGTGTAATTATCTCAGATGATCTGGGGGAGGGGGGGGGGGGCGCCCACATGGCCAAAACCGTGAAGAAAGCCAACTCCACTCTAGGCTTCTTGCGACGAAACCTCCGACACTGTCCTAAGGATTGCAGGAAACAGGCGTATATAGGACTTATCCGGTCACTTTTACAATATGCGTCCATAGTCTGGAACCCTTAGTTAATCAAGGACATAAATGCACTTGAACGAGTACAGAGACAAGCAGTGCGTTTCATTAGTGGGGATAATACAAGCAGAGAGGAAGGTATTATAAGGAGACTTATGAATGAACTAAAACTTCCAACACTGGAAAGCAGACGTCGTCACAGTAGACTCACTTTTCTCTACAAGGTGACCGGGGAGTTGGTACCAGCTATACCACAAGATTCAGTATTAGTCAAATAGAGAGCAAAACGACAAATTAAATCAAAAAAATTTAAAGACTATAAAACAACAAACATTGTAGACAAACTTGCTCAAAACAACAGCTGGTGTTTCAAAATTCCACCTAGCAAATCCGATCAATACAAACACAGTCATTCTTTGTAAGAACCATACCCGAATGGAATAGACTACCAGACAATCTCGTGTGTGCTAAGACAATTGAGAGCTTTAAAACTTCGGTTGCTCTCACAACATTGGACTAATTTTCCAGCGCCTCTCTCCCGTTGCCACTGATGCCAATATATTGGCCCTGCAACGTATTTATTCAATTTCAGATTCAGAGGGAGTATAGAAGTATAAACTATGATAGTAATTAAAAAAAATAGAATAAACAAGACAACAACACTCAAAAAAATGGGGGAAAGGTTTGAAATTTTAACGAAAATTTAAAAAGATATTTTAAAAAATAGGGAGGGGGAGGGTTCTATGTTCCAAAAGTCTGATATAGTCTATACTAGAGAGAGAGTTCATGCGTGTCGTAACGTATGTAAAAATCTTGCGTTGTATTCACGATGTTGCGGATAAAGAGGGGGTTTCCGGGGGTTGGAACACCCTTTATAGACGACCAATACATTTGAATGGGGACATATAGTTGGACCCCCCCCCCCCCCCCCTTTATCCCGGGTTGGAACTTCCTTTACAAAATAGCTGGATCCACCCCTGTATACTGATCTCATATCATATCATATACTTCAATTAATAGAATGATATATAATAAATTTATAAATGAATAATGTTTATAATATTTTGTCATCCTTTTCATCGTGAATTTTACCGTGTGTTGAGAATTAATCTCTTAAAGAATTCGTATAGCATGACGTATAGAACATGTAGAAGAGATCACAAAACTATCGCATTTACATGTACTATATGTATTGCAATTGTAAATGAAATGATGATTGTAAATAACGATTTTTGATATATATAGTAATGAGCAACGTCAATTCCAGTAAATACCCTTCAAGCACCCCAAATAACCGGATTCTCAAATACATTACACAATTTAGAGATCGTAAACAAAATCAATCATCAGTAAAATGTCACAATTTAAGGTAAAATCTGATGGGATAGAAGCTACAGTATCGTTTATAGATCAGTGTTTGACCATTTCACAAGAAGATATTGAAAGTAAGTAGGAATGCTACATGCGTGTTGCATGATCGTCCGTTGTCATCTCGTATTATCAGGTCAGTATTAAGATCTATGTCAGTTCAGCGGGGCCATCCATAAGGGAGAAATAAACGTTCACAGTGTACGGTAAAATAAGATAGTCGTTATCTTTTCAAATTTATTTTTATGATATCAGGTTAGTGGTTTATTAGACCTTTACGTGTAATTATGTTAATAAATGACATGGATTTAAATTTGTTGAATAAATTTTCCTTCAAAATTTGCAAATGAACGTTTTTCTTCGCCCCAACAATTTTGTCTTAATAAAAAAAATTATAAAAAAAATGCAAAAAAAAAAAAACAAACAAAAAAAACCCGAATGAACTATAGAAATGAAAAAGGTATTATTTAATCTATTTGAAGACATAAATTATAATAAAAATCAGTACAACAAAAATAGTCTAATTAAAAAAAAAAATAATGCATCTCGTCATTATTTCGTTATGTATTCGACGAGTGTTCGAGTTACAATTAATCTGAATTTTATTAAGATTGTGGTAAATGAACAGTGACATGAGTGATGAAGTAAAAAAAAAATGGTATAAACTGATGAATGTTTTTTTTTAATATAAATTATAAGTTTTTCTCAAAGAATAATATAATGGAACTGTTTGATTCGTTCATGGTTAGTTTCTTTACATCCAGTGGCAAATATTTCATGCATAGACGGGAAAATAAGGTCTTATATGTCTGAAAAACAATATATATATAATATACACTATTTTCCATCACTGTACAAATATCTTGCAATTTTATATCGAGCTAAAACGTATGATGTGTTTTACCGGTCAATCCGGCCGTGCGTATTGCTGTATGTTTCTTTATTTTACATTGACTAGAGGTATAGGGGGAGGGTTGAGATCTCACAAAACGAGTTTAATCCCGCCTGTCCCAAACCAGGAGCCTCTGGTCTTAGTGAGTCTTGTATGATTTTTAATTTAAGTTCATTTATATGTTTTGAAATTTATTGTGATGTCAATTTTCACAAACTGACAAGTACACAATTTTATTTAGGGGTCAGCTGAAAACCACCTCCGAGCGCGAGATCTTCTCGCTGCGTTGAAGACCCATTGGTGGCCGTCGACTGTTATCCGCACTTTGGTCGGGTTGCTGGCTCCTTGATATATTCCCCATTTCCATTCTTAATTTTGTTGGTAGGACATCTATCAAGTTCGACTCCCTACCCCCCTCAAACAGGCACTTGTTGCTATCCATGGAAAGGTTGACTATTATAATTGTATTTGATAGAAGATTTGTTTCTTTCATCCGCCTATGTTATCTAACGTTTGAATTACTTTATTCTGTTTTTTAGCTAAGATACAATATGCAGATATTATTGATATGGGTGACCCATCGACGCGGGAAACTGACGAGCAGACGTCAGATTCAAACTTATATTACATCAGACCAACAGGAGGCTTTAACACACTAGAAATGAAAACTTTACAGATCAGTGCTGGGAGTTCAGACATCAAACAGATGCAATCAGAAATAAAACGAAACCTTAGTGAAGGTTTGTGGTCATTTTGTTTTAATGCGCGTCAATCAGAAAAATCGGGACGGGAACATATTTTTGTTATACATATAGAACAAATCAATGCTGCATAATTTTGCAATGGCTAAATGGACCAGAATTCTGACCAAGCGGGATTTTTAACGTGATTATACGTTGTCATGAACACCAGTAAAACTATTAAACTCGGTAATGGAAATCGAATTTGTGAACTGTAAAAGTTGCACTGTAATAATTGCAATGATTAGCATGCACAAATACAATAGAATGGACGAATAAATTGAGATGCTCATTAAAAAGACAGAGAGTCAACAACAAAATTACGAAGTTCCTAAATGACAAAAATAGATAAATAAAACGAATAAGGTCGGTCCAAATATGACCTACTCACGGAAGAGATTTAGGTCTTTTACCAAGTACGGAATCGAAACATCGCCTGACCTCATTACATATATTTCAGAAAGATTCGAAGCAGCAAAATGTTTTGGAAAATTCACCGTCTTTTTTTCTTGTATTTTAGTTAAAGAAAGACCAAACTCAGTGGTTATTTTCCTAAATCCTATTGGAGGTTCTGGTAATTCGGAGTCAATTTTTACAAAAGAAGTCGAACCTATTTTGAAACTTGCCAACATTAAATACGAACTTATAGGTAGGTTGGATTTTTGTTATCATATTTATCAATTCCGGAAAGCAGACAACTATAAAGTGAATTTGTTCAATTTAATTATTCATAAAGCTACTGCAGAATTTCTTTCTTATTCTAATATTCATAACTCCTCAAATAATTGTTACCATTACAACTTATTGTAAGTACTTACAGCAAACACAATGAATTCGTTGAAACATTATTAAAACAGGTGTTTGAATTCGTAGTATACACCGATAGATTTTATATATTAAAGATAAAACATCTAAAATAAAAGGATTATTTCCGTCAAATATGGAAAATAGTCCTGAGAAACTGAAAATAATAAGAAACATATAACATCTATAATTATTTGTGATTATAACATCTAGAATTATTTGTGATAAATATATTGAAATTGATTGGTACCCTGAACGCATCGATGCATGCATACATAACTCTTTTACAGATGTTTTTTGAATGAAAAAAAAAAATCGAATTGAAAAAAATTAAAACGCGAATATTAAAGTTTTAATCATAATAACGTTTTTTATCTAGTTTCTGCGACACCAGACCACGCAAAAGAATTGCCAGCTTCATTTGACTTCAGCAAATACGACGTGTATGTATCATAATTACACCTTATGTAAGAATCCGGGGTTTTGATTGGTTAATAGCCAGTGTATTTTTCACCAATTTACTGTTATCAAATGAATATCGTTCATTTTTAACGCCGCCTGGGTATTTGCTAAAAGGACATGCCTTTTTTACCCTCTCTGCCGTGGTATTTGCCAAAAAATACTCTATCCGACTGGACGCTTGTAACGTCACGATCATCAATGCGTTTTAGTACATTAACATTCGGTGTAATTAAACAGATATATCATGTTTTTGAGGAGTATTTGCGAAAATTACCAGTCTTGAGAATGAATTTCCCTCGCCTTACGGCTCGTGAAATTTAACATTCTCTCGACTGGTATTTTTCGCAAATACCCCTCCTTAACATGATATATCTGTTCATTATTTTTTTTTCTATTAGATAGAAATCGGATTATCCTTCAATAGTTACCTCTCATACAGGAAAAAGTATCATGCTAGGCTACTCCTTAGACATATAACATTTTATTATACCTCACTTTATCATTTTCTATATAAAATAGGTACACAATATTATGACTTTTTTTCAAAATGCACGCGTTGAACTATTTGACCGTCAATAGTTTTCAAATATTGGACCGCGATGAAACTATTTGACCACAATCGTCATTAAATTTGGCGGAATTTCAGATGCAGCTACGTGTACGCGATTGGATAATATTGAGAATAGCACGAGAGTGATGATGCCGTGTTTACCTTATGTATCAAAGGTTGACGTCAGTGCGGGACGTAGCCTCAGAATTCAGAATATTTATGAAGTTAACGTAAAACAGACTAGTATGGTTGTGTTAATGCTTTTTATATTACGATTGTTGATTTAGCACCGATATTTATTGTCTGTTGTCTCTTTCGGAATAATAAAACACTTGCTGACTGGATTTTCGTGGAATAGTAAGTTTTTTGTCCCCTAAGATACAACTATTGCCCTCGGGGACAACTATTCCACTTACATCCAGTCAATAAGTATACAATATTACTAATATGCATCGCCTCTGAGGGTATCACCATTACAATACTGAGTCAGCACTTCTGCGCGGACATAATATACCATTCATATGATTACAAAACTTTGAATTGTTCGATATACTATATAAAGATTTTATACTCCAAAAACAGATCACTTAAGCTGTAGTTGGTAAAGCATTCGGAATGTTGGATCGTCAATAATCTTCAACTACGTACTTGATTTTAGCTTTAACAGTTAAGATCGAGCGTCAATGATCATGGAGAGTCCTTGTATGCTAAACGATCATTTGGCGTGCAAATTTATAAGCCTAATAATTTTGTAAAAGAGAGACGAAAGGAACCAAAGGGATGTTAAAACTCATCAGTCGAAAATAAACTGACAGTGTCATGGCTAAAAAAGAAAAATACCAACAGACAAACAATAGTGCACAAAACACATCATAGAAAACTTAAGACTGAGCAACACAAACCCAACAAAAAACTTAGGATGATATCAGGTGCCCTGGAAGAATAAGCAGTTCCTGTCATGTAAGCTTGTTAACAAGGTTCTACTAGATATCTTTCACTGCTGTGAGAGGTTTATATCCCAGGGCTATCACCAGCCCAGCAGTTAACATAATGTTGACACAAACCATCATTGATATGGTTAGAAATGCGAAGTATTTTCTACCTATGAAACAGATTTTCACACTCTATTAGAAAACCTTTCGTAAATAAACAAATCATAGATACCAGGATTTCATTTGTGTACGCCAGACGCGGGTTTCGTCTACAAAAGACTCGCCAGTTACGCTTAAATCAAAATAGAGTACAATTGTACGAAGTTGAAGGGCAACGAAAACCTAAAAAATCCGATAGATTATCGAAGAGATAGTTTTTGATTGTCAGTTGTATTTTAATGCTCTTTAACTTTGTATTTGTTAGGTCTTTCAACTTACTTAAAGTATTTCAGGTACTCAGGAAATTGATAAAAGAAGTTTTTGTATTCCGTGATAAATTGTAAAAAATGCTCATTCTCTACCATTTACTTGTTTTGTAATAAATATTAACATTCATTTTCAACAGGAAAAGTACCAGCACACATACGAAACTTCATATCTAATCAAAATTAAATCAGAAAAATGCTGAATTTCGCCTCATATGAATCTTTCTTATCCTAAACATTGTGTCGAAGGCGTTCGGTGACATGTAATTCCTCAAATTCTTTATTGGTAATCTACGCCATCTCCTATCTTACTATATTATCTACATAATATAGGCTGAACTGTTTCCTTTATTAGATTAGTTATTATGGGAGGAGATGGAACATTGAATGATCTGGTAAATGGTCTGTTACTAAAGAAACAAGCTGCCGGAAATATTGATGTGAATGATCGTAACGCTGCTTTGGATCAACTCGAAATCCCGATATCGTTTATACCAGCAGGTATTTATAAAAAGAAAGATATCTGAGGATGAATAAACTCATTATAGGTACCAGGATTGAAATTTTGTATTAGCGCCAGACGCGTTTCGTCTGCAATAGACTTATCAGTGACGCCCGAATCTAATAAAAAGTCATTTGTGTTTGTGTAACATTTTTTAAATAGTAGCCGCTTTTTATGGCTTGTTTGTCTGCTTTGGTCATTCATCACTATCGTCCATATTCGGACATATATAGTTCGATGAACTATTTCACCTACACTCATGATAACATAGGGTCAACGATGATTCTTTGGCATTTAGCTAACGACTATCAATGAAATACAGACAACATCACAACGATATTAAAATGTACCAAATTGTTATTTTGTATAACCACATGATTAAGTTTGAACTCGCACAAACAGTCGATAAGCTGTGAATGAAATATACAAAATACCCCTATATAGTAATAATAACTCATCAAACATATAATTGTTACGCCTAACCAATCTCCAGCGCAGAGTTCATATCCGTTCCATACATGCTCCGCAATACTGCACTCAATATGACATATTGAGTGTAGTGTTACAAAGTATTGAACGGAACGGATATGATCTCTGTGCCGGAGATTCACGCCTAACGTGCGCTTTATCTATGTAAGCTAAGACTCAGATCAACTGCTCTCAAATCAAAACTTAGTACTTAGTCCTAGAGGTTCAACTCAAATACGAAGCACATCTAATTGCAGCAAGTTTAAAGATTATCTTTTTTTGTGAGTATCAAATCCTTTTTATCCTCCAATCACAATCTGTCGAATAAAAAAGAAAAAAAGAACTGTAAGACTGCCTCACTCGTCTAAACTCGACCGATTCCGTTCCTCCAGTTTAATATATAGAGTGAGAGTAGCGGATTCGATTGACATTAGCAGTAGGATATAATTTTTACAAGTGGAATACTTTGATATGATTTTACCTGCTTTTACATTGTATCGTGCCATGCCTTTTGTGGAACAATTAAGTTATATTATTGTTGAAACAAACAAACTTTTATATTAACTAGGTACTGGTAATGGAATGGCCAACATTGCGTATGGTTGTGTCGATGTCGTAACGTCAACTCTACATTTAGTTAAAGGTGAGTATACATGTACATTTTCATTGCACTGGAAGAAATATAAAGACTACTTTCTGTTTACTTAGGAGTATATATGCCCTTTTATCATAATTCGTGAGGTAAATGGAACAAATTTACAGTAATAATCATTTAAAAAGTGGAAAAGGTAAAAAAAAAAAAAAAAAAAAAAACAACCTCAAATTCAAAAGGGGAAGTCCGTACAATCTGACAACTTAAAGCGTTATCAACCAACGTAATAAGTGAAAAAAAAACTATCATAATCCCGACCTTGTACTGGCATTTCATAAGCATATGATGGGTGAAACTTGTAAACGAACATTGTCTCTAAGGATCCTCCTTTTACTTGCTGTTTCTCGTTTCTCGTTTTTGGAAAGATTGGAACTTGTTCTAAATCTTTCCTTAGGCACTGGCCTGCCTAACAACACGACAGGTTAGCTACCATTACTAAATGTATTCACACAGAAATATAGTTCCCTATAGTTCCCATGTATGTGCACATACTATACATATAAACTGTAAAAAAAATGGGTATATTTTTGGAGCAGTTCATTCAAGAATGTATGTAATTAAGGTGTGTTGATGAAAAGGCTTTTTTAAAAACATTTTGATTAGGTAATTGAGTATTGATACAATACTAGATGATTGGCAACTGTCATTATCATCAACCATTCAGGGACAAGGTGGACCTTTAATTACAATACCCCACCTCCTAAACTGTCAATCAAATTGACCACATTACTTGTCAACATCAGTCTTACATAATTATACAGATCCTACTAATATTGAAGATACATCCCAATATACAAATATCAATGAATATTTGACCTCATAATTGAATACACAAATGTATAGTATTAGATGTTTGATATATAAGGATGATATATTTATTTATTGCCTATTACTTTTGATCTACATTTCATAAAGTGATTCTGTAAATTATGTCTGAAAGATAAATGATTAATTAAGGATTAACAGGATCTTTAAAAAAATGAAATATAAATATAAATATGAATATATAAAAGTTATTGAAGTAAGGCATGTAATTTACTTGATAAATTTCCAATAATCATCTGCAATTAATCAACAATTTAGGTTAGTTCACTTATTTTTTTTTATCAGTAATTGGCTTGAAACAGTTTTAAAATTTTAAAACTTTTAATTATAATAAACCATTTTTTATTAGTGTATTACCCCTCAATCATTATGTCTATTTTAGTCATTTGAATTTTTATAAGAAGTGAACATATATTTTTACAATCAAGAAAAAATCCACATTTCAATAAAAATAAGTTTTTTTTAAAATTTGTTAACATTGAAAAAAGTACATTTTCAATGCCCTGTGCTCAAAAATACTTTATAAATTGATCAAAAGGCACTCTACAACTTTTAATCTTCAATGTCATATAACCTATGTTTCAACTTACAAAATGCCCCAAAACAAAATTTTTAGATTATTTTTGTTTACACTCCTTAGCTATTGGTCTAGATCTTGTTTTACAAGGATAGTTGGTAACATTTACTAGAAGAATTTTCAGCAATAGTGCTTTATTAAAGATCTTTTGTCCCCACCATACCTTAATATGAAAGTATTCAAACTACTCTTCCAATCTTTCCATGAGTGATTTCCATCACTTTGGTTTATATAGATAAGACCATTGGTTTTCCCGTTTGAATGGTTTTACACTAGTAAAGCCCCAGTCCCACTAGACCACGATCGCACCACGCTCACCGCGATCTAAAATAAATTCAGATCGTGGTGAGGTCGCGATATGAGCGGCATGAAAATGTAAATTTTCGTTGCTTTTACGATGCTACTACGTCCTCATTACGCTTCTATAACGATCCCGCTACGATTATACAACGTTCTCATCGCGCTTATTCTGCGACCTCACTACGCTTATCAAGATCTTTCTACGCTTATCATGTTCTTACTACGACCATACTTCGAGTTATCCGATTACAACACGATCTTACCACGCCTCTACTGCGATTATAGCACGTTCTTACCACGATTATACTAAGTTCATACCGCGATCTTACTACGTTCTTAGCAATAACGTCAACATCGTGTTCCATATCAATACAGTTCCATTCCTTCTATTTCTGATTAAAACGTAGATTTCTCGGAAACAATACAGTCATGCCACCATAATCTACAAGAATACATGGGCGTGGTGGTAGGGGTTGATGTAGAGGCAGAGGGAGCTCTGATAGTAACGAATCCTGATCCAGCAGAGATGTCGGACCGACCAATCCAACCAAAATTACAACCTATTGCTGATACATCAATCTCAAATGACGATATTTTAGTGAACGATAGCAGAGATGACACAGATGTGTCAATAGATATACTGTGGATTCATTTATTTTCGTGGGTACCAATTTTCGTGGATTATGGAAAACTTGCAAGTTCGTGGATATTTAATTTCGTGGTTTTGCCGAAGTCTACATACAAACCTATAGACAATTTGTTATTCGTTGAACATTTAATTTCGTGGTTCACCAGTACCCACGAAAGCCACGAAAATTGGTATCCCACGAATAATAATGAATCCACAGTAGGAAGATGTGGTATGAGTGCCAATGAGACAACTCTCCATCCAAGTAACAATTTATAAAGTCAAGTAATCATTATAGTTCAAGATACGGCTTTCAACACGGAGCCTTGGCTCACACCGAACAGCAAGCTATAAAGAGCCCCAAATTACTAGTGTAAAACCATTTTTTTAAAACGTGAAAACCAATGGCCTAATCTATATAAAAACGAGAAGCATGGTTAAGCCGTTAGAGAAAATGGACAAGAAGTCCTAATTACATACAGATAAACAAAACCTGGAGAGATTTGATATATTTTATGTGAAAATGACAATGAGGATGATGGACGTAGTGAGGTTGTAAGAAGAGCGTGACGAGGACGGCAAGGGCGTGCTAGAATCGTACTATGCTCTTAAACAACGTGGTGTAAACGTGTTATTAGTATGTCGTAGTGGAAGCGTAGTTGGGTCGCGGTGAGAACGTGATGGTCGTAGTGAAGTCGTAATAACGTCGCTGTGAGATCGTAGCACAGTCGCTCCTTATATAATCACGCTTTCGCTACGCTCTCGCTGCGATGGTCCAGCGACCTTTGCGATCTTACCACGACCTTAGTGCGCTCTAACTACGCTTCTACTACGAGGTGATTTCGCCATGACCGCACCACGATTGTTTTGAACATGTTCAAAGTTGGCCACGCTCATAACGATTTTGAAGACCTCACTACTACCGTGATACGACCTTACTGCGATCTAGACGATCGTACTACAATCATCAAAAATTGCATTTTTTCACATATCGTAGTGCGATCGTGGCCTAGTGGGACTGCGGTATAATGTTTTGGGCCCTTTATAGCTTGCTGTTCGGTATGAGCCAAGGCTCTATGTTGAAGGCCGTACCTTGACCTATAATGGTTTACTTTAATAAACTGTTACTTGGATGGAGAGTTGTCTCATTGGCACTCATACCACATTTTCCTATATATATATCAACCCATAAAGACATTTGATAAAAGTAAATAACAAAATACTATTGTGTGTTATATCCATCTTGTGTGGAACTTTTAGGATTCTCCTTTTTCAAATTTGGATAACTCAATATTTACAAGCAGATTCTGGATCCCACTAAATTCGTTTTTGTATTCTAACATAAACCTGTCATAGACACTCCGAAAATGTTAAATTGAGAGTTATCATATCCATAACTTTTATAAAATGGGACATTTATATTTTGTTTCGAAGGTGGTATAAAAGATTACCCAGTATTTGGTAATTTTTGTGAGAACAAACTAGTGGCATACTCCTTTATGATGGCAGCATATGGATTGTTTGCAGATCTGATTCATTCGGTGGATTCTCAACGATGGTTGAAAAACTAAGATATTTAGGTAAGTTGAAAAGAAATAAAAGATGATACAAGGGAACAATCAAAACCATAAGTCTAAATACAAACAGACATTGCCAAAAACATGAAAAAGGAAACCAAAGGACGAAAAAAACATCATAAAGACACTACACAGTAACGAAAGACTCAACAATATACATCATTCATATATTCTTATTTACGACACACAAAAAAAGAGGATCCATACTTTTATGCTTTTCAAGAGATTCTTTGCTGAAAAATTTATGGTTGGTTTTATTTAAGAGAAGTGCACTTGCCAAATATTATGAATATATAAACAATATAATAGTCAACGCAAAATTAGTATAATTCAAATAAGCGCATCATATCTACCAGGATTGAAATTTTACATTCGCGCCGGACGCGCGTTTCGTCTACAAAAGACTCATCAGTGACGCTCTAACCAAAAAAATCAAAAAAGGCCAAATAAAGTACGAAGTTGAAGAGCAAAGAGCAAATTGTGTCATGTGAAAAGATGACGCTTTACCAAGAATAGCACTTCGAACGGACCAAAGTTTTAAAGTGTTTTCATAAATATGAAAACCAAAGAGATGTAGTGCATACACAAATGAGACAATAGACCAAATAATAAAATAATCAAGAGGCAGTATAAAGTCTTAACGATTGTCGGTGACTATATAATTTGTCTATCTCTTAAGCGTCTATCTCTTAGTTGTGTCAACATTAAACCGTTTAACTGGAGTCTTTAACAGTCAAACACTGTTTTCTGGAATATACAGGTAATTCGTTTATATATGGTAAACGACTTTAATACTTCTGGCCTTGAAGGCATGAAACTTTGCTCAGTGCTCGGAGCACAAAAATCATGCTCGAAACATGAAATCCAGCAATTTGATTAGTTGATTTTCGAGTCTGAGTACAAAAAAGCATGCTCGAAAGTTTTATGACCTTGAGGTCAGGGTCCTAACGTATATTTTCAACAATAAGGTTTCAATATTAGAACTTTGGATAAAGACAACAGTAATGTACCACTGTGCAATAGTCATAAATCGAATAAGCGAGAACCAAACTACAACCGAAGTAAACACATCAACTGTAAGAGGAAAACAACCAGATGGTTTTATAATCCCACAAATTTTCCAACCTCTTGTCCAGTAGTAAGAGTCCGGTCAATACATATTATTTAGATAATAAAGGGATAAATAAGTTCTTTAAAAGTCATTTTGAGATTGACATTTAATACGAATTCACCTGCTTTGACATTGTATTAAGTCATACCTTTCTTTACATAATTTTATTAGATTTTTGTTGAAACAAATAGAATATTTCCTTGTATAAAAGGGAAAAATACTTTAATATTTTCAGTTGTGCCAATCTGGTTTTTCCTTTTCAAGGGATTAAGGAATTTTGATGCTGAGGTGACTTTTGAATATACGTAAGCAGTTGTTGTTTTATAGATTTGCAAATTCAATATCTAAATATGATCCTTAGGATAATTTTTTTTAAAGAATGATAGGTAGATAGTTATCAAAGGTACCACGCTTATAATTTAATACGCGAGACGCGCGTATCATGTATATAAAACTCGTCAGTGACTCTTAGATAAAAAAAGTAAGAAAGCCAAACAAGTACAAAGTTGAAGAGCATTGATGAACCAAAATTCCAAAAAGTTGTGCAAAATACGGCTAAGGTTATCTTTGCCTGTGATAAGAAAATCCTTAGTATTTGAAATAATTCATACTTTTGCAAATAGAAAATTTATAAAAATTACCATAAAATTTATATTCATGTCAACACCGAATTACTGACTACTGGACTGGCTATACCCTCGGGAACGAAACATCCACCAGCAGTGGCATAGAACCAGTGGTGTTAATAGTTATCAAAGGTATCAGGCTTATAATTCAATACGCCAGACGCGCGTTTCGTCTACATAAGACTCATCAGTGACGCTCCGATCAAACTACTAGTAGTAAGAACGCCGAAAACAAAATACAAAGTTGAAGAGCATTGATAAACCAAAACTCCAAAAAGTTGTGCCAAATACATATGCAATACGGCTTAGGTTATTTATGCATGGGATAAGAAAATCCTTAGTATTTAGAATATTTCATACAGAAGATTTATAAAAGATTTAAAAAGATTACCATATAATTGATATTCATGTCAACACCGAATTACTGACTACTGGGCTGGTTATACCCTCGAAAACGAAACGGCCACCAGCAGTGGCATCGACCAAGTGGTGTAAATAGTTATCAAAGGTACCACGCTTATAATTTAATACGCCAGACGCGCGTTTTGTCTACATAAGACTCATCAGTCACGCTCAGATCAAAATAGTTAGAAAGCCAAACAAGTACAAGGTTGAAGAGCATTGATGAACCAAAATTCCAAATAAGTTGTGCCAAACACAGCTAATGTTATTTATGCATGGGATACGAAAATTCTTAGTATTTCAAATAATTCATACTTTTGCAAACAGAAAATATATTAAAATTACCATATAATTGATATTCATTTCAACACCGAAGTGCTCCATAGATCAAACCATCCAAAACATGTGGTTGTTAGATTGACAGCAAACCAGATTTTGGTCCACACTTGAATAAGGACACATCTGGATTATATATAGAGACAAACTGTCTTGAAGATCATAGTTGCTTTTGATAAAAATACAAGCTGTCCGTTGCCAAAAACGTCCAACAAACAAAACAAATATGTTGTTAATATTGAAATGTATCATCTTATATATACCAATTGCAATGACGTTTTCTTTGGAATTAAACATGCTGCTTGTGGACTTCTTATCCCCAAGGATATCATCGGCTCAGTAGTAGCTACTTGGACGATTCAAGACTAATCTTAACTGAACTAATACACAACTTGTAAACAAAGGGGCAATCTGAGGACCACCTCCGGGTGTGGGATTTTCTCGCTTCGTTGAAAACGCATATGTTGGTCTCGGCTGTTATCTCTTCTTTGGCCGCATTTTTGTCTGTTTGACATATTAAGAATTTACATCCTTAATATTCTTTTCTTTAAATATCCGTTGATGGTTTGAATAATTGTTAATAAAAAACCTTAAATGCAAAGTTGAACAGAGGTGGATTTGTCTTTTTTTGTTCATGTATCTTCTGTTCATATAGTTCCTCAATATCAAAGTAGCCTTGAAATGTTTTATCATTCAAAATGTCGTTGTTTATAGACATGCGTTTCGCTCACACCAAATATATTAATTTAAGTTGTGGTTCCATTTGATGGAATTAGGAAAAAGATGTTTCATTGGATGACATATTTCTTAGATAAAATTATATATGATAAACAGCACTGCAGCCGACGTACACCCATAGAAACTAGATGTGTAATCTGCTATGATCTAAGTTTGCTGTGATTATATTTCCTTTTTTTTAGACAAAAAGAAAAAAAGGACAAACAAAACTCAATAAATCCAGACAAAGCTTTGGAAACAGGTAAAACATGAAAAAAAACATTTTCAAGAACCATAAGTTTTGTAATTCGTCAACGATAAAGATTTGATTCAATAACGTTATTGATTCCAATTATACTGTGCCAGAATTGCAACTCGTCAATTAGTGTATCTTCCGCAATGTTTCAAACGAAACATAAACTTTGAAGAGTTGACAAACCAAACAGTCTAAAAATGAAAGCTAAAATCAGAGAGATATATATAATCAAAGCTTTGCACGAAGAAGATACATTCCATTCATTTAAATCATTTCGAAATTTTAAAATTGCAAATTTGAATAAAACAGTTTTTACATGCCAGTTGATACATGTTGTTATTAAATTTTAAATTCATCCAACTATGTACCCTCAATTTCCGGGAACGTGAGATTACCAAAGGTTAATTTTGTATGAGGGGGGGGGGGGGGGGGTAACATGTTTTTCGGAAACTTGTTTTTATTTTAGTTTCCTTTATTTTCTTTTCCTTTAGACTCGTGACAATCGGATGATTCATGGCATTTCCAACTGTTTATTATTTTTATTTGTTATTCTGCTGATTTTTTTTCAATCCGACTCTTTTGGACTTTGTCGGATTGTCATCTCGCTGACAATTATTCAACATCTTATTTGATAGGAATATAAAGAACAAATGTGATTGCAGCAATCAGTGATATGTAATGTTTGCATTTTAATTATATAGTCTGTCTTTATGATGTACTGTAGTGCATTTGAAGATTTGGAGACATATTTACAATCTATTGGTTGAACTGTTTATTTATATAAAGAAAACTTAATGATTGTAATATCCAAATTTTTTAATTTAACAGATACCAAATATTTGTGTTTTTAGAAACAATTTTTCCACTAAGCAATTTAAGGGGAGAAAACTATTTTAGTAAAAAAAATATACTGGACTATTTTTTACTTGTACATGTTGTAGCAAGAAAACAAGTTCGGTTACACTTTTTATTTTTATTTTCTTAAAACATATTATAAAACCTATCTTCTCATATAATATTTT
Source organism: Mytilus edulis (assembly GCA_019925275.1). Classification (NCBI taxonomy): domain Eukaryota; kingdom Metazoa; phylum Mollusca; class Bivalvia; order Mytilida; family Mytilidae; genus Mytilus; species Mytilus edulis. The sequence continues at coordinate 69,304,942 of CM034362.1, forward strand.
GAAATTCTATCTCATAGATTTCTTTTTATACGCATATAAAATTATGTGATTTTTCATGAACAATCTAAGCAAATTTGGGCAATTTTGAACGACTCGTAGCTTGCAAATAGCATGGTGACCAATATTTTATATTTTAGAAAAAAAAACATAGTAAAATCTTCCATTTAGCTAATTAAGGATAAGACAATTCTACCTGAGGAAATATAAACCAAAGATCTACCTTAAGGTGCTATATACGTTGGTGAGGTAGCTTTGTTTGGCCATTGTTTATCTCGTTTAACATTTCCTTTGATAGCCTTGTAATGACTTTAGTGAAATTCTTGTTTTGATGTAGTTGTGTATCATGTTTATGGCTATTGTTTTTTGGTCATATATTGGTATCACGTCGTCGTCGTTGTCAGCGTCAGCGTCGTCCGAAGACGGAGGGTTTCCGGATAATAACTATAGTATAAGTAAATAGAAATCAATAAAATTTTAACGCAATGTTTGTAACCACAAAAGGAAGGTTTAGATTGATTGTGGGTGTTATGGTCCCAACAGTTTAGACATTAGGGGCCAAAAGGGGCCCAAAACAAGTATTTATTTAGTTTCAGGACAATAAGTTGTGTATAAGTATTTCAATTGCTCTGATATTGTACCACAATGTTCATACCATAAAGTAGAAGTTGAGATTTATTTTAAGGGTTATGGGGCAAACAGTCTAGGAATTAAGGGCCAAAAAGGGGCCAAAACAAGCATTTTTGTAGTTTCAGGACAATAACGTATGTATAAATGAATAGATCTCTCTGACATTGAACCACAAGGTTCCATATAACCAAGGGAAGGCTTCGATTTAATTTGCGGTTAATGTCCCTAAACATTTAGGAATAAGGGGCCAAAAAAGGGCCAAAAATAAGTATTTTTGTAGTTTTCAGTCAATAACTTGTGTTTAAGTGTATAAATCTCCCTGAAATTATACCACAAGTTTCCATACTACAAAGGGGTGGTTATGGGGGGTTATGGCTCAAATCATTAAGCAATTAGGGGCCAAAAAGGGGGAAAACAAGGGTTTTTCTGGTAAAAGGACAATTTAGACAATTAAGAAGCAGTGTCAGGGAGGTAATGCAATTAAAATTTCAAGAAAATTGTTATATAAATGTTTGATACTTGATTACCTCCCTTACACTGCTTGTTTTTAAAAGTTTAACGAAGAAATCTTCAATTGCACAGTATTGTGCAATAGATTTGTTAGATCTTTGACCGCATTTATATTGTGACAAAAACCTATATTATGCCCCAACTGTTCAGGGTTTGACCACTGCGGTCGTATAAAGCTGCGCCCTGCGGATCACCTGTTTTTTTTTAATGTGTTTACCTTATTCCACAGAAACCGAACACATGACATTGATGAATGTTATGGCTTTAATAGATAAAATTGCATTTGGTATCGACGATGGGCTGAGTGAGGACGATTCAAACAAACTAGAATTTGGTAAAGAATTTGGAGTAATGATTTATAAACCTGCAGGACGTTTTGCAATGATAAAACATTTTATTCAGCTTGGAAAAGCTGCGTCAAAGGAATTTGTAAGTAAAGTTCGATGTCCATTAGTATACAATCACTACATCTGTGTGTACACTTACCTAGAATGCACCAGACCAATGTGATAATCTCAAGCTTAGAGACAATTTTAAAATTAAATGTTGGAAAGCAATGTTTGACTTTTATCTATATCAGTATATAGAATATCAGTAAACTACTGTCCACTTAATCTATATCTTATACCAGATATCTAAACCTATATCATACCATAATTGTAAATGTTTGAAACCACTTTGGAAACACATGCAGGTTTGTTTGTACATTTCGTGAAATGTGCACTTTTTTGTGCTTTATAAAGGTATGTGTTGTCTTTAAAACCATTATTTAACATTCAAAATAAAAAATTGCTTTTTGTCGTTGTCTTAAACTTGCTGCTTTTTGTAAACATATCGTTTAACATTTCATCGCTGGGCTTCCAAAAGTCGTATATGACTTTTTGGCTAAAAATACTTTTTGACAACAATGGTCTGGGCGGGAGGAAATCTTTGATATTACAAAATAGAATACAGCAAGACCAATCAAAACGTTTGAAATAAGACTTATTACAAAATTGCCTGTGTCAGTTGTTTGTAAAGTTTGCTTCCAAATTGTTGTATGGAAACTTGAAAATCGTTGTATAATGGCTTTGGGAATAAAATAATTGTACATTTCTTTATTTCTGTGAAAATAATTTAAGTTCTCGGATGATCCAGATATTATGTCAAAGTATTTATATATTTATTTCACTGCTATTTACAAAAATGTTCAAGTTCACATACGACATTTTGGAAGCATGCATTTTGTCAAAATTTTCAAAGCCTGTTTGTGGGATATTTTTTCTTCAAAAAATTTATAATTTACAACATTTTGGAAGCCCAGCGACGATTTCTTATTGGTTGATGATTGTTTTATCACCGAACAAATTATTCCATTACCGATATGAACTTTTTCATGTTTTAAAGTTTAAAAGTTTGAGACCTATTGCTTGTACATGTTGTAGAAATAACATGTTTAATTTCAGGGACTTCTTAAATATTTTTTGATTGTGTTTGTCACTCGCAGTGGGTATTGATAGCAAACCTTTGATAATTCATTGAAATAGAAGCAAAATATTTCAAATACATATTCAAACTCATCAGTAAAAAACAAATTAATAATGTTTTGGCTAAAACTAAACAAGACCAAAAGACAAACAACAGTAGACAAAACACAACATACAAAACTAAAGACTGAGTAACGCCAAAACTGGGAGTGATCTCAAAAGTTCCGGAAGGTTAAACAGATCCGACTCCATTAGTCGTGGAAGTACAAACCAGTGATAAGTCTTATTCTGTAAGTGCATCGTATTCGATCTACAGTTGGGTCTGGGGTCAATGATATTTGATATTCAGTTTTGCTAACAGGTACATATATAACATGACCTTTTCAGTCTTGAAACCTGAAATGATTATATGTGCAATTAACAGACGTTCAGAATGCCACACTGAATTCTGTGGTCAATTATTTTTAATCCTATAAAATATTAAGCATACAATATTGTTTTCAATTTGTAGATAGACAGATGCGATTTCCTGTCTTTCAAAGTTGTCAAAGCATTGACAATTAGAATCCCTAATTCGGAATCGGATATGGATCTTTTAATTAATCTTGATGGACAGATTTATAACTTAACAAAACCAGAAATTAATATAAAGTAAGTGTATGCAGGTTGTCAATACACTATGCATGGATAAGATATCATATTAGTAATAGTTAATAAAGTCAAACCTGCTTAAGAGACCTCCTGAATTAAGCAAAAACCTATTAAAAGACCATCAATTTTAGATCCCTCTGTAGTATATTTCATATAATTTGAACCTGTATTAAAAGTCCACCTGTCTTTATGGACCACTTTTTTGCTCTCCGTTTAATGGTCTCTTAAAATAGGTTTGACTGTAATACAATTTTATCAGTCTGATATAAAATAAAATCTAGTGCAATGCCTGTTTTAGGATGGACACCCGTAATCTAGTCATGTGTTTGTGGAAGGGGAATACAGATAAGTGAATATTAGGCCAATACTACGGGGGAAAAGCATAATATATTAAAGAACATACAAAAATAGACATTACAGAATAATGAGGTGCTAAAAATGAAGAAAAGAGAATTACATGGTAAAAAATCTGAACATATAAAAAAGAGAGAAACATTATTTAAAAGGCAATTGATTCCAGTAGCGAAAGACCCGCTATCTGGACCCTCAGTTAAATTCTCACACACAAGAGGTCTGGAAGAATTACAATTGTTTTTTTTTCGATTGTCTGATTTACAATATTCTTCATCCTATTTAATTGATTTTTAATTCCTTTAAACTGTTTTGTGTCGTGCACCACTGATAAGTCGTGTGAAGTAATGCATTGCACATCTGTTTACAAAAAATGTCATAACCTTGGTGTCCTTTAAAAGTGTCTTTTAATTAATCTTCATATCGTTTATTGGTCGTCTTTTAACTTGTAAAAAAAGTTTACTAATACATGTTTTCGTTGTACGTTCCGCTGGCGAGTTATGTTCAGTATTTGCTCTTCCAAACTATCGCGGATTTGTAATGATGGTAAAATTACACAAACATTATAAACAGAAATTATGACTAAAAACAAAACAATTTTGGAATATATAAACATATCCTCCGGCCGTTTTATTTCGTCGATAACAGTTCATACATTTCATCAGAGATTACTCCTGGTTTTGGAGTGGTAAGTATTGCGCGGGTTTGTTTTGTTGTGTTTAATCAAGTGTTTCGTGGTATATTTGTCTTCTCGTTTGTTCTGTTTGTTTGTCATGATGTTGTCAATTCTTATCAATTGATGAGTTTTTACTGTCCCATTGCATTTATCAGATCTTTCACGGTAAAAGAGCATGCATTGCTGATTTGATTGTATATTTCAGGTTGATTCCAAATGCAATTAAAATGGTATCGTCATATTCTAGAAGTACAAAACAAACGTCAAACATTACTTCAATGGACACTGAACTGTGATCAACATAATCAAATTGATGTTGTAGATAAAAGAATATATTTATGTAAGAATAAGTGAGAAATCGATAGATATTTCGAAACTGCGTCTTCGCTAACCAAGGGTAACTATCCACTCTCGTTCTCTTTACCCTTGGCAGATTAAACCAACATTTGTGAAATCAATGTTGCGCCATCTATCGGGAGATTAAAGTCACGCCCATTCCGAATACATTATTCTTGACCAATGGAAGCACTTGAACTTTTTTATTTGGAGGTAAAAACACGGTGGCGATAGATTCTACACACTAGGTAAAGCCGGAAACGAAAATATACATCACCATTCATGCACTTGTGCAAGAAATATACAAAGTAACTTCTATTAGTCGATTAAAATATTAAGATTGTCACTGAATGTGGTCGTATGTTTAGGGATATAAAGACTTGTTGCACAATAAACACGTGGCAATTGTTTACACACTTTCTACATTTAGACGTGATCATGTTATTGGCGCTTTTTGATTGGATGCAGCGAGTTTCGACTGCAACCAATAAAAATCCTTACCTTGTGTCTCCGAAATTTTATCTCAATCCGCCAAGGGTGAAGAGAACGGGAGTGGATCGCTACCATTGGCTAGCAAAGATGCAATGGACACTGTACTACTATGATCAACATAATCAAATTGATGTTGTAGATATCTTTATATAAAAATAAGTGAGAGATCGATAAATTTTTCGAAACTGTTGATGAAGCTTCTTCTCGAAGATTGACATATATAAACATTGATTACTGATTATCAAAAACAACAGTGTAGTAATAGTTTGTGGAATATTGATGGGAAAATGATGAGCATGTTCGTTGTCGTAAATGAGCCTGAAGCGTTCTGTAACAGTTATAATTATGCAAAAGGGAAATGGTATATTGATGCATAATCCAAAAACTTTGCGAGCATTTATCAAAATTAAAAGTGATGAACTATGGTTTTTTTGTCTCACGTCATAGCTAGGTTTCAAATGCTGAGTTAATTTCAAAACTCGATTATTTGCACATGTTTAGAATTTAGAAAGCCTTTTTTCTATCAGTTTTATGTTGTTTTACATCTGAACTTTTATATAATTTGATATATATGTATGCAGATTTAATTATTGTACAAATATAATATGAGGCAGGCATTACCTGTAAATGGGGACGAAGTCTGTATGAATTATTTTTTTGTAACTTAAATATTTGTTAAAAAAAAGAAACGGAAATACCGTAACGTTTCCGATTTTGGTTCTGTTGTTAGGGATTTTAGTTGTGACGTTATTTAAATTATGACGTCATATGCAATGTAAACAAAGAAACGCTATCATCAGGTAACGTTTTTTCATATCAAGGAATTATTAAAAATGAAATTGGTATTGCGCGTTCCTTCCTATTTTATACTAGACTGATAAATATATATTTTACTCAAAGTTTCATACAAACGAGACCGGAAAAAGGAAGTACATTGTACATTTCTGCGCAGGTCCGGGATTTCAAAACACGACAAAAATTGAACGATTTTGAGTTCATTAGTATACAATAAAAAAGTAAGGGAAATTTTCCCGAATTTTTTTTTATTGAATTTTCTACTGTTATTGGGGACTTCGTCCCCATATAAACTTTCCAAAACGTTATTTGTTTTTAAAAGCCTATGTTATGGTCATTACCATTCATATACATACTATTTATTAATGTACATAAATGTTGTTATCGTCTCTCATACATTTTTACAGATCGGCTTATGTTTACAAAATGTATCTTTTATAATTGTATTATGTAAGTTTATGCATAAGGTGAAATTTTTTTGTTGTCGAATGGATGAAAGAGATTTCGATGCGTTAGATTTCTCCGTTTTTAAAACAGATGCTAAGGATACCAAAGGGACATACAAACTCGTAAGTTGAAAATAAACTGACAAAGTCATGGCAATATACAGACCATTAGAGTTACAACAGTATATATACACAACACAACATAGAAAAAATAAAGACTGAGCAACACAAGCCCAACCAGAAAACCAGGGGCTGAAAGCATGTACACTGGAACGTTTTACATGAGGTACCGGGGGGTAACCCGTTGTGTTCCTTAACTTCGTACTTGATTTTGGTCTGTCAACTGTTTTGATAGGAACACCTCTAATGATAAGTCCGATGTTGAAGAAAGAAAAAAGTAAAATTGATAAAATACTGAACTCCAAGAAATTTTCAAAACAGAAGGCCCTTATCGAATTGCAAAATCAAAACATCAAACACAGCAAACGAATGAAAACAACTGTCATAATCCTGACTTGATAAAGGAGTTTACTTATTATGAACATGGTATTTTGTATAGGTAGCTAAACCTCTTATATGAATGATAATTCTATTAAAATCTATATTGACAACAATATGTGGACATAACAGGTCTATTGTCGAAAATTGGGTACAATAGTCAACATTGAGGTATAATATTGATCAGTTATCACTTGAAACGAGAGTCTGTGTTATTAGAATATAATCCCTGTATCTTTGGTTAGTTCTTATAAGCTTTGTATGCCTGTAGATGATAATAAAATGTATGCTTACCTGGACGTGAGAGATGTTCATGAAAATAGATCATACGATAAATACTGCTACATAATGCCATGACAACATGTTGTCAATAAATTATCGTATCGGACAACAATACATGAAGATGGGTTAAACATCTATGAAGAGTCGGTTTTAGTTTGTTTGTCTCTGTGTGTGCACTTCTATTGTAAGGGCACAATCATGTTGAGGAAGTCTATGTTAATTGAAATTACGGCAAGTTGACAATGAGAAAAGTAAGTTCGTCACGTTTTTCAACGAAAAACTCATCAGATCCAAGCGTAAAACCGTCCATCTGTATCATTGTCAAGTAGAACTGAATTTGTCTTACCAAAGAAATATATTTGCTTTGATATTTAGGTATACAATTATACTTATTTAAAGGGGCACTAGCTGTCAAATTCATATTCACCGATTCTAATCAAATTCTCATATTTGATTTATAACAATGTAAAACATTTATCCAAACTATTAAAAGTCTAAATAAAACAATAAACAAGGCACAGGCATGAAAATACGTAGCTTCGTTTCGTGTGTATTTGAGTCTAGACGCCATCTAATTATTTATTGAGTTGACCTCTATAGTCATTCGATGACCATATAAGCGATGCAAACGTAACTATAGATATAAATAGATTAGCAAACACGTGCTGTTAAATTATTCTAGGTCTATTTAATTTCATATTACAGATAAAAAATAAATGTTCATCATGGTTTTACCTGTATCAATGTTTATTTGTGGATCGAATCAGTCAATCAAATGATTTACCTTTGTTTCACTTTCAATGTTGACATTTTCTTCCTTTACATCCCAGCTCCTTTGTTCTAACAGGGGTGATCTGAGCCGGATCACCCCTACCAGATCACCCCAGTTGAAGTTTCTTTGTTATGCATGCTTTCCTTTGTTCTGTAACATTTTGGCGGGAATGTCAAATCCAGTATAAAACTTATAATTAATTATACGGAGAAGACTATCTATCAAAAGAGGGACGAAATATACCAAAGGGACAGTCAAACTCATAAATCTAAAACAAACTGACAACGCCATGGCTAAAAATGAAAAAGACAAACAGAAAAAACAATAGTACACATGACACAACATAGAAAACTAAAGAATAAACAACACGAACCCCACCAAAAACTAGGGGTGATCTCAGGTGCTCCGGAAGGGTAAGCAGATCCTGCTCCACGTGTGGCACCCGTCGTGTTGCTTATGTGATTACAAATCCGGTAAATAGTCTAATTCTGTAGGTCACATTCATGAAAGGGAAGGGAATTGTAGTTACGACGTAAGGAACATATCCGATATCATTTGTGAAACGGTTATTCCATAACGGTCAACCAACTCGTGATGGCGTCCGTAAAATTTACGAAGGGGTGATTTCAACTTCACCATTTGGAACTCTTGGTTTAATAGCTTCCTTGTGAGCAGTAACCCTCTATCAAGAAAATCATGATAGGAAATGCAAGCACGGGGAATATCGTATCAATTGGGAGATATATACCCCGTATGCAGGTGCTGCTGGAATGTTGCTACTTAGAAATGGAAAGTTCACAATTGGAAAGCTGAAATCATCTCTTTTGTCGTAAAGTTTTGTTTTCAACCGACCCTCATTGTCAATTTCTAGATGTAAGTCAAGATATGAAGCCGACTTAACGGTATCTGTAGTATCCTTTATCTCCAATTCGATGGGATAGATGCGTTCCACATAGTCACCAAATTTTGAATTGTTTAGTGAAAGAACGTCATCTATATAGCGGAAAGTAGAGTTAAAGGATATTGCTAACTTCTTATCTTTCTTCCTAAGAAGTTCCTGCATGAAGTCAGCCTCATAATAATAAAGAAACAAGTCGGCAAGTAGAGGGGCACAGTTTGTTCCCATTGGGATGCCGACAGTCTGTTGAAAAACACGTCCTCCGAACGTCACAAATATGTTGTCAATCAAGAAATCAAGCATCTTGATAATATCGGTTTCAGAGAATTTTTTGTTTGAATCAGAGTGATTCTTTACAAAGTATGATTTATCCCTCCCTAAGACAAGATACTTGTATCTACGTTGGCCATTCTTTTTTATGAAGCAAAGTAATACCAACTCTTTCAATTTGTCTTTTAGTTTGGAATGTGGAATACTTGTGTAAAGAGTAGAAAAGTCAAATGTTTTAATACTGTTACAAGATGAAAGAGAGTTAGATTGTATGTACTCTAAAAGATCTTTGGAATTTTTAAGTATCCACATCTGATTCACGCCACCTCAAGAATAGGCAGTTTCACAATAACTTTGAAGCCCGTCTTTGATTGCTGATAAAATAGATGTTAATAATTTAGAAAGAGGTTTCGTGGAGCACTTGGAAGACCCAGCAATATACCGTTGTTTGTAAGGACACTTATGTAGTTTAGGTATCCAATACAGTGATGGAAGATCCAGTTCTTCATCTTTGGTTGAAATACCAAAGGAACAAAGAACAGACTTATGATTATCCAGGATTTCCTCTTTGGTAAGTGTCGTGAGGGTATATGTTGAGTTTCCAAGTGAATTGTCTATACCTAATTCGTTTATCAAGCAATTAATGTAGTGACTTTTACAGACAAACACGATGTTATTTGGGGCTTTGTCTGCGGGGACAACAACATATTTATCATGGAGGTCGGATAAGTGTCACTCACTGCCTTAATCCATTCGGATAGAGTGTCTACGTCTTCCTTTTTACGTTTAGCCCATTGCCTGGCATAATCCTCGACTGAGTCCATCAAAATTTTAAAGTTGTATTTCCAATTGATGGATTTAGGCTCACGATATTTCGGACCTTTCAATAACACATTTCGTAGAGAAGTGTTATTAACAATGTTAAGGTCACCGGTAATAACGTGGCCAGCAGGATTATATATGAATTGGGAACTAGCACAAGTGCAATCAGGAGGGTTAGACTTGAAGTCGTCAATATCGAGATTCTGCAAAACGCGTTTGTAATTGAAAATTTTAGTTGCAATAGGTTTGGTATAGGTATAAGAAATTATTGGTACAGACTGGTCTTTGAAATAAGGAGGTATTTTCGATTGAACTAATTTATGATGAAGGATATTGCCTAGGTTGACGCCATCGAGACCTTTGTTGGCAAAGGAAAGATTTAGAAAAGATCTTTTCTCTTTTTCATCTTTTCCAATGCGAACTGGCTTCAAAAGTCTGTGACTTGCAATATCCGAAATTATAGCTTGAAGTTTGTATTGGATTGAATGAGGGTTTGTAACAGTGGATTCCAAACATAAATTGAACAGAGAATGAAGTTTTGAAAGGGGTATTGAATAAAGTTTCGTGCGAATGTGATGAATACCTAACGGCTTTTGTATGAATGACAGCAAGTCATTAATAGAGACATCATGCAGAGAAGGTGATGTATATTGACGATGACCATGACTGCGTCTACGTCGAGGAGTCGAGTTGAAAATATTCATCACATTCACCGAGTTACACGAAGGACTAGATAGAATACCTATACCATCAATTTTGTCATTGCAGCCATACGGTGTTGCAGTTCCCAATTGTCTAATCCAGTAGTCTTCTTTTTGTCTACGGAGAGTCGTTGAAAGATTAGGATTGTTAGAGCTATGGTATATCTTTTCGATAATGCGAACTGTCATAGAAACGATGGAATGATCGGGCTGATTGAAATGCTGGTATAGAATGTCGTTAGCATTGAGGTTAATGTCTGATCTATGACCGCACATACGTTTGTTTAGCCTTCCTTTCGTTTCAGCGACATATACCAATCCGCAAAGGTTGCACTCTAATCCGTAGACGACATTTATCGATTTACAATTCAGATCATCGTAACTTCTGGTAAAATATGACTTCTTGATCAAATTGCTAGTGAATTCAGCATCTGTAATTAAAATAGCACATGTTTTGCAGCCTTTGATCTCACATTTTGAAATGCGACAGTGTTGTACTGTGTCATCAAAAACCAAAATGTCTTTAAGGAGAACTGAACATGGCTGTATATGTGTAATATTGCTATTGTCACTAGGACACTTCACGTATCAAAATTCACGTAGAAAAAATCCAGTGTATATGCTGGGATTCGAACTCAAGACCTTTAGCATATCAAGCCACGACACATTTTTTTTTTTATCTTTATCAAGCCACGACACATACCACTTCACCAGGACGACTGGATACGAGCTATTGGAAATTTAACATACTTAAAGGAAGCAAGACATGTTTATAACTGGGGTGAGTTGGCAGACCTTTACTCAGTCGGGTTTAAACCCTTTTCGTTAAATAAATGAGTTGTATGACTGATTGTTCATTGATTTTACACTTTTTTAAAGTTGGACGGGTCAGTTTCAAGAGTGGGCGATATTTTCATAAAGTGGCGATATAGTGTGGGCCGATTGGCCAGTGGGCGAGTTGACATTGTTTGATATCTACTCATCGTGTTAGGGGTCATAAAGGGTATACATCATATAGTAATATATAAAGTATATAATAATGGTTGTGTGGCGTTCTAAACTAGATTTTATGAATTGTAAATGGTTTTTCGTCTAATCTAAAACAGCTGGGATGTAAAATAGTTATCCCATTCGGACTTGGTGTGTCAGTGTAAGATCACCCTCTGGCCTCCTTATGGGATAACTATTAATTAAATAACTTTACACATACAATTCACGTGTTAGCCATCTCAAACTAAGGGGTTAAATTAAAGTTCACATGAATACGGATTCAATGAGGTCGAGTTATTCACTTGCAAGTGAATAATTCATAATCAATGTGTTATTACTTATTTTGACACAATTGAACTTTATTGGCTACTAAAAAGGAATTATTATTTCACTGTTTGTATTTCATTACTGATAGCTAGTGTCCCTTTAAGGATTCATTTCAAGAATTTGTTTAAATACCGTATCATACCTGTTTAAAAAATTGGATTCGATTATTCATTTCGTACATAAAACAAAAACAACAAAAACAATAGACAAAAAATCCACAAAAAAAACCCAACAAATACAAGTCTTCTTTTGTGAGCATCAAAACCATATTTACAAACAAACAAAAAACATCAAATATTATGTCAAATAAAGGCAACATATGTATATGTAGTATACCGCTGGTCAAAAGTTATAAATAGATTGAGAGAAAACAAATCCGGATTACAAACTTAAACCGAGGGAAACACATCAACTGTAAAAGGAAAACAAAGGAACAACAGAAAACACGGAAATGCCACAAAAATACGCTAATTAACATACATAGAACCAAACTTTTTGATAACATCTGCCATATGCCTAGCAGACTTGTTACATGACATTTGAAGGTATAATATCGAGTTGGACCGGTTGTATTTGCTAGCCAAATCTCCCGCTTATATGGCAATGTTAAAAAAATACATTACAATGACAACAATATGTGACAGAAATACAGCACAAACACACGCAAGAACACTTATCACACAGAAACGCAAAAATAATTGAACAACATGTGAACCGCAAAAAACAAAGAACATCTTCCAGTAATGACAGCCAGCACAGGACATCAAGAACAGTGAAGTATTTTTTAACGGATATATAATCTTGAAATTCATTTAATTATTTTCACAATTCTAATTCAAACAATTATCATGATAACGGCAGTTTGAGAGGCTATTTTCAATAAATGCAGTGACGACGGCATAACTATTTGGACTAACAATACCTTATCCATGGACAATGGAAATTTAATCAACTATACTGACAAATAAGACATATGCAATATGCGATGTGAAATGTACTGAAAGTACAGAATTCTTACCACTAACGATAAGCCAGAACACAATATTCAACGGAAACCACAACATAAACATAACTAAATACATGAATTTTAGATGTTTAAAATAGCGAGACACATTTTATAGCAATGCAAATTCACACTTGGCAAATCAGTATTATTTGGGAATGTACCACTTTCGGCAATTAGCAGACACAAGACATAGATCAGCTTAAAGTTAAAATATTCCCGTTTGTCAAATATTTTATTGTGAAGTCGTTCATCTGTGTCAATATAGAGGAAAAGATCAAGGTATGCAATAGTCCTTCTTGTATCAGTTGTATGCTTAATTTCAAGTTCACTGACATGGGATATATATGAAATGCAAGTATCAACTGAAATATGGGTTATTAGTCATAGGATATCATCAATATATCTGAAAGCTAAATTAAATAATTTTGAAAGGTGCTTTTTCTTTTTGTCTGTCAGAAGGTTTAGAATGAATTCTGCTGCATACCGGTACAAAAAAGTCTGAATTTCACAATGCACGAGTTCGCTATTTATATCTATATTTATGTTATTATCAGGTTATATGACCGTCGGCAGTCTTCGGAGGTCACATCAATGGTCAATAAGATGGCATCTAGACTTAAATACACACGAAATGCTGATGCATATGATAGAGCACATGCATTAAGAATTGTTCATTTTATACTTTTTGCAGATTAGATATACGTTTTAGTAAGTTATAAATCAAATATGAGAATTTGAGTCAAATCGGTGAACAAAATTTCGACAGCCAATATATATACCCATTTAATAGTCCGTCTTTTCGTCGTTTTCTTGTGTCTTTACTTTCACACTCTATATACGTAGTTTCTGTAGTTATATATTTTATTACATAACATTACAACTAGAGTATGTGTTTGTTATCGGTTAAAAGATGTATTGTAAACACATTATTACAGCTTGTATAATGTAAACGATATAGTAAGGACTATTTAAGGGTGATTAGCTACGACCTAGGCAAAACATTTCGATATCATACCTGCCAACTTTTCAAAATACACATGGGTTTTTTGCGTGCAAGATGGCTGCCATAGTCCTCAAAAACTTCAAGGGGGGCTTCAAATAGATTTTTATGTTGGTTTTGTGGGCTTTTTAATACTTTTACAAGCCGAAAGTCATTGTAATATTACTTGTTTTGTTTAAAATTGTGGACAAAATTGCTCTTTCAAAATTTCAATTTGGGAGCCTCCATGGGGGAAATCCCCCGCAAATAGTGACAGTTGGCAGGTATGCGATATAATTTTTAAAGTTGAGAAGAATGGAAATGGGGAATGTGTAAAAGAGACAACAACCCGACCATAGAACAGCTAACAGCCGATCGAAGGCCACCAATGGGTCTTCAATGCAGCGAGAAACTCCCACACCCGGAGGCGTCCTTCAGCTCGCCCCTAAACAAATATGTATACTAGTTTAGTGATAATGGACGTCATACTAAACTCTGAATTATACGTACACAAGAAACTAAAATTAAAAATCATTTGTTTCAAATATCTATATCAGCGAAATATAGGCAGTCAAGCAGTTTGATTATATTACTTCGAGATGATCTTAAACAAATCATCGCCAATGTATTATTGACTTGCAAGCAAATTATTCAACTTTTTTTAAGTCTCATTCGTGCAATCTTTTAAATTTATATTTGAAAGTCAGGGCCGTAACTAGGGTTCGAATTCAGGGGAGGCAGGGGTTTGGGGCCGCTGATTGAGCCCCTTTGATAGGGGGTAGGGCGCAGCCCCTCGCCGATTTTTTTTCTCTCAGTCATTGGCTAAAAATTACTCGTTTCCCTTCGATTTCCTTACTTTAAGAAACACCAGTATTGCTTGAACCTGGAAGCAACTTTTATGCAAAAACAAGCTGAGATTGCTGTTCGGGATGAGCCAAGGCTAGTTCCGTTTTGAAGGCTTAACTTTGACCTATAATTAGTAACACTAAATACATTGTGACTGTGGATTTTTTTCTCAAATGATATGACTAAAATTACCCGTTTTCCTTCGATTTCCTTACTTTAAGAAAGATCAGTTTTGGCTTGCTGTATCCTTGGAGCAATTTTCATGGAAACAATTATTATCTGTATTTTCTGTATTTAAAGATATTTTTTTAGAAACTGGTCAGTTCAAAAAACATATAAAGCAAGATTTTAAACGCAAGATATTTTTTTTTCGAGGATCTTGAATTTCAATAATGTTGAAAGCTGAACAGGCGTATATAACTACAACTTTCTATACTAGTCTAGTATATACTTAGTATAGAAAGTCCCTGTTACAACGAATGGGAGTGTTCACCTACTTAGGCATTGACCATAATGTTCTCGTACGATCGGGAAACTTAAAAAAAACGATTCAACAGCTGATTCAGCCGGTAACGAATTTCCGATATCTTAAAAGATTCACAACACAAAAACTTCCTCTGCTTAAATAATTGAGCCCCAAATAAATGTGAATAGTTAAGTTTTCATTCAAAATTATCGAAAGCATAGTTTCATATGTGTTCTCATACGAATACTGACCCTCCCTCATTACTGAATAACAGACGAACGGCCACACGAAAAAGAAAATAAAACAAATACTGAAACGGTTTACTTTCGATCAAAAATCCGAAAAATGACA
Source organism: Mytilus edulis (assembly GCA_019925275.1). Taxonomy (NCBI): domain Eukaryota; kingdom Metazoa; phylum Mollusca; class Bivalvia; order Mytilida; family Mytilidae; genus Mytilus; species Mytilus edulis. Next base: position 69,320,500 of record CM034362.1, read on the forward strand.
GACATATCACGTATCATGATTACACTGTTAAAACTGTTAACTTGTGTTGTTTATAATATAAATTCAATTTCTTCGTGTACAAAAAAAAAAAATGTGTAGAAAATTCAGGGGAGGCAGCTGCCTCCCCTGCCTCATAGGTAGTTACGGCCCTGAAAGTTTATGCTAATCGTGTGGTTCATTTATGTTTATCAAAAAGAAAAAGAATGCCAATATTGATATGTGAAACAATGGATTCACCAGATATAATTAATTCGTGACCTATGCCGCAAGCAAAATTTTTTTTTTTTTTTATCTTTATTTACAAGCAAAAATGAATTCCTATTTACAGGTGACAGATTTCTGTATCTTCCGCGTCTTCAATTTCCGGTAACTTCAGAACAAACTTAGGCTACAGTTTTTAATTAAGTCAGCTAGCCAATTTAAATGCGCACTAATTCAATTAAATCAGATACATTTTCAGTTATATGAACAAATAAATGATATTTAAAGTTATAATAAGTCGATTTAAAATCTGTAGAATATATTTGCTCGATCTTTTTTTTTTTACTTTTGCCTTCGACATTGTTCTAGGGGGGGGGGGGGGGGGTTACTCAGAACAGAAATCAGAACACAGTGACTCAGAAATTGTACAATTCATACAGAAATCTATAGAACATTTTGATACTTTTATAATATATAGCATGAAAAACGTAAGGTGCTTGCAACTTTTCTTTATATGTTCTGAAAGCATCTGGCTGTAATATTTATAAGTTTATACTGAGACTACTAACATGTTACACCAGAGACATCAGTGACGGATCCAGCCATTTTAAAAAGGGGGGTTCCCAACCCAGAGTAAAGGGGGGGGGGTTCCAACTATATGCTCCCATTCAAATGCATTTATCGGCCAAAAAAAAGGGGGGTTCCAACCCCCGGAAACCCCCCCCCCCCCCTTGGATCCTCCACTGGACATATATAGTGTTAGAAATTTTTGAAATCAAACAAGAAGTAAAACATTTCGGACAAAATAAATTTTTGAACATATCTAGTAAATTAATTCACACTAAATATATTAGCAATTGGTATGCTAGCCAAAATAAAGCTTCTGATGGAAAACTGTTTAATTATGTGAAATTTAAGCAGAATTTTGGTTATGAAAATTATCTCTCTTTAATTAAGAACTTTTATTTTAGAAGATCTATATGCAAATTACGTATTTCTAAATTGAAGTTGGTCGTTTTTCAAATATTCCACGAAATGAAAGAATTTGCAAAAAAATGCTCCTCTGGCTGTGTTGAAGATGAAATCCATTTTTTAACTAACTGTGAAAATTTTAAATCGGATAGAGATGCTCTCTTTGACTTTGTTTGCCAAAGAATTCCGAATTTTTCTATACTTGATAATCAGCATAAATTTATTTATTTATTAAACTGTGAAGACAATCAGGTCCTTAATGCTGTTGGTAAATTTATTAAAGTGAATATGAGTTAGTAATTGTATTGTAACTGTATGTAAAAAAATTGTTTGTATCTATGTATCTATGCAAATCAATATTCTTTTGCCTTATTCATGTATGCTCTGTATGCCCCTTGTGGGCCCTTAATTGGAAATAAAATATGTTCTGTTCTGTTCTGTTCTATATACACATATGTGTATATGTTCCGGACCGTATGAGTATTTGGACCGTACGCGTACGGTCTGGACCGTATGCGTATATTTTCAAAATACGCATACGGTCGGACCGTACGCGTACGGTCTGACTAATATTAAGAAGTTGGTCACGTTTATCAGATACAAATGTATATAACAGATCAACAAAGCTTACATCTCAAATTAATGTAAAAAGTTCAATAGTAATTGAAGTAAAACAAAATAATGTTATAACTATTTTTAAAAATCACGTTTATTTGATCTGTTAATCTCCTGTATTTAGCATGTCAGTAATTCATATATTGAAGCCAAGTATGCTAATTAAAATTGAAGTATTCGGAAGTAAACTTAGAGTGGGAGGACAATCGTTTTAGAATATTAAGGAACTTTACAAAAAAAATACAAAGCAACGTGCATGAACAAATTATGTTACTGTAAAAAAAATATGACGTTCTTTGTGGAAGTCAGTGTCACCTTGAGTACCAAAATAGGAATCACGGATATAAAAATAAACACATATTTAATTTCAATTGTTCGCTTAATCATTTCATCCATATACATGTAATAAAATCAATTTGTATAACTAAAAATAATGATTTTGATAAATATTTGTTTAAATTTAACCATTATGATCCCAAAACATCAGCTGGACCGTACGCGTATACTCATACGGTCCGACCGTACGCGTATGGTCGGACCGTACGAGTATACGTATACGGTCCGGACCGTACGCGTACGGTCCAAATACTCATATGGTCTGGAACATATATATATGTCTCTGGTAACACTATACCTTTTCCTGAATAATCATTGCAAAATTGCGTAATTTTTGCTTTAACACAAGGCTTTAACATATTTCTAAGCCTTACAAAATAACAAGATATTTGGTACTTTTCACGTGTTATGGATCTGAAACTTGGAAATGGTAACTAGTCTCATTATACAATTCCGGATGTGTTTATCAATAACAAGGGAGATAACTCACCACCTATCAAGAAGAAAATAAGCGTATACATATATTTTTACGGCTTAATTAATGGAATTATCAAAAGATTTTGATGGAAATGCATTTACAGTTGACGGTACTCTTCTTATTTTTATTTTAAAGCATCCAAATAATGTCCAAAGACATTGAGCATTCAGAGGCAAACAAATTATTGAAAAAATAGACAGTACATGTACAGTCAGAGATATAACTCTATAGGGTTATTACAGAAAATAACTTGCGTGTGTTACAGGGATGATTCCAGGTGTTTACAAATGGGTCCCTTGAATATCAAATTGGGAATTTTTATCCCAATTGGGAATATTTTATGCATACAATATAAGACGAAATAATATATCATTTTCCTGTAAAAACAGAAAATGAATAATATGAGGCAGGCATTACCTGTGAAGGGGACGAAGTTTGTTTAAATTATTTTTTTTGTATTTTAAATATTTGTTAAAAAAAAGATACGGAAAATTATACCGTAACGTTTCCGATTTTGGTTCTGTTGTTAGGGATTTTACTTGTGACGTTATTCAAGTTATGACGTCATGTTCAATGTAAACAAAGAAACGCAATGCATCAGGTAGGCCTAACATTTATTCATACCAAAGACAAAGAATGATTAAAAATGAAATATTGGTATTGTGTTCCTCGAGTTCCTATATTTTACTAGACTAATCAAAGTCTCACGACAACAAGACCGGAAGAAGGAAGTAGAGTTATGTGTTCTGCGCAGATCCGGAAATTAAAAAACACGACAAAAAAAAAAAAATTGAACGATTTTGAGTTCATTAGTACAATGAAAAATTCAGGAAATTTTCCCGATTTTTTTTTTTTATTGAATTTTCTACTCTAATAGGGGACTTCGTCCCCATATTAAGTTCATTTCTTCTGTACACTGATTGAAGAAATTATTGGATTCAGACCAGGGAAGTTGTAATACATGAATATCATTGCATATGATGCACTATCATCTTAACTTTGGTAAACGAGGCCTATTACAAAAAACATATATATACCACAAGTACCAGCTAACATAAACCTAGCCCATGGCAGGCCGTTTAGCTATTTATTCGAATTTCAAATTATCTCATAATATATACGATATCTCATATAATATATAAGATTTATTTAAGATATCAAAGTATATGAAATATCTTATAAATATGTTTTGTATAAGATATCTTATATAGTTCATTGGATATCATATTAAGAAAATTATATGAGATATCTTATAAACTACATCTATAAGACATCTCATAAATTATTTCAGATATCTCGTGAACTATAGAAGATATCTTGTAAATTTTATAAGATATCTTTCAAACTATATCAAATATCTAATGAATTATTATATAAGATATCTTATAAAGTTTATGAGATATCTTGAAGTTAGATTAAACAGCAAAACGGCTTGCCATATTAACCAGTGAAAACAGTGAACTTTAAGATTATTTGGATCATTTTCATATCTTTTGAAACAGTTCCATAATGATGACATCGTATTTCAGTGGGGGGGGGGGGTCTCATTTCATGAATGGTCTATCATCAACATAACCGGCTCTGCTGGGCGATCTGCTTTTACCATTCAAATTCATTCATCAATGTTATATAAAATTTGCTCTTTGCTGAGGTCTGTTTTGACACCCATTTTGACAAAAAGCATATTTTTTATCAACCTGCTGAGCGATCTACTTTTACGAGACCACTCACTCTCATAACATTTTAACTTCAATTGAATCCGGCCGCTAAAATTGTTTACCTCATGTTGACATAATTAAATCGTTGTTAATAAAATGCGATCATAGTCAGCATTTTTATCCGGATTTTACTATGTTTTGACGACAAACTATGAAAAATTATAGTTGCCGTAATCGGTGACGGAAACTTATCCGGAAATACCGATTTTTGTTTTATTTTCCTGAATTGGGAATTTATATTGACAAACATTTTTTTGGGGCCGCTGGCCGAAAAAAGGGCCGTTGAGCGGCCCTAAACTATATAGTGGAATCATCCCTGTGTTAGTACAGATACTTTTCCTTAAATTTTCTAAATCTGTAATAACATACATTTTTGTATGTTTGTTATTTGTAAAATTATTTAATCTATAGTGGACTCTAGGGAACTCTTGAGACTTTGCACAGAAACTAAATGCATAGCCTTGATAATTAATTTTTAAATTGAATTTATACATTTTTGATTTACCAGTAAAGATCAATGGTAGATGAATGAGCCAAGGCTATTAAGGAATTAACTTAGCTGCGATAACAAGGCTTAGTTATTAAAGGAATGTAACTTATTATATGAGACACTTGGGAATTACTGAGAAACTTGTGTAGAACCTCATTACATGCTCTGGTCATATTTCTTACAATAAATTAAAATACATTGTAATTAAGCATGATTTATGTCTGAGCAAATGCTTTGAAGTGATATAGAGAAGCTGTGATAACATCCTTTAGTTATTACAGGCATATTTTTTCTGTAATAACATATAGGTGTACTATTCAAAATTGGAATACTATGAACTGTTATATCTTTCAATAGTTAAGTATACATAAAGACAAAAGTAATATCAATAGAACTTGTATACATTTTAACTAAACTTATGATGTGTATTGTCCCTTTGAAACATGTAACATACATATGCTATCACAGTTCTTTGACTTTTTAGTCCATAATAACAAATGTATGTTATTTTCCTGTAATAACCTAGTCCAAATAATTATGACGTCTTGAAAGGCTATTATATTTTTTTTCTTTGACGCCTTACTTGAAGTTTCTTCGAAGTAAGGCGTCAAAGAAAAAAATTATAATAGCCATTCAAGATGTCATAATTATTTGGACTAGTAATAACCCTATAGAGTTATATCCCTGGCTCAATCTATCAGTATCATGTCTAGGACACAAACATTTTGGAAACTCAATTAAACATGGTTACAGTCCTAAAATTTACATTTCTGGCAGGTTACCATGTAGTCAATGATAACTCTGACGTCCAACGTGGGCAGCTTGTCTGGGAAAACAGCTGTTGGACATCAGAGTAATCTCAGACTAGTTACCATGACAACTGAATTTAGATCTCACTTAGTCCAAATAATTATGACGTCTTGGAAGGCTATTTTAAATTTTTGGTTTGACACCTTCCAACATGTCCACCGATGTAAGACGTCAAAAAAAAAAAATTATAGTAGCCTTTGAAGATGTCATAATTATTTGGACTAGATCTCACTCATTACATTAAAAGTCATTAAAGCAAATGATGCTTCTATTACTCTAGGGGCCTCTACACTGTATGTCTTTTTCTTTCTTTTTATACTGTGCAGAGCTCCTCTTGAGCATTATCGCACAATCATAATTTGACCAGTTAAAATCCAAGACTCTGGCAAGAGTGGGTTTCACAAAAAAAACTTACGACTAAGTCTAAGATTGGTGGCAGGTCATGAAGAATTCAGTATACTTACTTAAGTTTTTTTGTGAAACCGACTCCATTTTCGTGAGAGACATGTTAAAAGCACTGGTTAAAAACAAGTTGGGCCTTAAAAGCTGTACGTGCTGATTGTATATATATAGGTACATTGTATATACAACTCGTCTTAACATCAACCCAACAATGTTAGATCTGTAAATTTGCTTTCGCAAATTTTTGGTTCTTCCCTCGCCGGGATTCGAACCCATGCTACTGTGATATCGTGACACCAAATCGCCTGCACTGCAGCCGTCCAACTAGACCACACGACCACCTGGGCTCTCAAAAAAAGAGCTTTCGCTGGCCATGTGTTACCTTTCCACGTCAGTTTTAATCTAGCGGCGTACTACAGTACATGATATATAAGGCATGAAGATGTTATTGTTACAGATCAGCTAAATTATCTATAGTAAAGGATCCTACAAATTAATGTAAGATAGGTACATTGTATATATATACATATATATATATCATGTACATGTATATGATATCTGTATCCTTGTCTTATGGGTTTTTGTGCTAAAAAGAATGCATTGTGATGTCGCAATTTCCATTGAGAAAGCATACAATGTATGAATTCATATGATGTAAGAAAATATGATCTTTACCATTTACACAAACAAACAAACAACAAAGAATTATTTTATTTGCCAATTATCATGATCATGACGCCAAAAAGGATCAGAATAATTACAATATAATTTTCAAACATACATGTAATGTAAAGTAAATTAAAAATAGGTTAAACAAAGTACATAATATTACTGATTTTGGTTTAATTGATTAATATAAAATATCAATCGTCAAAGCAAATGAAGTTATAAGCAATTTGTAATAATAAAATTATATAATATAATTATTTTATGATATGACCCATCATCTGTTACTCTTGTCCCTTTATTTGACAGCACACCTCATAGTATAGTTATAATTTATCAAATGTAAAAGAAATCACTAATGTAAATGCATATATGATCATACATACCTTTCTATATCTTAATATAGAGAAATCTGATTTAATATTGTCAGATTGTATTCCTGTTTATATTTAAAACCTCTAATAATTGATGTACATGTACATCAGACACCTTTTGAACTGAGTTTTACTGTTCATATTGCTATGTATTTTTTTTATTATCATTGGCTAGAGGTATAGTGAGAGGCAAGCTCTCCATGGTCAAGATATGTATCACTGACCCTCCTGAGGGAGACAACTAAAAAAGGGATCTTTAATTTTGGGGTCAATAGGGGAATTAGCAAACAGACTATTTATATGTACCCAAATATATTTCAAAACAAATATTTAAGTAAAATTAATAAATTTCTAAACTTTTTATACAGATGACAAAGATGACTTGATTTCTCCCGATGAAGGACCAGTTATTGGTAAAGGTGGTCATGTGATTGAAGCAAGGGGAAGTGTTGATTTACAGAAATCAAAAGGAGAGTCATCCCCCCTTTCACATAACAAGAAAGGATCAGCATCAGGAAAAGATTTGTAGGTGTTTACTCATAGTTTTTCTCCCCTGCAATACATTTTGGATTATTTTTATTTTCTATATGATCTTTAAACTTTAAACTTTAAATTTGATGTTTTGTTGTTGTTGTAAATATGAAACATGTTTATGTAGCCACAAAAAAATAAAAAAAATAAAAACAATGAAGGGAAATAATCCTTACAATAATGAATATTATGACTAATGATTAGTGAAAAACAATATTAACTTTTGTTTGATATTCCTAGCTTACTGTCACACACACTTTAAAACTCTAATTATAAAACATGTAAAACAACAATGAGGTGTCAGAAAAGCAGGAATTATGGTCGTCTTTACTTGATTGTTCACACATGATTTCTTTTTGTAATTAATGCTGAGGGTGAGCTGAATCATACATTTGTAGTTCCAGAAACAATTTCAACTTTGCAATTGAAAAGTATAGTATATTGGGGTTTACAGATTAGTGAATAATGGCCAAAAAAAAATGAGAGAAAAATGGACAAATTAAATAAAAAGGAGAGAATAATTGGGTGCTAGATATCAAGAATATAAAAGCAGACACTTGTAATAGGCAGAAAGTGTCAAGAAAATAACCTAAAAAACTAATAAAGAATGCAGAAATGAAGGGCCACCATCCATGTCCTCATAATAAGTATGCACAAAATTTACATGCATTGTAATAAGCATGTAAATTACTTTAGTTTGATTTGCACAAAAATCACCTAGCCTGCAAACGTTGATAAATTTTCAATGGTATCATTATTGTAGACAAACATCACATGGATTAAAGGTTATAGTTGGAGTAGCAATAGGATTCTCTGTTCTGGTTACCATAGCACTGATCCTGACCATCTATCTAGGTCATGGACAGGTAAGAAATCGTACACTAATCCTGACCATATATCTTGGTCATGGGCAGATAAAAAAGTTAATACAGATCATATGACCATCTATCTAGGTCATGGACAGGTAAGAATGCTTATACAGATCATGCAACTTGTCATTATATCTTTGAAATTTCAAGGTCAACCTGTCTCAAATAGAGTTATCTTTCCCATTTTAGTTTACCTCACTGCATTTGAGGGTTTAACAGACTGTGCCTGTGTTTCTGTATTGATATGGAGTTCCCAGACACTGATTGATACCATTTCAGTACACAGACATCCCAAGTATATAAAAACATGTAAAGTACATAGCTTTGGTTTACTTGTTTACCCTAAAAGTACATTTGTACTTATGTTTCTCAAGATAACTATACAGTTAGATTGTTAATATGGTAGCAGTTAATGTTTGTTAAAGTTCACTTTGGGATAAACATTTAAAAAAAAACTTTTTCAGTGTTGATACTGTTTATACCATTATGCATGTTCACATATTTCATTAACATATTGGAATTTTAATTAGATTCAAAATTTTCCTACATTTAGGTTGGGGCCTCCGGTGCTGTAGCAGCAGATGTCCCAGAATGTTCTGTGATGGGGTTGAATATACTAGAACAGGGAGGCAATGCTGTTGATGCTGCTGTTTCAACCATGTTTTGTGTGGGTGTGGTCAATGCACAGAGTTCTGGGATAGGAGGGTGAGTAATTGTTATGGGGTTGACTATAATTGTTATGGGATAGGAGGGTGAGTATTTGGTGCAAACGTTCTATGCCATCAATATCAATTTATTGAAAAATGATAAAGAATTTTTGTTTATATTTTTCAATGACCCAAATAATTTTTTTCCACCCTTAATTTATTTTGTGCTGTTGTTTAAATGAATCACCTCGTGTGTATAGTACTTTGTAATTATTATTGTAAATATAAGTTTTTTCAGCCAGATTTACTTTTACTTCCAGAGGAGGTTTCATGATGGTTCATGATCATAAAACAAATGCAGCCAAAGTCTATGATTTTAGAGAAGTTGCTCCAAAAGCTGCCACAAAGACAATGTTTGGTGGTGATTCATCCAAAACATTAAAGGTATTATTTCATTATGTGTTTACCCTTAATAAGATCTAGAGCAGTTTAAGACATGAAACTATGGTAGATATGACTGAAATAATAGTGCTCAAGTTGTATAACAATAGCATAATAAGTTTGGTTAGAAAGTATTCAATAAGTCAACCAGCTGATCACAATGGATCAGAGATTTATAGAAAACGTTTCGAGCACTGGGTGAAATATGTAATATTTTCATCTTCATCCTCTTCTCTGAAGCTATTTATAGCTACTTGTTAAATGTTAATCAAACATAAACATGAAGTTTATAAGGTCTTCCACTAGTCTACACATTATCTTCATTGAAATAAAATTAAAACTGCTTCAGACAATATATTTGATTCTGATTGGAATATTTTCATAGATTTTCTCTATGATAACTACACAGCAAATATTTTAAAACTTAAGGGGACTGATGATTTGATAAATTCTACAAACAATATTGTGTTCATTTGTTATTTTCAGGGAGGTCTCTCTGTTGCTGTACCTGGAGAGCTTAAAGGAATGGAAATGGCACACAAAAAATATGGAAAGTATGTAGCTTGTAGTATAGTTCAAATTGGAATTTTTCAAGAATGTAATTAAATTGTTAAGATAGAGAAGTGCAGTATTGTAACGTTCCGGGGTTTTCTTGTCAGGATATACACCCGTAGTTACTTTTGTGGGCCTCTGGTGAAGGAAGTAATAATAAAGATCATAATGGAAGTTCATTAATTGTATTATTTCTATTTAAACAATACAGCAAATACAGCAGTTCAAGAAACAAAATACGTTAATAATTATATACAATAAGTAATACGGCAAGGTGCATTACTTGCACTAAGATTGATAAAACAATTGCTCGGTGCAAGAAGATCTACTTGGTGCACGGCATTCAAATACTCAGCGTACTCGGTGCAGCAAATCTACTTGGTGCACTGCATTCATCCGGAATACTCAACGTACTCGGTGCATGCAATTCTACTTGGTGCACTGCTTCTAAAAACACTCATACTTGGTGCATGAAAATCTACTTGGTGCACTGCATTACTTGGTGCAGGAATCTACTTGGTGCACTGCATTTAAATACTTTCACCAAGCAACTTTACTTGGTGCAGCAAATCTACTTGGTGCACTGCATTTAAGAGAGACTGCTAACTGCATAGAGGTTGTTGGAGAGAATCTCAACGTAGGAACATGCGTTCCGTATTTTATACAACGTCTGACGTAATACACAAGTTATTCCTAAACAAGAACACGTAACGTTACATTTGGCGCGCTATACTGAAACTAAGTATAAACAAATACAAAATGAACATTTACACATACAAATAAAGTCAATATATAGATTTAAAGAAGTCAGTATATAATATAAGGTCAAAGTCAGCTATTTCTTCTGTAAATTACGAATCAGAACACAACAACGGACATCTGCGTGTATCAAGTGTGCAACGAAGACCACAGTAAAATATCAGCTTTCAAATCACCGGGGCGTAACAGTATGACCAAAAAAACATTACACTAAGTTCTAAATGTTTTTAAAAAAGAAATCTGCAAGCAAATTCCTTATTTTTGTTTTTAAGAATTAATCTATGATAAGTCACAAGACTATCCTTTGTAAACTCATAACTTTGATATTTTTTAAGGTTACCATGGAGTTCTGTAGTAAAACCAGCAGCAAATTTAGCAAGAAATGGATATAAAGTTACCATGGCAATGGGTAACTATTATTTCTAAATGTACCAGTATTCTAATCTACACTTAAACAATAAATTATATAAATAAAATGACATAATGTATGGGAAACATAATGTATCACCATGTATCAACAGTACACTGGATATAGGTACTAACCAAGCGGGCATGATCGATTTTGACCTCACACAGTAACGAAAATCTTTGTTTTGCTTTATCAATATTCAATGTACATTTCTCAACATTTGAAATTCCTGCTCCCAAATAATTTTTGCATCGATTTTTTCCTATCTATAAAACAACTTTGATATTCTAATAAGAACAATTAACTTGAACGTGCGTAAATAGTTTTGAATGTCAACACCAACTTTCAGTTTCAATATAGTTGTTGAGACATTTACATGTTTTATCTGAAAGAACCTAATACAGGGCAAAAGTAATAGTTACCAATCATAAACCTACCTGTGATTACTCATTCCTTGAAACTTTTTGGGTAATAAATGAGTATGAAAATAAAGTTTTTGTGTACGGTGTACAACAACTTAACTATGCACCGTACATAAGGATTTATGTGGTCAGCTAAACACCGTACACAACGCTTCTTTAGGGATACAATATCGATTAATAACATATGTATGAAAGATTTCAATGCCAATTATTGAAACAGCTATACTTATTACACACACACATTGACCTTCTATCAGAAAAAGAGTTGCAATGAATATAGAATTATATCGGATGAGACGAGGGCCAACTTCTTTTACAAGTATTTGCACATGCTTTTAGTAATCCCTCTTGTTTTGGGAAAATAATGAGACATCTCTAATCATCAACCTACGACCAAATCATTTCTCAAAACAGCAATTATGTTTAGATTGAAGTACACATTGATATTATGTGAACAAAACTTAGATTTTTCGTTACCGTGTAATATCAAAATCCCTCACGCCCGCTTGGTTAGTACCTATATCCGCTGTATGATGATACACAGTGTGTATGGGAAACATAATGTATGGGAAACATAATGTATGGGAAACATAAATGTATGGGAAACATAAATGTATGGAAAACATAATGTATGGGAAACATAAATGTATGGGAAACATAAATGTATGGGAACAAATGTATGGGAAACATAAATGTATGGGAAACATAAATGTATGGGAAACATAATGTATGGGAAACATAAATGAGGCAGCAACCCAACAAGACAAAATAGGCAAACAAAAGCCTCACATCCTGAACATACATAAAATACTAGCCACTGGACATTTAGCAAGCAATCATTAATTAATCAATGACATATGACATGTATGACAAGCTCTTGATTTTAAAGCTAAACAACGACACACAGCAGTTTGACAAACACTTATTTTGATCATTGAGAAGCTTGATATTCCCTTCACAACACAACCGTAACTCAAATGTTTTGCTGATTTTACAGAGTTATCTCCCTGTAGTGTTAGGTACCACCTTAAAGACACCATGCTCGTTGCTGAAACATGTAGACAATAATAAACATCAGTTTTGATGTGTTTCCATGTTGATATTTGTTTTCAGCGAAAGATTTTAAAACAGGAAAGGTCAAAGTAAGTGATTTCCAAGGTCTACTTGGTAACATCTACCTAACAAGTGATGGTCAGTTTGTAACAGAAGGGACAGAGATCAAAAACATTAAGTTAGCTGATACCCTAGACATCATTGCAGCTAAAGGGAGCGATGCATTCTATGAGGGAGAATTAGTACAGAGTATTGTTAATGCTGTGAGTAAAAAGATTACAACTTTTTGGGGTTGTACTGTAAATTCAGAAATTACTGCGATGTTTTTATTATTGGGAAAAATGCAACGGGGTTATAATCGCAATAATTTAAACTTGCATTTTGAAATTTTGTTGTCTAATTAAACAGAATTTTTCATAATATCGCAAAAATTAGAATTTAGTCTGTCTGAAATCACAAAATCACAATAAAATCACACAATAATTTCTGAATTTACAGTAAATTAATTATTATAAACATAATGAACTTGTAATTATGAACAGAAATGATCAACAAAAGTCATGTTTTTGTTAACTAAGAATAAAATATGTGAGTCAGGCAATGAAATAGTGGCTCATTTTAATTTTTTAAAAGATTTTCTTTCTTAAGATCTTTGCTTTTCTCTTGCTTTCAATCAAACTGGCAAACATGAAAAAGCGAATAGTGTTGAGAGTGAGTGTTAAACACAAAAATAAATAAATCATTCTTTTTAAAAAACAATCATTTATATAGTATCTGTTGATCTTGATAATCAATTCCTAAAACTATTTTATAACAGCAATTCTCAACACTAAACAGAGAAATAATTTACTAATCATAACCTGATTTTTTTATTTGCTAAAATATCATTACTTGATTTGAGGTTAAAAGACAGTAACTATTTAAAAGTTAGGCCAATTAAAATTAATTGATAGATTTTCATCCCCGCCCCGCCCCTCTGAAATCGCCCCGCCCCGAATTTTTTTATTTTATAAAATTTACGATTTCCGGATTTTGTTCATTCCCGTTACCGGTAACTGTTAAAATTTCGTTTCATTCAATGCTTCCTGTTTCAAATTTCGGTTTTGTACCTCGAGTAAATCTAACCAAAATGATTAAGTCGACCTTTCCGCTGCTCTATGATGACAAAATCATCTTCCGAGAGTAAAGATTGATAACGAGAATGACATGAAATATTGGTGTTACGAGAAAAACGCTGTTTCCAAGACTGCAAATCGCGGTATGTCACAAATTTCTGTGATTAGAAAACTGCGGACTTTTTTATTTATGCAATGACTTTGTCTCAGAAATTTAAACTGTAAATGATACCCAAAGCACAAGATTCGTGGAAACCATTTATACAGGAAACATGACTGGATTATAGATATTGAAACACAAGCACGAAATTGTCAGATGTATGACCGTTTATTGAATTTAAAAAGTCGACTAACAGACGCATTTTATTTATGCAAGCCCTTTGATTTTACCCATGGCTGTCTTTTTATGTTGACAAATATCAAATGTCCCAATACACCCAAAAAGACTCATTAAACAACAACTTTTTTTTTATTATTAAGTTCATGTTTTACATGATAATTATATTTTCATCTTGCATATAAAGTACTAACCCTATTATTTTCAACACTCTCTGAGTTTTCATTTTATTCTGTACTCATAATAATTGTGTTGCATACCAATGCATTTGCTTCATTTTATGGTAATACAAACCATTGTTTAGAAACCAAAATACATTTTGTGTAGGTACATGTTACTAACATGTACATGTAGTCTAACTGAAGAGAGTATTTCTCACACGTTTTTGTTGTTAAGTTTTTAAAGCCGCAATTAGATATATTTATTTAAGGATTTGAAATATTATGCAAGATTCCTCATACTTGTGTATACATGATATAAGCTTTTTATTACACTTGCATATATGAAGAACTCGTCACAAGAGGGTTTCATATTAAATAAAATTTTAAAAATAAAATCCTCCCACCCGCCCCATTATTTTCAAAAATTTGGATGAAAATCTACTAATTAATTTTAGTTGGCCTTACATTGATCTGTATAAACTATTAGTGATTATGTTTTCTGGTGCAAATTATTAATGTGTTTAAATTTGTTTCTGTCACTAGGTTACAAATGAAGGAGGCATATTGACAGCAGATGATCTGAAGGAATATGAGGTAGTTGTTAGAGACGTTGTCAAGACAATGTATAAAGGTAAGAGGTCAAAAATGTTGTGAGGACAATTTTAAACGTAAGAGGTCAGAAACAATATTTTCAGTAAAATCATATAAAGGTAAAAGGTCAGAGATGTTGTCAGGAAAATTTGTAAAAACCAAGCATTTTTATTCCTTTTTCGAGCTGTTATTTTAATGCCCTCACGTAGGGGAGGGGGCATTGAGTTTTACCTTTTTCTGTCTGTACATCTGTCTGTATGTCCCAAAATTGGTTTTTGATCTCTCACTTAAGTTGCCTCAACCAAATGTTGTGAAACTTATTCACAATGCTTGCTACCACTAAACACAGATAGAGTTTGAACTTTGGTGGCGTCACTTTTACCATTCTAGAATTATGCCCCTTTACAAATGTAATACCCTTATCCATCTGTACATCTTGTCGGTCTGTACGTCCCAAAATTGGTTTCTGTTCTCGAACTTTAGTTTGCCTCTTCCAAATGTTATGAAACGTATTCAGAAAGTTTTATTTCCACAAAACGCAGATCAAGGTTGTATTTTGGTGGTGCAACTTTTACCATTCTAGAGTTATGCCCCTTTACAAATTGAAAAAATGCAAAATTTTTAGTTTCCGTTCTCTTACTTTAGTGTGCCTCAACCAAATGCTATGAAACTTATCCAGAATATTAATTACCACAAATCACAGATAAAATTGAAATTTGTTGGTGTCACTTTTACCATTCTAGTTTTATACTGCAATGATAACAACTGAGAATTTTAGGAAATTATAGAGCATTAAATGGCAATTGATTCACAGAAAAATGTTATTTTAATACAAAATATAGATATATACAAACAAAAATTGCTGTAATCAAAATAATTGATAAATTAAGAATTAAAACTCCTCCAGAAAACATTTATTTATATATTTGAAAAATTACAGTTTTACAGTTTAAATGAATTAGAAACTCTAAATCTGCCTATGATAAAGAGCGCAAGATGACCACAAGTGTCTTTTTCCTTATTTTGTGAAAGAAAGAAATTCCCTAAAAAAATAATTGTAAACTAAAATTGACAATATAACTCTCGACACTATATTAAAGCACTGTTTATCTATTTATAATTGATTTTTACAGATCAGACATTGATATCAGTACCAGCTCCAGGGGGTGGACCAGTGATATTATCTATTATGAACATATTGGAGGGGTATAACTTCAAATCAGGTGATAAAAACCAAACTAAGACAGTACACAGAATATTAGAGGTTTGTACATTTAAATATTGAGGGGCATAAAAGGGGGGGGGGGGGTATTTGCATGGAAGAACAAACCTTTTTCATGGCTGCACAAGAAACAAAACATGTTGCAAGAAAATAACCCTTTACCATGTTTCCACCTTCAATAATGGATAATTTCATTCTAGTAACATTAAATTCAGAAATTGTGTGATAGTTGGGCAATTTGCCGTTTCAGAATGAAAAGGACTAATCTTATTGCTTGTACCCCTATATGAAAATAACATCACATCTTTGGTTGAATATTCGCTATTTAAGACTTATAACCAATCACCATGTGATCTTCAACAATAGACCATGTTCTTTTCTAATCTTTGCCTGATTTTTTATAAATTTTGCAATCAGTATATGGTGTCTTCAACCTATGCCAACATTTGATAAAAATATATTCAATCTATGCCTACAAACAAAATACAATAGCTGTTGTTATAACACATATTAATTAATAAAAGGTAAAATACAGTCAGTGTATTTAAGCATTAAATATTACTCTTTAAAAATTCACAAAAAAAAATGAAGTATTTGCAAAATTCTGTTGTAGTAAAAATGGAATTATAAACAAATTCTAAAAAGACATAAATTGTAAAATAGAACCCATGATACTAGCAAAATTGAGTTGAAATAAATATTAAATTATTATAAAAATAAAATAAGACTAAATTTCTAACTTCTGGATACTATTTTATTATCATAAACAAGCTTCTGTCCAAGTTTGGTACACATCCAGGATAGTATCAGAAAGTTATTATTTTTTTTTAAACTTTACCAATAGAGTGAATGTATTGTATCCTGGCAGAAAAACTAAGTCCTTTTATAAGTAAAATACGGGAAAAAAATGGATGTTTTGTTTTACAAAATTTACTTCTAGATACTATCTAATGATCATAAACAAACTTCTGTCCAAGTTTGGTACAAATCCAGGATAGTTTAAGAAAGTTATTCAATTTTTTTAGAATTTAACCACAGAGCAAATGTAATGTTTCCTGGAAGAAAAACTAAGTCCTTTTATAAGAAAAATATTGAAAAAATGGATGTTTAAATTTGTTTTACAAAATTTACCTCTGGATACTATCTTATGATCATAAAAAAGCTTCTGTCCAAGTTTGGTGTAAATCCAGAATAGTTTAAGAAAGTTAGTATCAAAATTTAAAAAATTTTAACCACAGAGTGAATATTTGTGGAAGCCGTCACCACCGACAGAATGTAGGATCGCTATGTCTTGGTGGTTTTTTTTACGAAAGTCGAAGGCTCGACAAAAATTAGTGTAATTTATATAAACAATTTACTTTGTGACAAACTTTAATAGATGTCCAAATTAAGGACCACTGTGTGAAACTGTCCCCAGAGACTCGAGGATAACAACATGACCAGTTGCTTGTGCAGATGCAACATCAATTCATATCTTATAGTATGACTTTTGAGGCAATCATATTAGTGAAATTTGTCTTATTCTCTGAATTTGTTGGAATTAAAAGTGAACATTTAAAATAGATATTTTACATGAGCCAGTATCTATGAAATACATGAGTTTCAATAGTGATATATGCCATTGTATTTGAAGGAATCTATTTTACATAAAATTCAATATTTTTATCATATATTTCTATATTATTCATGAGAATGACACTGATAGATATTCAATATGACTAGATGATTGTTCCTTAAATAAAAATTCATAAAATCCTTTTCCCCCATTTTTCATTATATTAATTTTCAACTAATTCCCTTTGTTTATGAAATAGAAATCCTCAACACACACAATTACCTACATTTTCACTAGTACTTGTAAAAGAAATTGTATATTGAGTAAAAATCAACGCTAGGTTTAAACTGGTTGTAGATTGATTAGCCCCCAATTAATTTATGTTTTTATAGCACTTAATCTGTAACAAATTATTCAACCTATGCCAACATTTTTTCACACAATTGTATACCTAAATTTTAAAATGTTGGCATAGGTTGAATGAACCCAGTATATATGTTATTATTTATAAAGTTTGGTAAGGAAACTGAATTTCATATTTGATAATTGATAAATTAAATGAGATTAAAAAATTTACATATGATTATATTTGTTTTGTACCAAAAAAATGTAAGCAAACGTTTGAAAAATTTCAGAAACACAATTTACTCGATGAATTTTTTGCATTATTTATTCAGGTTTTACCAGGTTTAATCTTCTAAATTAAGAAATTAACAATTCAAATTTATATAAAATTAAAATTCAATTATTTGTGTAAAAAATATTAAATTTTCAAGCTATTTGTTTATAGTTTGAACAACTTAATTTCTCAATAAATTATATCATTCTACAATACTATAACACCTCCTTATTATATATATATTAAGAAATTAAATTTTATTTTGCAGGCATTTAAGTTTGGATTTGCTCAACAACAAGAACTTGCTGATCCCAAATTTGAATCATCAGCATTGAATGCCACTAGTAAGATGTTAGAGTAAGTCAACTATGGATTAAATGTTGTCCTTAAGGTAGCACAATACAAAGATTTTTTCACTCCCAATCAGATAACTTTAAACTGATGTAATTCATTTCATCCTTCCTTATATTTTATAAATGAGGTACCAAAAGAAAGAAGAAAGATTAATCTTTCAAATTGTGATAATTTCATTATGACATAATTATTACATAATCAATTGTTATGTAATTAGTTGCTATATTGTGATGTCCACACTTGAATGAATTTAGCGTCTTTGTTCTTCATAGCATCCCAAAATATTTTATAGATTCTTGTACAACACAGCTTGACCTCCAAAACTGTGTCTCAGATTTCCAAAAACATCAATAGAACAAATTTTATACCCAATTGAATTTAGTGATCTCTTATGAATTGATGTTGCAAACTTCATTGAAGATTTATGAGAGAATGAAATACAATAGGAAAAATCTGAGACACAGTTTTGGAGGTCAAACTGTGTTATGCAAGAATCTATGAAATATTTTGGGATGCTATGAATAACAAAGAAGCTAAATTCATTCAAGTATGGACATCACAATATAGCAACTAATTACATAACAATTAATTATGTAATAATTATGTCATAATGAAATTATTACAATTTGAAAGATTAATCATTCTTCTTTCTTTTGGTACATCATTTATGAAATTTAAAGAAGGATGAGTGGAATTACATCAGTTTAAAGATGTCTGATTGGGGATGAAAAATCTTTGTATTGTGCTACCTTAAATGAAAATAAAAAAGAAAGGCCTGTTCCAACAAAATCACCTAGTGCAGTTTTGAATGTAGAGATAAATGAAGCGTAGAAATCACAAAGTATATTTTATGTTATTCAGACTTCAATATGACACATCCAACACATTTCTTTTATCCAAACTTAAACATCAGTTCTACATTGAATAAAAATTGTGTAGTAACAAATTGCAATTTTTTATTTGTAGTAAAGCTATGGCTAAATTGATTATGAATAAGACAACAGAAAAGACACATGCTGATCCTTCGTATTACAATGGTGTGGTAGCCTTGTCTCCTGAGAAAGGAACATCACATATATCAGTTATAGATGCTCAAGAATTAATGGTCTCTGTAACTACGTAAGTTTATGGTTTATGTGACTTAAGGTGGCTCTGGACTATTCGAAGTTTCTATCAGAAGTGCCGTATTTTTTGTTATTTTATTCTTTTTATAAAGTGAATCAAATTGGTCGAAAAAAAATAGGGGGTCACGGACCATTTAAGCTCAAAATTTTACTTTTAAACAGGTATGTAAAAGGGACCATTTTTCAATGAAATGATAGGGAAAATAGAGGTGTTGACATATTTTTATCAGAATATCAAAAAAAACGTTCTATGACAATTGGTCCAAAACTGTAAAATAAAAAGCTGAAATATAGCTTCAAAGAATTAGCAAATAAAAAACATAGGTCACCGATAAAGAAAAAAAAAATATTTTGCCTTAAAACCCAAATTTTGGTGGGAAAATTGTGAAAATACATGAAATGTCATTTGAGCCGTTTACAGATACACATTATAACGAAAATATTCTTTTAGTGACATAATTACAATGATTTAACATCTATAATCAATAAAAATATTAAAAAAAAAATAATATCGAATTTACCACAAATACTTTTTGTGTGCATTGTAATTCATGCGTGAAATTATGCACAGTCGAATACACCCCATCCACCTTAAGGTGGCTCATGGGTATATATTTCCTTAAATACAATTTTGTTATACCTTGCAAAGATATGTTACCATGTTAATTTTTTAAATATGATAACAAGTATGGGTCACTGTGCTATTTTTCAAGTGCAAGTTGTCCTTAAGTGACAATTTGGCATAGATTGTTCATGAAAAAACAAATTTTAGTGAATTAAAGAAATTCTATGAGACAGAATTTTGAAATAACAATGATAAGATAGGATTTTTTATATGCTTTAGATAATAAAAGGAAACTATTGTATCACTGAACTTTTTTTCTTGCTACAAGTAAAAAATTAAAATTGCTATATCATTCCAGTGTAAAAAAAAATACAAGAGTTATCTTCCTTAATAAAACTTGTTGTCACTGAAACACCATTAATTGTTATAAGGAAATATGAAATATTTTATTCAACAGAACAGTGAATTATTGGTTTGGATCTAAGATAATGACAGATACAGGTATTTTACTGAATAACCAGATGGCTGATTTTGCTGATCCCGATAATCCTGATACTGCAAATGATAAGGTAGGAGGAGTGTAGAAGAAAAATTCACTGTTTCAAAATCTAATGAATTCAGAGTAATATTTTCCTTTGACTAATTGTAACTTTCCTTATATTTTAATTCTGCATACAAATTTTTTTTGTATATCATGTTTTATTTTGGAAAAGACTCACATGTTTAATTTAGAGGTCTTGTCTAGTCGAATTAAAAAAAAAAAGAAAAAAAAAGAGAGTGTGGGGGTATTGTTAGAGTCACTGTGATAGGTTTGTTTTGTGGTAATAGCTAAAACTGGAAATAACTATCAGCTGAAAGCAGGAATGATTTGAATTAGTTACCTGTAATTAACCTTTGTGTCTGGATTTACTTTTGGAACTAAGTATAGACCTGATTCATAACATTGTTGTTTCAATACTTGCAACAATTAGGTAACTCATCTTTGAATTCATTAATATATTTATCATTCATCCATTTTCTACAGTACTTTGTAGTCATTATTGTTTGTGGAGTACCAATGTTAATTGATTCCTGTAAGCTTGGTACAGGGAAAATCAAATTAAGATATTTAAAGTAGTATATAGATTCCGTCAGACATGTTCAATACAAACTTTTGCAAAACCATGAAATTTAATATCCACCATAAACAAATGTTTCTTCTATCAACAAAAATTGGTACAATCAAATATAGATCAATCCACAATAGATATTAATTTTTTTAAACACGCATACCATTTATACAATTAACTACAACGTCATTTGCTAATTTCAGCTGAATTATATTGCTCCTGGGAAACGCCCACTTTCCAACATGGCACCAGTTATTTTGTATAACCAGGACTCACCTTGCAAAATGAGACTTGTGATTGGTGGAGCTAATGGATCTAGGATTATAACAGGTATTCTATCCTACCCCTTTCTTTGTAGGGTTTATATCAGAAAATGTCTCTAAGAGTTATTCCTATTATTATAGGTGTACTTATATATTGTAAATATGATATTTTAACTTTTATTCATATTTTTATAGTAATGATTAATTAAAAAACATGACATCAGAATACTTGCATAATCACTGTTCATAGTATCACTAAAGCGATTAATTTATATGTTATGCAAAACATTTGATGGGAAAGAAGATTATAGCTTTAAAAAAATGTATAAGTGTACGAAAAATATAAATATATGTTGTTTTTTTTTAATAATTTAAAGGTGTCACAGAGGTGTTACTGAATGTTGTCTCATTTGGATTGACAATGGCAGATGCTATTAGTGCTCCTAGGATCCACACACAGCTTTATCCTTCTGAAGTAGAGTATGAAGGTATGTTCTTATACTGGAAATAAAACTTGTCTTCATATAGACAATAGTTTTGTGGTAATTTAGTGTTATAATTGTCTTGGTTAGTAGTTGGTAAATAATGGAAAAATTGTGCAATATTTTGACAAACAGTCTCGATAATACCACCTTGTCACAACTTTCAATAAAATGCTCTGCAGAGTGCAGCTTGATACGACCGCAGAGGTTGAACCCTGAACAGTTGGGACAAGTATGGACACAACATTCAAGCTTGATACAGCTCTGAATTTGGATTCTGATTAAAAAGTTGACACAATATAGATTTCTGACACAGAATGAATGTGGTCTAAGAACGTAAAATTTTTAAATTGGACATTTAACTTATTTGGTCCAATATACAAAATTTATGTTTAGATTCAGTATATCAAAGAACCCCAAGAATTCAATTTTCGATGAAATCAAATAAAGTTCAATGTAGGACCCTTTAGACCTCAATGTGGACCAATTTAATATTGGGGCCCAAATATCAAAAATCTAAATACATGGTTAGATTCAGCATATCAAAGAATCCCATATATTCAATTTTTGTTGAAATCAAACAAAGTTTAACTTTGAACCAAAATTTTGACCAACTTGTAAACTGGGCCCATAATCAAAAATCTTAATACATGTTCAGATTCAGCATATCAAAGAACACCAATAATTCAATTTTTGCTAAAATCAAACTAATTTTAATTTTGGACCCTTTGGACCTTAATGTAGACCAATTTTAAAACAGGACCAAAAATTAAGAATCTAAATACATGGTTAGATTCGGCATATCAAAGAACCCCAATAATTCTATTTTTGATGAAATCAAACAAAGTTTAATTCTGGACCCTTTTGGCCCCAAATTCCTGAACTGTTGGAACCAAAACTCCCAAAATTAATCCCAAACTTCCCTTTGTGGTCATAAACCTTGTGTTTAAATTTCATAGATTTCTATTTACTTATACTAAAGTTATTGTACAAAAACCAAGAAAAATGCTTATTTGGGCCCAATTTTGGCCACTAATTCCTAAACTGTTGGGACCAAAACTCCCAAAATCAATCCCAAACTTCCTTTTTGTGGTCATTAACCTTTTGTTACAATTTTATTAATTTCTATCTACTGAAACTAAAGTTATTATCTTTGGACAACGCTGAAGACAACATGATACCAATATACAACCAACATTTTTATGCCCCATCTACGATATTAGAGGGGCCTTATGTTTTCTGGTCTGTGCGTCCGTTCGTCCGTACGTTCGTCCGTCCGTCTGTCCCGCTTCAGGTTAAAGTTTTTGGTCAAGGTAGTTTTTGATGAAGTTGAAGTCCAATCGACTTCAAACTTAGTATACATGTTCCCTGTGATATGATCTTTTTAATTTTAATGCCAAATTAGAGGGTTTACCCCAATTTCACGGTCCACTGAACATAGAAAATGATAGTGCGAGTGGGGCATTCGTGTACTGGGGACACATTCTTGTTTTAATTTTTGCAGTCGTATAAAAATATAGATCTGAGGAAATAAATATAATCACTCATGTCAATAGGCAAAAAAGAAAAGATGTAAAATTAAAAATCACTTAAAACTTTGTATGATCTACAATGAGTAGTTTTAGAAGTTTAGAAATTATTGTGTGCATTTTTTGATATTGAATTTTTGAAAAATGGATAAGAATTTGAGATCAATTATTGCAAATTTATAAAAATATACTTTTGCATATTTTACTGAATTCTATATATAAATAAGAAGATGTGGTATGATTGACAATACAATGAGACAAATTTCCACCAGATAGAACAATAATGTTATGGAATATGTAGACAGCTCTTTTACAAGCAAAAAGAAACAACTGTTAAATATAAAGTCTATCAATGATTTCCGTCAATATAGAATTTTCAAAATGACAAAATGAAAAATTGGTTTACATTCTATATTTTTTTTGTCATTTTCAATATATTTTATAATTTTGCAATCATTCTATAATTGATATACTTTTGACATAATTTCAGAAGGATTTCCACAAAAAGTTATAGACGAGTTAGAAAAAATGGGCCATAAGATGGTGAAGGCTTCGGAAGGGTTAAATGAAGTTCAGGGAATAAAGAAAGTCAACAATAGAATTAATGCTGTATCAGACTACAGAAAAGGAGGGAAAGCAGCCATTTTTAATACAAATACATAATAAATAAGTCTATTAGGTTTAACTGTAGAGTAAAATATCTAGTATTCAAGTCTCCTAGGTTTACTGTACTGATGTGTATAATCATAATATATTCAAGTTTCAAAAGTTTTACTGTACTTTAAAATATTTGATGTCAAGTGTCCTAGGATTTACTGTACTGTACAATATTTAGTATTCAAGTTTCCTAAGTTTTACTGTAATGTACTGTAAAATCTTTAATATTCAAGTCTCCAAAGTTTTACTGTACTGTAAAATATTTGATGTCAAGTCTCCTAGGTTTTACTGTACTGTAAAATATTTGATGTCATGTCTCCTAGGTTTTACTGTACTGTAATATATTTGATGTCATGTCTCCTAGGTATAACTGTACTGTACAATATTTGATGTCATTGCTCCTAGGTTTTACTGCACTGTAGAATATTTGATGGCAAGTCTCTTAGGTTTTACTGTACTGTAAAATATTTGATGTCACATCTCTGAGGTTTTTATTGTAGTGTAAAATATTTGATGTCAAGTCTCCTAGGTTTTACTGTACTGTAAAATATTTGATGTCATGTCTCCTAGCTATATATATATAGCTAGGTTTTACTGTACTGTAAAATATTGATGGCAAGTCTCCTAGGTTTGACTGTAGTGTACAGTATTAATTCTTTGTAATATATATTGTGAATACTGTGATGGACAATCAGAACAGCCATTGTATTTCTGATTTCATTATAGATGTTGTTAAACTTGTGATTGTTGTGTATCTGGATCTTTTCCTAGTAATGGCAATGTAAAGGGTATTAATATTAACAGTGCAATATTTAACTTATTTATACATAGATAGACGTATGTTTAATCATTTTACTTTTTAATACATCGCTATTCTATTATTGACATATTTTCTGTTTTAAGTAGTATTAAGTATTAAGAGCATACTGTAGAGGTTTATTTAGTTACCTTATAATCAACACAACCATCTACATTGTAATTACCTTGCAGATTCATTTATTGTGTGGTTAATTACTTTTGTGAATAATTAGAGAAAACGGTGTATTTTCGGCAATATTTGATTTCATAGCATTCATGCCTAAAGAAATTTGTCTTTCAACTTTTTCTGATTAAATCAATGAAAATTGGCATTAAATAATAATGAGTCAACAGATTTTTAAACAGTTGCTAGTTTCATAAGGATAATTGCTTGTTAACTTTTACATATGTCAACCCTAGAACACAGTGGTATGTTTGTTGGTCTGAATTGTGTTTAGTTCATCTAGTTTTTGAAAAAAATTTAATTGATGCAAAAACGTAGGTTCATACCAGATTTTTATGCCCCACCCAGGATAGTAGAGGGGCATTATGTTTTCTGGGTTGTGCCTCTGTTTGTCCGTTCGTCCGTCTGTGCGTCCGTTCGCTTCAGGTTAAAGTTTTTGGTCAAGGTAGTTTTTGAAGAAGTTGAAGTCTAATCAACTTGAAACTTAGTACATATGTTCCCTATGATATGATCTTTCTAATTTTAATTCCAAATTAAAGTTTTGACCCCAATTTCACGGTCCACTGAACATAGAAAATGATAGTGCGAGTGTGGCATCCGTGTACTTGGGACACATTCTTGTTAACAATGATTTGCAGATTTACATGAATTATTTGTGTATGTTTTACATTGCATTACAATAGGTTATTGTCCATGTTAATTTTGTGTATTTAATCCATGATTCCATTAAATGGCCTCAATAAACTGAAATAAATGAAAATATGTTAATTGTTATAAAGATTTTGCTAATGAATTGAAAAAAAATGATTTAAAAGCCTTCATTATTCAACAATTTAAAAAGATTAGTGCTGGATTCAGGTTAACCTCCATTTCTTCACATTTGATAAAATAAAAAATCTAATTTATTGGCAGAAACTTAATCAAAAATAAAAGCTTGTGTTATCGCAACAGATGATTACACCCTTTCTCCACTTTTTGTGCTTTTTTTACATTTAATGACCGGTGTGAGAAAATATTTGTCCGCACTAGTGAAAAATCTGTTCTTGGCAAATGATTGGTTGAAATTTAATTGTGACGTTAAATTTTCTTGTTTCCTTCTGAATTTTCTTATTGTGACGCCATGAAAAAAGGTGACCATGCCTGATGTTGTTACATCAAAATTACTCAACTTTCCTCAAATCTTTGAAAACGAAGGATAAAAATCATAAAGAAACAGATTCCACCATTGTAACTCGTGTATTACAATATTTCTCCACTCTCAACAGTTAAATTTTAATTATTTAAAAAGCTCAGCAAGCCTCACGCTTTAAATATTAAAATTTAACTGTTTGAGTGGAGAAATATCGTAATACACTTGTTGCAGTTGTGGAATCTATATTTCTCTTACCTTGATCTGTCCCTGAGATCTATTGTCATGGATAGCCTCTTTTCGATATTCCACTGTGCAAACAAAGTTTTTGGGGAAATTCAAGTTTTTTTTAAAGTTATATTTATCTTTAGATCTGTGAATAATGAAGTATGGATCTCCTTTGTTTGTTCTTTCACTATGTGATGTAATTTATATATATATATTTTTTTTATACATACCTGTTATACTTTGGATATCAACTCATTTGTATATATATATTTATTTATGGATATTTATTTTTAGACAACATTCCATCTATATTTGATCTACCAAGACAGCTGCTTTTGGACATGTTTTTATGTGTTACTTAATTATTTAACTGCATAACATTATTGATCAGATTTATATATCAAGTATTTGAATCATTCTATGTTGAACTTTATTTTGTAAAATGACTTTACAAAAAACAACTGAGTGTAAAATCTTGAACTTGAATAGCTCACATGGCGTGAAGAAATAGCAATGTTTTTGCAAGGTTTATTTTGTTACATTAAAAGTGGTTTACTTATGATGTGCAATAGTTTTTTGAGGTGGCTTGGGGGTCTTAATTAAAATCGACTTTGTCTAAATGAAGTTTTTATGTTTTCTTTTTTAAACAATGTTAAATATAATTAAAAGTATGGGTCAGATGACTTTTTGTCACACTGCAGATTGTGCAAAATTGTCAAAATAGCTGATCTTGTTTTCTTGCTACACTTTCTATTATAAAATTAGTTTATCCGAGTTAACTCATCTACTATTTGAGTTATCTCCCCTTATTTGGCAAAGTTGAAAAAAGATTTTTTAACGAAAAATGTAGTGTTTTGTAGAAAATACAGCGGTTATGATAAAACACATAACTTTCTATATCAACAGTAAAAGTCTTACACATTTTAAACTACATACCACTCTCAAAATTTTGACATTTTATGAAAGATCTAGACCATTTGTTATCAGCTACTTCAAAATGCAAGAGGGAGGAAGACATCTGAGCCACCTTAATTTAAAAATTAATGTACGGTAATGTTTTCATTAAAGTGGGAAAATAGGACAATTGCAGTCATTTTGATTTGAATTTAAATTTTTGCTGACTCTTCATTTTATGCTAAATCATTAATATGCATGATATTTATTAGTCTTGCATTATTGTTAGGTGTCAAAGATTTAGAGAGATAAACCCAGGCATTAAACTTCTGAGTTTACAGTACACTGTATATACCTTTCCTCATTTCTCACTATAAAATTTTGCATTTTGCATCAATTAATAGTTGTGACCTTGACATATCCAATTGATAGTTGTAACATTGTCACATCCAATTAACAGTTGTGACCTTGTCCTACCAATTAACATTATTGATCTTGTCATATCCTTTTTACAGTTGCGACTTTGTTATGGCATTAAATTTTTGTCCATCCTTTTCAACTGTCCAATAAACTGTGGTGAAATAATGGTATAATTATACTAGTTATACACTGTAATGGAAGATACAGATATAAAATTCTTTATGAGGTCTATTTATAGTATGCTGATTTAAAATTTCTCAAATTGTTTAGCTATGTTTATCTTATATATTATTTATATTGCTCTATCTTCATGTTAGACATATATATGTTAGGTCAATAAACGTCTTTACCAAGTTATTTGTTTTGTATCTTTTCACACATTGTTATATTGCTGTGTAAATATAAAAAATAAGGTGTCTTATGATTGCCAATGAGACAACTCTCTACAAGATACCAAACACAGAAATAACCAGCTTTTTAGAAATAAGAAGATGTGGTATGATTGCCAATGAGACAGCTCTCCACAAGATACCAAATGACACAAAAACTATCAGCTATAATTCACTGTATGGCCTTCAAGTATATTAGAGACCTTGTAATAGAGTGTTTTCAGTATATTAGAGACCTTGTAATAGAGTGTTTTCAGTTTTCAGTATATTAGAGACCTTGTAATAGAGTGTTTTTCAGTTTTCAGTATATTAGAGACCTTGTAATAGAGTGTTTTCAGTATATTAGAGACCTTGTAATAGAGTGTTTTCAGTATATTAGAGACCTTGTAATAGAGTGTTTTCAGTATATTAGAGACCTTGTAATAGAGTGTTTTCAGTATTTCATCTACAGTGACCATAAAGATTGTTAGTTTGGACCTTCTCATTGCAAGGTGATTTTGACAATGATCTTAACTAAATTAGGATCACCAGTTTTTCGACCCTGCGACTTTAGTTGCAGAATGCTCGACATAGGGATAGATTAACTAACTTCTTAAAAGCTTTATATTTTAAAAGGTGGAAGACCTGGATGCCTCACACTTTGTATATAGATGCCTTATGTTACAAAGTCACATGTCCATGGTCCTTGAACTCATTTTCATGGTTCAGTGACTACTTGAGAAAGTTAAGATTTTTTGTAATGTTAATTTCTCTCTTATTAAGAGTAATAGGATAACTATATTTGGTATGTGCATACCTTGCAAAGTCTTCATGCCCGTCAGACAGTTTTCACTTGACCTCGACCTCATTTCATGGATCAGTGAACAACGTTTAGTTTTGGTGGTCAAGTCCATATCTTGGATACTATAAGCAATAGGTCTAGTAAATTTGGTTTATGGAAAAATTGTAAGGTGTACATGTTCAACTGGTAGATGTCATCTGACCTTGACCTCATTTTCATGGTTCAGTGGTTATAGTTATGTTTTAGTGTTTTGGTCTGTTTTTCTTATACTGTATGCAAAATGTCTACTAAATATGGTGTATGGAATGATTTAAAGGTATAAATGTCCAACGAGCAGTTGTCATCTAACCTTGACCTCATTTTCATGGTTCAGTGGTCAAAGTTATTATTTTTAGTTTTAGTCTTTTTTTCTTATACTATATGCAATAGGTCAACTACATTTGGTGTTTGGAAATATTTTATGCTGTACATAAAATTGAGAATGGAAATGGGGAATGTGCCAAAGAGACAACAACCCGACCATAGAAAAAAACAACAGCAGAAGGTCACCAACAGGTCTTCAATGTAGCGAAAAATTCCCGCACCTGGAGGCGTCCTTCAGCTGGCCCCTAAACAAATATATAGTAGTTCAGTGATAATGAACGCCAGTCTTGCAGGTTTTTATTTGACCTTGTAATGACCTCATTTTCACTGTGTAAAGTGTACATGTATTGCTTGTTTGGTTTGGTTAGTAAAGAAGGTGAGACATTTCAGCGTGTGCACTCTTGTTTTACTTCGAACTAAAAATTCCTCTACAAAATGACCACCATTACATATAAACCAAGAGTGCTGAAGGAGGAATTAAACAATGACTCGCTGTTAAGGAGGTTTGCTACTCAGTTTTAAAATAAATAGCTTTCCATAAAACTAGTATATATTGATAGGGGATAAAAAAGGGAATCCCCCAAACCTTATATTTAGTGGTATCAAAGAAAGAAGCGAGAGACAGAATGAAAAAGTAGAAGATACTATCAAAGATTTTATTTCCAATGAACTTAAAATTGATAGTGAGGCAATTCAGTTTCAGAACGTGCATAGGCTAACAAACAGGGGTGATGGCAAACCTAGAAATATCATTGCGAAATTCGTGAAATATTCTGACCACGAGATGATAAGATCAGCAGCCTATGAACACCTGAAAAATAAAAAAGAGGTGGCGGTCTATCAACAATACCCAGCTGAAATTAGCAACCGAAGGAAAGAGCTTATCCTTAGAATGATAGCACTGAAGAGAGAAGGTCACCAAAATGTGCGCTTGGTTTTAGATAAACTCTATGTTGGAAATCAACGGTATAACGACCATGTAGCTCCGAATCCTTCAAGGAGTCGACAGGATGCATATGCACACGGACCTCAACCCGGATTTGTTCGAGAGAGATTTCCCCCGAGGGGTCCACCTCCAGGAATGTGAGTTCGTGGTCTAGTGGTTAAGACCGATGGCTACAGTGCTGAAGGTCCCGAGTTCGATTCTCACTCGGGGTGCTAAAAATCTCAGTACATTAGAAGGGTAATTTTCACCCTCTCACACACATCTCTGGTACCCAGACCGGAGTTTAAACTAGAATGGGTACGTTGGGGGCCTCGGTTGGTCAAAGTGTCCCTACTTTGACCTGGAGATCAATCTTCTGATATCTCTCTGGTTTGTCTGTTTCCACCGAGTGGCCCGCGGTGGTTCTCTCCGAGTACTTCGGCTTCCTCCACCACAATAACAGACTTCCCGGTGTCCTAGCACTCCCTTTGTGTTGAATTGGGTGGGGATTGGTTGTCCTTGTAAAAATAATTGTCGTATAAATATACGTTAGTGACACATCTCCATTAATCCCGTTAGGGAGTGTACATGGATGCCACTGTACCCTCGCAGCTTTCGAGGGGTTCTTCGGATATCGGAGACATTTACCAGTACATACATACATACATCATGACGGCCCAGTATTTCAGTCAGGATCTGCCGGCCCAGTATTTCAGTCAGGATCTGCCGGCCCAGTATTTCAGTCAGGATCTGCCGGCCCAGTATTTCAGTCAGGATCTACATAGGGACACGACAACAGGAGCGGTACTGACAGTCAGGTTGACAGAGAATTGAGTGACATTAAAGTGTTAAGGCAGCAACCATTTGATTTTCTGGGTGGGGGGGGGGGGGGGCTATGGTTTTTTTTCTGTGCAAACTTTTTTTTTCGCCTGCGGCGAAAAACAATCTATTTTTTTCGCAACAAGTTGAAAACAATTTTTTTCTTTCAATTTTAGCATTACATATAGTGGCAGCTGAGGGTGAAACAAACAATTTTTTTTTTCTCAGAATCAAAAACAAATTATTTTTTTCTCCAAAAACTGGAAACAAACTTTTTTTTCCAAAAAAAACCATAGCCCCCCCCCCCCCCCCCAGAAAATCAAATGGTTGCTGCCTAAGTTTGAATGTTTGTGGTCTGAAATCTAAACTACAATGCCCCGAGTTTATTGACATATTAATCTTCCAGGAATCCAAATTAGATAAACATGACATTTTAGAATTACCAAAGGGTTATTTGTACTTTTCAAAGCATCGTTCTAAATTAAAAAAAAAATCTGGTGGTATTGTTATCATATACAGGGAAAATTTTGAGAAGTTCCTGAATTTTCCAAAAACTAAATCAGATTATGTACAATGGTTGGTAATTCATTCAAACATGTTAATGATAGACAAAAATGTATTGCTCGGTTGTATTTATATACCTCCCGAAAACACTAAGTATGCTTCGAATGATGCATTTAATGACATCGAAACTGAAATGTCAGACTTGATTGAAAAAACAAATAGCTATGTCTCTCTAGTTGGTGACTTTAACGCAAAAACTAAATTATTAAGTGATATTGTAATACCAGATAGTAAACTGTTTGAAATACTTGATAATATTGTTGATGATGATGTTTTATCTTATGTGTATGACTATGACAATTTATTACAAAACGATCCGATGAAAAGATACTCTACTGATATATCTGTACCAAATAATTATGGTCATAAACTTATTGATTTTTGTAAAAGAAATAATTTGAATAAAGGAAATGGTCGATTACCGGGTAAAGATTTTTTGATTGGAGAAAAAACATGTAAAAATGTGTCACTGATTGATTATATATTGTTTTCTTCACATGTATTTTCGTTATTTAAATCTTTTTATGTGAGTGAATTTAATCCATTGTTTCAGATGTACATAGCAGTTTGTGTTTCACATTCCACGCTACAGTAAACAATTTTACTATAAATTCCTCTATAGATGATAGTAACACACCCACGCACACACCTAGGTGGATTCCCACAAAACAAAAACAGTTTATAGAGTCTATTAATAATGACGTCACAATGGTCACGACAATAGAATCTCTATTGGATGAACTAGATGAACTAGGTCAGGGTCAACACACAAAAAACACTATAAACTTAGTAGTTAACAAAGTTGGCGAACTCTTTAAAAATTCTGCAAAGAAAGTTTTTGGATCTAATGGTAGAAAAAGAAAAACAAATAAAAATTAAACTGTCAATTGTTCTTGAACAATTGAGAGGTCTTTCCTTTTGTAATGTAAACTACATGTTCCAATAGACGTAGAATGTATTGAAAAGCTTTAAAACACACTGAAAATCCTTTAAATAAGGTAAAAAACACTAAATTCGCTATATGGGACATGACCTTGACCTTTGACCTTTTGACCTTTGTCAAGGTCATTAGTCCCCAATGATATTGCTGAAGACCCCATAGGTCTAGGACCTTTGGTTATATAGTAAAAGCTGATTTTGTCTTTTTAGAAACCTAAAACAGGCTTTATGCCCCTTAAAAAAAGGTCAAATCTCTTTGGTCAAAATGTAACAAAGTTGCGCCATACTGACCCAAACATTTTCCACTATTTAAATCTTCTGTAAGTATAATGGTTTCAGAGATTATCCCATAACAAGGTGTCAGGTCAAAGGTCAAGGTCAACATACAAATTTGACCTTGAGGTATTTTACAAAGATACATGAATTGATGATGAATGGTGAAGATCCTAGGTGTCTACGACTTACGGTTTCTGAGTTTTGGTGGTCCACCGACACCGGTTAATTTTCATAGGGGCATAACCCTACCAATGAGTCGTTGAATCTTTTCGATCCAAATGTAACGAAGAACCGGGGTCAGGTCCTGAACAAATTTCACCCTTCGGTTTTTTTCTACCTATTACGGTTACGGTGTTGGAACGATAACAAGGTTTTTTGGTTTCGGAGGGATTACTCCGAACCGACAAAATATTTCGACTAACAGGGTGAGTTCCAGATAGATATTCATGACACCAATACAAAGTGTGAACATGAAAGCGACACGTCTTACGGTTAAGGCTGCTAACTTCGTCAAAGTTTGGCGGAACAAAAAGAATAATAATCAGAAGAAATACAGTAAGGTCTTTCCCTTTAGTAAAAGGAAAGACCTTAATAAAAAGTTTCAAATTTGGTTTGACAACAAGTGTTTTGAAACAAGGAAAATATTCCACAAAGCACGTAATAGATACAGTTTTGTAAAAAACAGAGAAAATAGAGATGCTATGAGAAAGGCAAGCAAACAATACAAGAATCAGATGAATGCTAGCTACAATAAATTCCAACATAGCTGTGAACAAGATCTCAGAAATACATCAAAACGAGACAGCAAAACATTTTGGAAATTTTTGAATCGCTTTAGAAAAAGGGAAACAAATAAAAATATTGATATAACTATAGAACAACTGTATGAATATTTCAGGTCTCTAAATAAAAATGATTGTGATGATGATGATGATTATGATCATCCTAATGAAAGTGTCAATAATTTAGACAATTAGGTTATTATTGAGTTATTAGATTGTGAGATAACTGGTGAAGAAATATGTAAAGCTATAAAAAGTCTAAAAAATGATAAAGCACCAGGTGATGATGAAATTGTAAATGAATTTTTGAAAAGTACTGTTGACAAGTTATTGCCTATATATGTGAAAATATTTAATACTGTATTAGATACTGGTATTATTCCTGATGCATGGTTAATTGGTAGAATGAAATTCAAAACAGTGTAGCTGTGGCCATTGATTGACACATTAAAATCATCCATTGACTGGGACAATTTAGGTGAACGTTTGTATGTAACGACCAATGCTCACTATGTACTTTTTAAAGACACTTAAACTATGGGGTCACCAAAGGTTCTCAACACCTAAATAAAGTAATTCGAAAAATTAATCAGAAATAACACGATATTTTGATTTATATCAATTTTATAAATCAAAACACAAAGTTTATTCCTGATTAATTTTTCGAATTATTTTATAATTAAAGGCGTTAAGAAACCTTTGGTGACCCCACAGTTTAAATGTCTATCGTAGGTACGTCGTGAACAGTGGTCGTTACAGACAAACGTTCACGTAAATTGTCCCAGTCAATGGATGATTTTAATGTGTCAATCAATGGCCACAGCTACACTGTTTTGAATTTCATTCTATTATAAAACCTGTATTTAAAAATAAAGGAGATAAAAATGATCTTGATAATTATCGAGCACTTTGCTTGACTTCAAATTTGGGCAAGGTGTTTACATCAATTTTAAACACAAGACTTAATAAATTATCTAATGAAATAGGGATTATATCGGACTCACAGGGTGGATTCCGCAAGGGATACTCTGTCCATGATAACATGTTTGTTTTACATTCTATTATTACATTATATTTATCTGCCGGAAAGAAATTGTTCTGTGCATTTGTGGATTTTAAACGGGCGTTTGATACCGTTTGGAGGGCTGGGCTTTTCCAAAAACTTATAAAAAATAACATCAGAGGGAAAATGTTTACATTGATACAAAATATGTACACTGATATTAAGTCCTGTGTTAAACTTGATAATTTGAAAACTGCATTTTTCCATGTGAAACGGGTGTTAGACAAGGAGAAAAATTATCTCCATTTCTTTTTGCACTATACTTGAATGATCTAGAAGACTTTTTAGGCCAAAATTTGAGCCATGGTTTAGAATATCTAGATTCAGAATGTATACATAGCATAGGTATTTATTTGAAAATGTTTATATTACTACAGAGGCGGATTTAGGGGGGGGGGGGCAGGGGGCCCGGGACCCCCTTTTTGGGGAAAAATTTGGTTGCTTATATAGGGAATCACTGAAGCGTGACTGGAGCGGGCCCCCTCTTAGGTCAGTCAGTGGGCCCCCACTTATGAAAATTTCTGGATCCGCCACTGCACGTGGTTATTTAAACTTACAGATTGCACGGACTTTTTGTGGTATGGTCAATAGATTTAGTATACACTAGAACACAACCGTGATATCGCGGGTCCGTGACTGAATTAAAGTATTTAACTATTATATGCGCAAGCCTTATTTTAGTATTAGTATTGTGATCTGATAAAGTCATGCCGATTATAAGATACACAGTTTTTTCTGCTTTCAAATCTTTCTGTTTGAACACTCGTCGAACTGGAACTTATCAATTATTGATAATATTAATTATTTGGAAAAACAAAAGGTCCAGGAATGGAATATTTTTTTAATTAACAGCATTGTCCTATATTAGTTATAAATAAAGTTGAATTCTTTGATTCGCTGTTTTACTTCATGCCCGCTAACAAATTGAAAACTGTACCTATACGCCTTATTTTTAGTCCAGATTTTTAGTATTCGTATTGTACTGATTAAAATAGTACAATAGGTAACAATTTGACAATTTAGTAGTGTCAAAACTGTGATTATGACCCGTGTATATAGCATATAAATCCTGAACACACCGTTTGGTGGTGCGCCTGTCAGATGCGGAACGTACAGATAAGATAATAGGTAACAGGTGAATATACTATTGGTATCGGTATCGGACTCGACCCGGAACTTCTTAATTATTGGCAATATTAATTACGTGGAAAACAAAAGGGCCTGGAGTGGTGTAATTCTTAATATACACCTTTGTACTATATTAGTTATATATAAAGTTGAATTCTTTGATTTGTCGTTTTTACGTGATGACGGCTGACTAATTGGACCACGTAATTTTAGTATTATAGATTTATCTTTGTAAAAATGTTTCATTGTATGTATTATTATGGAACGCCGTAACTGCCTTATGTGTACTTATTTCTAGATACGCTTATACTTTTTTAATATATGCACATAGTTTTTCTATATATGCACATACTTTTTCTATATATGCACATACTTTTTCTCTATATACACATAGTTTACTTTATATGCACATAGTTTTTCTATATATGCACATAGTTTTACTATATATGCACATACTTTTTCTCTATATGCACATAGTTTACTTTATATGCACATAGTTTTTCTAAATATGCACATAGTTAACTTTATATGCACATAGTTTTTCTATATATGCACATAGTTTACTTTATATGCACATAGTTTTTCTATATATGCACATACTTTTTCTATATATGCACATACTTTTTCTCTATACGAACATACATTTTCTCTATATGCACATACTTTTTCTCTATACGAACATACTTTTTCTCTATATGCACATACTTTTTCTCTATATGCACATACTTTTTCTCTATATGCACATACTTTTTCTCCATATGCACATAGATGACTCCATAGATGATAAGCCATAGTAAGATAATTCTTATTGCATATGATTGCCCATCATCTGCAGATGTGCAATAAGGTTTCAGAATTTCGATTTTGAGTCCAAACAATAGGCCCAATTGGGTCTAAGTCCTATTTGAGGTATGTCCCTGGAACTCCTTCTGCATTTTGGGGTTTCAATTTTATTATAAAATGGTTGTATACAGTTCGCAGATGTGCAATAAGGTTTAGGATTTTTTATTTTGGTCCAGGGGCCAAAACAAGAGGCCCAAATGTGTCTAAGTCATATTTCAAGCATGCCCCATGTCCCTGAAACTACTTCTTCATTGTTGCATATGAGTGTCTATCATCTGTAGATGTGCAATAAGTAATTAAAAATAGTAATATTTCAAAACAATGTGGGGTGCGGGTATTGATGTCGTTCCGACAGCCCTACTTCTAGTTGCAATTAGTTTTAGCACCGTTGGGGCTTTGATTATAATTGCATATTCCTGTTAGTTGCACATTTTTAGCTCACCTGGCCAAAGGCCATGTGAGCTTTTGTCATCACTTGGCGTCCGTCGTCCGTCCGTCCGTAAACTTTTACATTCTGATCTTCTCCTCTGAAACCCCTGGGTCAATTGAACTGAAACTTGGTATGAAGCATCCACGGGAGGTCCTTTACAAAATTTGCATAAATCATCCAGGTCCGTTAAAAATAAAATGGCTGCCATGAGGATTTACATGTTTTGATTGGTTGAAATTTAAAACTTCTTCTCCTCTGTAACAGTAGAGCCAAATGAACTGAAACTTGGTATGAACCATCCATGGGAGGTCCTATACCAGGCATACCAGGTGAGGTTACAAGCTCACCACTTGAGCCTCTTGTTCTATAACAAATTGGTTATGTGATTAAAAGGAATCCACTGTATACTACCTTACTTTGACCTCATAAAACATTGCAAGTGCCAAATATGTCTTATTTCCATATTTATTAAGTTCACAGAAGACTTAACCCGTACATGTATTATTATGCTAAGCTCAAAGTGTAAATGCTTTATGCATTACAATTTACATCTACTTGCTCATAAAATGCAATCTTTTTGAATGAAATTTCATGTCATTTTTATGCCGCATCTTTGCAAATACAACAGCTTTTGCACAAGGACATGCACAAAACAACAGCCAAAGGTCACTTTAGTGGTCTTCAACAATGGCATCACCTACACTACCAAGTGAGTTCAAGCAGGCTCCTTACAAAAAGTGCAAGCAACTAGACATAAACAACCTGGAAGAC
The DNA here is from genome assembly GCA_019925275.1 of Mytilus edulis. Lineage (NCBI taxonomy): Eukaryota > Metazoa > Mollusca > Bivalvia > Mytilida > Mytilidae > Mytilus > Mytilus edulis. The sequence continues at coordinate 69,358,654 of CM034362.1, forward strand.
ACAGCGACAAAATGACCCCATGAAAACAAAACAACAAATAAAAACAAGACAGCCACTGAACACTGGATCCTGGCTTGGGACAGGCCCATAAAGTATGTCAAGGTCACAAACTCTTGTAACTGGGGGTACCTTATACGGAATAATTTACTATTTATGTTGATGGGTACGTGGGGTAGCCCTGTGTGAGCATTGCATAAAATACCTCAAGTTTTACTTTTATAACTACTACATGTCAATATGTTCTGTAATCAGAACCTTGTTTGAGACGAGCTATGTAATGCTAGATTGCCTATATTTTGTGGTTGCTGGTGAATAATAGAGAAAAGTTTAGGTACTAAGTTATCTTAACTGTTGATAAAGGTGCAGAATCAATACAAAATCTTCCTAGTACCAAAAACAATATTATGTCTTTAATCATGCTAAAACAACAACAACAACAATGTTTTACTTTAAATCACATGTAATTTTAATGATTTTGTTAATGTTAATTATTTGCCGAAATGATCTCCAAAGACTTTAAATAGTCATCAATACCAAAGTTCTCGCCTGTTCGATTCAATTCATTATTTAGGATCTCCCTTCATTGTTCATTTATAAGATTTAAGGGTTGAAATATTGGCCTTTCTCCATCTCTGGTAGCTTCATTGTTCTGTTCTCCAACTCCTAATTCTGGTAATTCCGTCTCATTCATTTGCATGCCATCTGGGTTCTGAACTTGCCCTGAGCCCCAAAGCTGCAGGGGAGTAGCCTTAACGGTCCTTATTCTGTGACAACCCCATGCTGTAGACCACACATTCAGTCTTCTGTTAATTTCATCCTTGAAATTATAGTGCAGCGCTGCCAAATGTAGATCATTTAAGGGGTCAAGGATATCATGATCCTCCATGTAGTAGAAAAGATTATAAAAATAGCACAAGACGCCTTCAAAAATGTCCCTCCAGAGTCTTTCGATCCGTTGATTATGTGTACTGGGACCTGTGATCATGCCGCTTTCACCTCGTTCCGTCAGCATAAAATCTGCTACAGAAACATTTTCCCGTCCCTTGTCGGATCTTACTTTTAATGGTATGCCATAATTATCACCACCGGTGAGGAAGTTTCCCAAAACAGTTTTAGAAGTATTATTGTCATTACACGAAAGAAACATAATCATCCTACTAAACCCGTCAATGCCACAAATTATTACAAACCTCCATCGAATTAGTTTATGGTTGGTGTCTATGTGCCACAAATGGTTAGGGGCCATTACGTTATAAGTTCTCCGATGGAGACGACCAGCTTTCCTTGCTCGAACTCCAGACGAATCTATTTTATGAATGCAGTCCCTTAGTCGCCATCGTTGTATTTTTAAACCCTTCGTTCTTAACAGTTGTCGAAGCATTTGCTCGCCACACATAGGGAAATCTTTAATGGTTTCCGAAACTACTCTTTCCAGATCACCATCGTCTATTTCTGAAAAGCCTTGTTTTGACAATCCAAACTGAGCCATTCGGCGATATATTGTGCGCTCTGATACTAATAAAAGTTTTGCAATATCGGATATTTGGAATCCACAATCTAACAAACTGTCTAATGTTAATTTATCAATATCAAATTTTGGTGCTCCAGAGTATCCTCCTATTTTCTGTGGTTTGGATTTTCCATATTTTACACATTCTGCCCGCAATCTCATCATGTCGGTTGAGGTTGGAATACCTAAAAACTGCAAATTTTGTTTTGAAAGCAGACTTATTATATCAGGAGTTATAGCTTCCCGTTCAAAACTTTCGTAAACTTCTTGCAATCCCACTTTCCTTAAAACAGTCAGCATCAGTGGCTCTGCCATTTTATTTACCATTACGGTACCCAGGATTCCTTAAATCAGGAAATAGTAAAGTATATTGAATACAAGTATATCCTTGAAGAACTATCAAGAAAATAAGGGAAAAGTATACACACGGAGAACGATGTGTATATATAGTAAACTATGTGCATATAGAGAAAAACTATGTGCATATAAAGTAAACTATGTGCATATAGAGAACAAGTATGTGCGTATAGAGAAAAAGTATGTGCATATATAGTAAAACTATGTGCATATATAGAAAAACTATGTGCATATATATAAAAACTATGTGCATATAAAGTAAACTATGTGCATATAGAGAAAAAGTATGTGCATATATAGAAAAACTATGTGCATATATTGAAAAGTATAAGCGTATCTAAAAACAAGTACACATAAGGCAGCTACGGCGTTCCATATATTCTACTCATTTCACTTCTATGTTATTTGTAAATGTATGTATATTTGTCGCTCCTGTAACGCAGGAAATCTGCGTCTGAGTGTATTTTGAATAAACAGTTATAAACAGTTTAAACTTGTTGAAATGAAGTTCACGGTGGGTATGGTTGTCCTGCGAGAGAACGTTCTGTGCTGGTGATTCGGTCCTGACGGGTGCTGGTGATCGATGAAAAAATGTAAACAAAGACGAAAATAATGATTTTTGACGTTTTCACTCAAAAAAAATGGAAGAAAACAGTTGAGATTTTTCAATTTTGTTTCTTATGGGTTCATATGTAAACCATTTAAAAGTTGACCCTCTAAACTGTTTCAATATAAAGCGTAACACAAAAATGCTCATTTTCAGAAAATCTAGAACTGAAAAAATAAAACAAAAATGCTCATAGAGTCTACTTTCTATACCGCAATCCACACGACAAAACTATTTTGTGAAAAAAACATTGCAATTTATTAAAATTTAGCATTTTCTCAATTTATTCATGTCCTGATACTGTGCTGGTGGGTCCTGTCATTGTGCTGGTGGGTCCTGATACGGTGCTGGTGATTTTGGATAAAAAGTTGGTCATATTTGAAACAAATGTTACAAAATCAATAAAATTGGGCAGATAATTGTTGTCAATAGGATCTATGACTCCTATTTTAGCTCTTGTGCATCCATTTGGCTGTTTAATATGTGTTTTCAAATGATCGTAACTTGTATTACATAATTACATAAAAGGGCAACATCTTTCGTGCAATATCAGATAACAATATATAGTATCTAAAATAAGAATAGTTTTATTAAGATATTAGATGCCCCTTACATTGATGCTTCAACAATGATCAAAGCCCATGCCGCATAGACATGTTTGTTAGCGCTCCGCATACCCCTCCCCACTTCCACCCAACCAATCCTCCTCATTTCCTCCTTCATTGTTACAGTGGTGTACCAGCACAACAATTTATCACATAAAATAATAACACAAAGACACAAATTATTGAACAACGAATGCTCGCAGGTACTGAAAGCTAGTAGGTCAAAGGGTCCGCATTTTCAACTAATAGATAAACCATGTTCTCATATACAAAAATCCCAATCGTGTCGATTAAAAAAGTCTCAAAACTTAAGTTCACATTTTAATGTTTGATAAAGCAGAACTTTAAAAGTGTGCAGTGAATCTTGTGCTCACAACAGTTATTGTCATAATTATGTTTACATAAGACTTATAAAGGAATTAAGAAGGTACCAAGAAATATTTTACAGTTCAATTTAATGATCATGAATGGAAGGAAATGGTACGGAAGTTTACATAGGACAAAAAGAAATTGATAGTATTTTTTGGCGAAAGAATTAAACGCTTCTTTGCATTATATAGTACAGCTCTTCTATAAAAGCATGCAAAACAAACTTTGATTGACTTGCTTGCTATGTTTGCTTGGAAGTTTTCAAACAATAGGTAGGCGGAGTTTCAATACATACTGGGATTTGATTGGACAAATACAAACTGACAGGAATTGAAGTTAATGTGTATTGTACAAACAAATTCTAGTATATAGTAAACAGACTACTTACCTGTCGTTTACAAACATCCAAACAATCATAGCAAGCAATTTGATCAATGATTTGCTTTGCATATATGTATAGAAGAGCTGTAAATTCTAAAAAAAAAATTCTTGTTGTAGATGGTTAAATCCTCAACAAAATCTCAATAACTTTGTTGGAACGAATAAAGGTTTTAAATTAAATTTCCGTGGACTTTTTAGCTTCCACCCTGACGAGGCATGTTAGCTGTTCGTATGCTGTTGCACCTGACGCACGGAAACTTTCACATTTCCATCTTCTTTTCTGAAATATTTTACCCAGCTCATACTTGACAAGATTGTAATCCTAGTAAAAGGTGTAACCAATGGATTGAACACAAGTTAAAAATTCCACAATACTATATGATTCATTTTATGTGTCAATTTGTTCGAAAAAAGTCGAAAAGAAGAAAGTTTTTTTTAATGTCATGATTATCTGTCGCTTTCTAGATCTATGCTTAGCATTTATTTCAGATGACATGGACTCCTCACCCTGGTGACCCTGCTGCCTTTCATAACTTTATCCGTATACATATATTAATAGATTAACAAAAGGCTGCAACTTGTTTTTTTGTATTTAAAATGATTCGTTGTAACGAGAATATTTGTGGTGAATGGAAACTGTGAGGGTCAAAATCTTAAATTGCTTATAAATGTTGCTGGACCCAGTTTCGTTATCTGATCTGAATTTTCTGAATTGTGCGAGGTAGATAGACATTGGCCTTTTGATTTTTTTTAACTCGGTAAGTTTTGCCCTAATTGCTTGAACTTCTGCAATATTAAAGCCGATTTCAATGAGTGTGTAGACAAAGGGAATATATTTGGTTATCTTGCTTGCTGAACAGAAAAGTCATTGTTAGGTTATGTAAACTACCCTACTTTAAAAGTAGACTAGTCCGACAAATGACACATCTTTCTGTCTGTAGGACCAGGCTACTTCGAAAGGAGGGTGGTATACCTTACCTAACAATGACTTCACGGATTAGCTAACAAGCAAGCTAACCAAAGATATTACCTTTGCCTACATACTCAATGGAATCGGCTGTAACTAATAACTCGAATACATTTTAACAGACAGTGGTCATGTTTGTTGATGAATATTGTTTTTCCTAGATTCACTCTTGAAAAATCATTTGGTAACATTTGGTCAAGTAATTTCAGAAAAGATCTTTTTGTAATTGCGGACGCCAAGACAATACACGAACTTCACACGACCCCTCGACACAGGTGAGCTTATATATGATCTTATAGCGATTCGGGTTGATAACCAGTTGAAATAAGCCAGTTTTTTGTGTGTGAAGATTTTTATTGTTTTAAACTGTTATGACCTTTTAAAGTTAATAAAATTAACGGTACCAATTTTCTTGCACCAGATGCGCATTTCGACAATACATGTCTCTTCAGTGATGCTCGTGGCCAAAATATTTGAAATCCAAAGCTTATATAAAAGATGAAGAGCTATAATCCAAAAGGTCCAAAAAGTATAGCCAAATCCGTGAAAGGAATCAGAGCTTTGCATGAGGGAGATACATTCCTTGTCATGTTGAGATTTTCTGGTATCGGTTGAGATATTCTGGAACAATGTTGAGATCTTCTGGTGAATGAAATTTTCATAAAATGATAAAAAGGAAGATGTGGTATGACTGCCAATGGGACAACTGTCCACAAGAGACCAACATGACACAGACATTAACAACCATAGGTCACCATACGGCCTTCAACAATGAGCAAAGCCCATACCGCATAGTCAGCTATAAAAGGCCCCGATATGACAATGTAAAACAATTTAAACGAGAAAACTAAAGGCCTTATTTATATAAAAAAAAAATAAAAAAATAACGAAAAACAAATGTGATTCAATATGTAACACATACACAAACGACAACCACTGAATTACAGGCTCCTGATTTGGGACAGGCACATACATAAATAATGTGGCGGGGTTAAACATGTTAGCTGGATCCCAATTTAAAGTTCTAACGCTGGAGATAGCGTTTGAGATGCAGTTTTGCACAGAATCTTTAACGTCAATAATGTTGTAATTGACATCTCCAGGGCTAGAATTTTTTTATTTTTTTTATGTGTAACATATTTGTTTTTCGTTCGTTTTTTTTAAATTATTAATAAGGCCGTTAGTTTCCTTTTGTAAATGTAAAACTTTTGTTTATCCTTTCGGCGTTCGTTCGAGCTATCTGGTAAGGTGTGACCACAGTTGTTAGCAGATATCGCAAGCCATGCTTAGCATAGACACACACAATTTTTTTTTTTTTAGAATTTAAGTTGACCAGGCCAGAGTTCAAACTAACTATCTCCAACAATTTAGCTACGTCGAATCCAGTTTTAAAATATTTAAAAAGAAAACTGAATTAATATTCAGAAATGGATAATCATTAAATTCATTCATTTCATCAAAAGTTATTCTTATTTAAAATAGATAATTGCAAAGGAGGTGTACATACAATGGAGATTACCTCTAACTGTCATAATCTGAAGGAGAACTGTTCTAGCAGCCAAATGTGGAACTATCTCCTGACATTTTTAACACAGTTCTAGCTAGAACAGTTCTAACCAAGAACTGATTTGGTCATTGGTAAATTCTACCTAGAACTGATTTACACAGTTCAACCTGGAACTGATCCTGACAGTTCCACGGCTAAAAAAATCTATGACTAGAACAGAACTGCGACCTGATTTCGCCACGAACGCATCACGATTGTTTTGAACATGTTTAAATTAAAGTTGGCTACTCTCAACACGAATACCAAGACCTTATCAAGACCGTAACATGACCATACTGCACTACGATCACTAATAGCATTATTTTTTTTAGAGATCGTAGTGCGATCACGGACTAGTGTGACGGGGTCCGGGTTATAATATAAATGTTGCTGAATATTACCAAATATTAAGGATTTGCCCTGAATGCAGTTGTGAACAAACATCTTAAGTTTTAATTATTTCAATACAATACAACACCTGTGATTACACTAAGTTGGACGTCACTTATAATACTTACAAAGCAATTTTAAAATCGAATCATGATTTTTTTTGTGATAAGTATTATAATGACAAACATGACATCTTTTACTCATATTCAAGTTATCACCACCTTTTACCTGAAATAATGTGTACGAAAAAATAAACCTAGAAAAGGGGTCCTGCTCGATTGTTTAGTCTTTAACTATTTTATTTCTTTATAAATGTACGCATTTTCGGCATTAAGGTTTATGTACCCTTCTGTAGTCATTTTTGTACGAATAAGGGTACATAAACCTTAAATAAATTTTAATGTCTGTTAGGAATCGAATTCATCCAAATCATGAAAACATGAATCTGGTTAACCGTAAAAAAAGGTAAACTCGAATAGTACAGCGTAACCAGAAAGTCTCAACATTGTGACAGAAAGACTCAACCAATACCTTTATATCTCAACCATTTATATATATTTTTTTTCTGCTCAGAGTAGGCTTGACAAAAAAATATTTGGGCAATTTACAGACGTGGTTATCGTAAAGCCAAAAAAAAAAACACAAAAAAACACAAATAATTGACATATTTTCTTGCTAAGTCATTAATATCATAGCAGTTCTATCGGATTTAAAGAATGTAAACATTATAATCCGTAGGAGAAAAGTGATTGTGACTTTAATTTTAAATATTTTAAACCAAGAAGAGACATATTAGTTACAATTATGATTTATCTATGGCATGACATTCTCCGATTTTACAAAAAAGTCATTGATTTTCAGTAAACGACGAAAATTCGACCTACCCTGTGTTTATTTTCAATATTTTGAACCAGAAAAGCTCAACAGTAAGTGCCAGAATACATTTTCCCGTCTCAACCATTTTGTTGAGATTAGATGGTTTACCAGGCGTGTATATGCATTTGATACGGTGCATTTATTATGGATATATTTCAGACTTCATTTATGAAAGGAAATCTATAAAGCAGAAATTTGATTTTTTTTTGTATCAATTTAAAATGTAGATTCAAATATTTTTCACTCCAAACAATAAAGTAAAACTTCTTCAAAACTTGTAAAAATGTATAGTTCGGCTTCCTCAAAAAAGAAGCCAACGAAAGTGTTTATCTCTTCTTCACAAATACGTATTTCATTCAATCTCGATATTTATCATGTTTATAATTTTTCTAACAATGACGTTCTACCTCCATAAGCCTGCAAATGTCATGGCGGGTCACATATTTGTTCACTTCAAACGTAAAACTTCGTCAGAATTTATATGGGATGTATAGTTTAGTTCAAACCAGGGGCGGATCCAGCCATTTAAAAAAAAGGGGGGGGGTTCCAATCACATGTTCCCATTCAAATAAATTGATCGTCCAAAAAAAAGGGGGGTTCCAACCCCCGGAACCCCCCCTCTGGATCGGCGCCTGCAAACATAAAAAGCAGCCAAGGTAAAGTGTTTCTCTCTTCTTCACATATGCTTATACATGTTATACAATTGAATCTCTATATAATTGTATCATGTTTAAATAAATATGACACAATTACAAAGTTTGTACATTCAATGTTATACCCGGCCCATTGGACTTACAAATGATCTTTATACGTACAATATCATGGACTAAATGTTAATAATTATTCACAAATAATTAAAAATTAAAAGGATATGTTCAAATAATTGAATTAAATATGCAAATAATTTAAATGGTATACAGCAACTGACGTCTTATATAAAATACACTAACTATATATAAGTATATGTATGGATATTTTTTTTTATAGAGAAATTAAGTGCCTGTGTATTTTGCCAAGGATTTCATTTTCGACACCATTATAACGTTAGTGTGAAAATCAGATTCGTAAAGGCATTTTTATATAATATATATATATTTTTTTTAATCTTTATTCAATTTATTCAACATTCTTAGATCTAATGGTAATCAAAGTAAACAAATTTCAAAAGATGAAAATAGTTATTATAGATGTATTATAAAAAGTCATGCAAAGCTATGATTAATACTGACAGTTGTGAAAACTACATGAGCATAATAATAGAAAGACTGAGGCATAAGTATGGAACGCCGTAGCTGCCTTATGTGTACTTGTTTTTAGATACGCTTATACTTTTCAATATATGTACATACTTTTTCTCTATATGCACATAGTTTACTTTATATGCACATAGTTTACTTTATATGCACATAGTTTTTCTATATATGCACATAGTTTTTCTATATATGCACATAGTTTTACTATATATGCACATACTTTTTCTCTATACGCACATACTTGTTCTCTATATGCACATAGTTTACTTTATATGCACATAGTTTTTCTCTATATGCACATCTGTTACTCATTCGTTTTTAATGCGCGGAGTATACGTTGCACTTTGAATTAAATCGTTTTTCAATTGTGTTCATGTCTCTGGTGGTAACAATGTGTTCTTACAGATGAAATGACCCTATAAGCGCGATTGCAACCGTTCCAGTGCTCGGTTAATACCCTGATACTTATTCACTTATAATACGTTTGTTGTACGTTGCACCTTTTAAAAAAAAATCCAATTGTGCCCATGTCTCTTGGTGTAACAATGTGTTCTTAGAGATGAAATGACCCTATTAGCGCGCATGTACCCGTTCCAGCGCTCGGTAATTAACCTGTTACCTATTCACTGATAATGCGTTTGTTGTACTTTGCACCTTTTAGAAAAGGATTTTCAATTGTGTCCGTGTCTTTGATGGTAACAATGTGTTTTAAAAAATGAAATTACCCTATTAGCGCGCATGTACCCGTTCCAGCGCTCGGTTAATACCCTGTTACCTATTCACTTATAATACGTTTGTTGTACGTAGAACCTTTTAGAAAAGGATTTTCAATTAAGTTCATATCTCTGGTGGTAATAATGTTTTCTAAGAGATGAAATGACCCTATTAGCGCGCATGCACCAGTTCCAGCGCTCTGTTAATACCCTGTTACCTATTCACTTTTAATACGTTTGTTGTACGTTGCACATTTTAGAAAAGGATTTTCAATTTTGTCCATGTATCTTGTGGTAACAATGTGTTCTTAGAGATGAAATTACCCTATTAGCAAGCATGTACCCGTTCCAGCGCTCGGTAAATAACCTGTTACCTGTTATATAAAATTAAAGTATTTACATGTTTCTGCTTTTGCACATATTTTCCTTGGAGAACCCTGACAAATATGGTTGAAAATCAAATATGATGAATAAAAGATAAAAATTTGCTCTTCTTAATGAACATTTATCATTGTCATAGAAAATTGTAGATTAAAGCAATGTCCCTATTTTTTGGTGGCAGCTTTGTGACAAGTACAGCTTTGTCTTAAATGTTAAATTTCCTATTCTAATAAATTCAAACTCTGAATGTTTACACTGCCGTTACACATGGAATATTTAAACAAAATCATCCAAAACGTACAAACAAAAATAAGTCTGAACATACTACACTACACATAAAAAGTATTACAAACGTATTATAAGCGAATAAGTAACGAATAGGTAACAGGGTATTAACCGAGCGCTGGAACGGGTACATACGCAGTAATAGGGTTATTTCATCTCTAAGAACACATTGTTATAACCTGAGACATGGGCACACTTGAATTTTTTTTTTAAAAGGTGCAACGTACAACAAACGTATTATAAGTGAATAGGTAACGTATAGGTAACGAATAGATAACAGGGTGTCAACCGAGCGCTGGAACGGGTACATGCGCGCTAATAGGGTCATTTTATCTCTAAGAACACACATTTATTTCCACCAGAGACATGGACACAATTGAAAATCCTTTTCTAAAAGGTGCAACGTACAACAAACGTACTATAAGTGAATAGGTAACGTATAAGTAACGAATAGGTAACAGGGTGTCAATCGAGCGCTGGAACGGGTACATACGCGTTAATAGGGTTATTTCCTCTTTAAGAACACATTGTTTATACCATCAGAGACATGAACACAATTGAAAATCCTCTCCTAACAGGTGCAACGTATAAAAAAATGTATTTTACGCGAATAATTAACGAATAGGTAACAGGGTATTAGCCGAGCGCTGGAACGGGTACATGCGCGCTAATAGGGTCATTTCATCTCTAAGAACACATTGTTACACCAAGAGACATGGGCACACTTGAATTTTTTTTTAAAAGGTGCAACGTACAACAAACGTATTATAAGTGAATAAGTAACAGGGTATTAACCGAGCACTGGAACGGTTGCAATCGCGCTTATAGGGTCATTTCATCTGTAAGAACACATTGTTACCACCATGAACACAATTGAAAAACGACTTAATTCAAAGTGCAACGTATACTCCGCGCATTAAAAACGAATAAGTAACAGATGTGCATATAGAGAAAAACTATGTGCATATAAAGTAAACTATGTGCATATAGAGAACAAGTATGTGCGTATAGAGAAAAAGTATGTGCATATATAGTAAAACTATGTGCATATATAGAAAAACTATGTGCATATATAGAAAAACTATGTGCATATAAAGTAAACTATGTGCATATAAAGTAAACTATGTGCATATAGAGAAAAAGTATGTGCATATATAGAAAAACTATGTGCATATATTGAAAAGTATAAGCGTATCTAAAAACAAGTACACATAAGGCAGCTACGGCGTTCCATACATAAGGCAGCAACCAGTTGATTTTCTGGGGGGGCTATGGTTTTTTTTTCTGGACAATTTTTTTTTCGACTGCGGCGAAAAACAATCTATTTTTTTCGCGACAAGTCGAAAACAATTTTTTTCTTTCAATTTTAGCATTACATATAGTGGCAGCTGAGGGAGAAACAAACAATTTTTTTTTCTCATAATCAAAAACAAATTATTTTTTTCTCCAAAAACTGGAAACAAACTTTTTTTTCAAAAAAAAACCATAGCCCCCCCCCAGAAAATCAAATGGTTGCTGCCTAAACAACTACGTGTCAGAAACAGAGAAAAATCTAGCTACGGTATTATATCAAGTAGACTAGCCAAAAATAACTCGTAAATGTGAATTTTCGTACGAGTGTGGCACAGGCACTTGTCTCAGGAAAAAAAATCAAGTGTTTATAAGATGTTTTTTTTTTTCTGCTAAAACAATTGCCTGTGGAGTGTGGATAGTAAACTCACATTTATAGAAACAAGTGTTTGTGTTTCCGGCGCATGAACTTGAGAACAAACATTAGAACTTTTGAACAACTTCGATTTTCTAAATTGCAATGAAATTAAAAGTACAAAATGTTGTTATAGCCAGGTTAACTAATAAAACGATATCCAAATCAATCAGGTGCGATAGTCGAGTAGACCTGACATTGTGCGATAGTCGAGTAGACCTGACATTGTGATATGTATTGAGTTCACTTCCCATTGTTTATGTTTTGTAATGGTAAAAGTAGTACAAGAAGACATAGCACAAAAAAAAGTCATGTTTGGAGCACTACAACAATAATTTTACTTGTAAAAATAAATAAGTGCAACACTGATTCACACAACGGACACCGGGACAACAAAAGAAACAAATAAATTGTAAGTAATATAAAGTGGCGACTTCTGGGACCCAGGGCAAAATATTAGAAGTACAACACCTATTCACACAACGGACGCCGAGACAACAAAAAGAAAACAAATAAACTGTAAGTTATATAAGTGGCGACTTCATGGACCCAAAGTGTCTGTCGCCCCCTTTGGTAGGAACACTTGGTAAACAATTACTGAAAGTCCAAACGGGCAACCTCTAATGACAGTAAGTGCCCCCTTAATGGAAATATCTGGATCAACCACCGATAAATATTTACAAGTTTCAACATTTTCTTCTTTGAGAGTTCTTCCCATGAAAGGAAAATAAATAGTTCACACATTAGCCCACATTAGTAATGCAGGATAAACAAGGTGCACATAATTTCTTATTGGCCTTATCAAAAGGAAGAAAGTAAACCTTGAGTATTATAAGTAATGACTGATTGACTAATGATTATCATTTAGAAACGACCATCTCAAACAACACTCTGTCTACCCAAACCACCCATATATAAACTGTGTATCTTGTGACTGGGAGATGTGTTGGCCTGAAACCACACAAACACAATAAACAGTACAAGTCTGCATCGACTCAGGAACCACACACACATAATAAACAGTACAAGTCTGCACCGACTCTGGAACCACACATACTAACACACAATAAACAGTACAACAAGTCTGCACCGACTCTGGAACCACACAAACACAATAAACAGTACAAGTCTGCACCGACTCTGGAACCACACATACTAACACACAATAAACAGTACAACAAGTCTGCACCGACTCTGGAACCACACAAACACAATAAACAGTATGTACACAAACACAATAAGCAGTACAACAAGTCTGCACCGACTCTGGAACCACACACACACAATAAATAGTACAACAAGTCTGCACCGACTCTGGAACCACACAAACACAATAAACAGTACAACAAGTCTGCACCGACTCTGGAACAACACACCACACAATAAACAGTACAACAAGTCTGCACCGACTCTGGAACAACACACACACACAATAAACAGTACAACAAGTCTGCACCGACTCTGGAACCACACAAACACAATAAACAGTACAACATGTCTGCACTAGCTCTGGAACAACACACACACAATAAACAGTACAACAAGTCTGCACCGACTCTGGAACAACACAAACACAATAAACAGTACAACAAGTCTGCACCGACTCTTAAACAACACAAACACAATTAAAAACCAATTCTTCAGAGAACAATTGAAGGTCTTTCCACCTCGATAATAAGAACGAAATTTAAAACACGATGTTAGAAATGTCACTCCATGTTGATGTAATTTGGTTCTTCAAATTGATATAAAAAAATAAGATTAATAAGTATATGCAGAAGACTAAATTGTTTTATTATGAACAGAAAATATTTTTTAGCAAAGGTCAAAATCTAGAACGTCAAATTGACCTTTGACCTTGACCTCAATTTCAAGGTCATAGGTCAGTGATCTCAAATCAAAAGACCCCAGGTCAATCATTTGTATGGTTGTGGAGAAATGCTGATTTCAAATACATAAGGGGAGAAAACTCATATAAGGGTTAACCAAAACACTTCGACTGAAATAGGTTGAAGTTGTGCCTTTTTGTAAACAGTAATTTTGCAAACAATTCATATCATTAACTGTAACAGTTTCTTTTGAATAACGATAACAAGCAAAATTCAAATTTATAACATGACCTTGACCTTCGACCTTGATCTCAATTTCAAGGTCATTGAACTCAAAACGGAAGACCGAAGGTCAATCACTTGTATGGTTGTGAAGAAATACTGATTTCAAATACATAAGGGGAGAAAACTTGTATAAGGGTTAACCAAAACACTTTGACTGAAATAGGTTGAAGTTGCGCCTTATTGTAAACAGTTATTTGGCAAACACATCATATCATTTACTGTCACAGTCACTGTGGAATAACGATAACAAGCAAAATTCAAAATTTAGAACCTGACCTTGACCTCAATTTCCTTCAAATGGACCAAGGACTTCATATCAAAAGACTGTAGGCCTCTACGACTTATAACGTATGAATTTACCCAAGAAATCGCTTATCTAAAATTTTCGAAGGGAAGTAACTCCCATAAGATGTCTTCCGATCACTCAAGTCAAAATTAACCAAATCATTCTCAAGAGTAGACGAACGATTTGGTGAAAACAATTTGCTAAAATCTTTTACGGTTTTAGAGATATAGCGATAACAAGAAAAAGGGGACGCGGGGAGATAACTCCTATAAGAATAAGTGTTCGGTAACACAGGGTGGGTTTTGAAACCCCCATTACTGTACAACATCATTGGCCAAAAAATCCATTCGATATGTTGTAAGACAAAAAAGCATCTCAGACGGCAGAAAAGAAAAAAAAAATAATCAGAAGAAAAACAAAAGGTCTTTCCACGAAAAGTGGAAAGACCTAATAAACAGTACAACAAGTCTGCATCGACTCTTGAACCACACACACACAATAAACAGTACAACAAGTCTGCACTGGCTCTGGAACCACACAAACACAATATACAGTACAACAAGTCTGCACCGACTCTGACTAGTGAGTTATTGCAAATATAATAAAAACCGAGATTTTACAAATCTTTTACAAAAATAACCAAAAAGTCTTAAAATCAATTATAGTCCATTTTTCCACTCCGACACAAATGACAGTATTTTACAATGTCCTTCAGTCCCGATGTAGGAGCTGATATACGCTGGGTTTAACTTGGTATCCATCTTTCAGTAAATGGAGTCTTTTACTCTTTATTGGCGTCTTTTGCATGCATGGTAGACGGGTTGCATATTGTATAATTGTGCATTCCGTTAATGTTTAGGTTTTCTTGCGAGTTTGATGATCCCGTAGATGCTGGGGTGGGCATGTAGAAGAGTATTTGTTGTGGAATCCGTAGAGGTGGTTGGTGGAGCGGGGTCTTTTATTCAAACAGTTGTTCCATGAGAAAGCGGTATCTTTCAAAATGTTGTTGTAGCGAGAACGTTGTCAGCTTCCACGTGATCGGTAAATGTGTAACTCGTGGTTGTAGCGAGGACGTTGTCAGTTTCCACGTGATCGGTGAATGTGGTTGTAGCGAGTACATTGTCATCTTCAACGTGATCGGTAAATGTGGTTGTAGCAAGTAAACATTATCAGCTTCGACGTGACCGGTAAATGTGATTGTAGCGAGTACATTGTCAGCTTTATCAATGTCTGCTAGTGTCAGTATAAGCAATGATACATCTAACAAAAGAATGAGGATTTCACGAATTGGATAAACTGATAAGATTTGGTTGAAAAACTCAGCAACTAGTATCTTAATTATTGACTGAAACCAAAAAATACATTGTTTTTTTTAGATTTAAATTATAATTGGATTAAATCTTCTTTTTTTATATAAATTTCAGAAATAAATATTTACAAAAATGTATAAACAACAGAATAAATAAATAAAGAGAACATGTTAAATGGCCTATTTTGTTCGTAAGTTTCATAATTTTTTACTTTTTTTTAAATTGTAAGGCATGAATTTGAATCTTTTGTTGAACGTATTTGTCCTATTCAATGTATTTTCCTTGCAAATTTATAAAATATTTCCAAAAAAAAAATTGCACATATTTTCTTAATATATATATATATTGCATATTTCCTTAAAATTTAATCTAGTTTAAATAAATTATAAATATTTCACTGATTGAATTGAATATTTATAAGTTATCTTGCTTACGAATACAAGATTGTTATTATTATTATTATTATTATTATTATTATTATTAATCTAATCGCAGAATTCAGTATTTTCTATAAAATATT
Organism: Mytilus edulis; assembly: GCA_019925275.1. NCBI lineage: Eukaryota > Metazoa > Mollusca > Bivalvia > Mytilida > Mytilidae > Mytilus > Mytilus edulis. The sequence continues at coordinate 69,374,829 of CM034362.1, forward strand.
TTCTGAACAATACAAGTGAAAAATAGGATTGTATTTCACAAATAAACTTTAATGGTTTTAAAATAGATCATAAGTTTTTTTTTCTAATTAAAAGACCGTAAATGTATTTAATATAATTAAGTGTGATAATCAAATTCTTCTAGATTAAGAACGAGCGTTCGTGTTATCAAATCCTACAATTTCATTGGTGTTATTGTTTTGATTGCTGTCGCCTATGGGACGTAACTATAATCAGTGGTCATGATATTATTTAACTTTCGATCACAATGGTTTACTGTAAAAAGTGGCATTTAAATAGGTGAAAAATTAGAACGAATTAATGATCGATCGAACTAAAACCATGTGTGGACATTGAAATTCATTATATAATTTCCATTACTTATATAAAGGTAAGATGGTATACATTTATATATTAAAACTATACATTTTTATATTATTATAGTTGTTATCGTGGATGAACGTAAACACGTATTTGCCTTTTTCTGGCTCCTGTTTTTAAGACAAGTTTTTACAATATTTTTACTACGTATTTGTCAATGTTAAATATTTGTATTTTTAATTATAACGTAGTACGGAATGGCATTTGAAATCTCAAGAATGGGGTCACCCTTCCAAAAAGATTATGGATTACATGACTGTGTTTTTATTAGGGGAGGCCGAAACCTTTTTATATCTCAAAAGGGGGAGATGTTCCCTACCTTCTTTGTAGGGAAGAGCCGCGATAATAGGCTATTTTCAGTTTGGAATATCTTATATAAGGGATTTACCAAATTATGATGAAAATCATTTAAAAACTTCTGATTAAATCACAAATATTTGATTCAATTCATCTTTGAAGGCTGTATAGATCAACAATTAAAACAACTTGATACCAGTTAAAGAAAGTCGTGGGGATCATTCATATTTCAAAATATAAAATTAATGAAATTCTAAATTGAAAGTTATAAATTCAAACTCGTAAAATTCAGAAATATCTACCTGTTTCCTGCACTACAGTAGTTCAAATTTTAACACTACAAATAAAATCAATTTATTGAATAAAGGAAGGATTTCATTTATTATAAATCAAATCGAAGTAACTTATTTATTGGTGAAAAATCTAATCATGGATTGTTACTAATACAAACATGACAATATTTACAACCATATAAAACTTAAAGTTAACAAACATTCATATTATACATGCACTAGTATTGTAAATCATTTATTTAGACATTTTGAAGGAGTTGATACTTTTGAAAAGATTTGAAACTTTAAAAATAAAAGGAAAAAAAGGAGGGGGTCGAGGAGTTCGTACAAAACCCCCCTTGAATACAAAATCACTGTTAAAGTCGACGTTCTGTTTGAATTGTAACCGTTAAAGTCGATTATGATTGTATCGAAGCCCTCCCCCGGAAATTCCTGGCTACGGGCCTGTCACTCCAGGTCTCCCCCGGAAATTCCTGGTTACGGGCCTGTCACTCCAGGTCTCCCCGGAAATTCCTGGTTACGGGCCTGTCACTCCAGGTCTCCCCCGGAAATTCCTGGTTATGGGCCTGTCACTCCAGGTCTCCCCCGGAAATTCCTGGCTACGTGCCTGTCACTCCAGGTACTTTGGCTTTCTCCATTAATAAATTTATTGACATGACATAGTCATGTGTGCTGACATTTGTGTTAAACACTAATACCAACAACTATAACAATTAATATTTATATAAAGAAAGACTTAGCACTTAACTCAATGGTCAATGTTTTAAATGACCCGCTGAGACCTGTTGATGGATTTGAGGCATATTATAATAAGTCTGGTTAATTAAGGGAACCATAGCAAGTTTCAAGTTTCAAGGGAAGTAAAAATAAGACAACGGTATTTGGTATACATTTGTATAAGCATTGGTAATTCTTATGTCCATTGCGATTTGTTGTCCCAACACATTTAGACATGGTTCATTGACTTTGAATGTTTTGCATAATTTACATGTTAAAGTATTGTCATTTTAATCATAATATTTGCATTATGCTATCCACATTACACAGTCACGCATGACATGTCTCTGTGTCAACAGATCAATTTGTAATTTAAGAGGTTTGTTCGTCGGTTCATTCTCATTTATCCAACTTATTAAAATTATAGGTAGTACAGGTAAAAAAAAAGTTGGATAGATGAGATAAAAGGTAATCAAGAACAAAGGGTTTATAATTAGAGTTTAGGTTGAATGACAGGTGAAAAATAAGACTGAAAATTATACCCGATTAAATTTTCTGTAGTATTATCTAGCATAGCAAGTTAAAATAAGCAACTGACATTTAGTTAATGTAATGTAAATCATATTTGAAAGTATTTCTTAGTTTTTGTTGAACTGTTAATTAAAATATGAATTGGATAAAAACAAATAAGTTGCACTTTTATTCATGAAGATTTGTCAAGGAAATGGATCTTTTTTTGTGTAATAGGAAGCTTTTTTTGTGTGTAATAGATCCTTTTTGTATATTTTTTTCTGTTCTTATGATCAAATGATCCAAATAGGACAAAATATAAGTTGAATACGTTTTACTACACCAAGACCGAACATAACAAATCCATAGCACATACTAAAGGAATGTTCAGTAGATCTTCATCCTAGTTTAAGTAGGTGGGATATTGCATCAGTGTAGTGATATTGTCAGATTATAACATGGCATTTTTCCATATCCCATGTATTATCAGCCCTAGTACACAATATAATATACTTTCCAGTATTCAAATAACTTGTAATGTTTTTCACTGAAAACGTAGCATTGAGGTGTATTTTCCGGAATTTGCCGAGTATCACCGGAATGCCATGTGATAACGTTACGAAAAGGCATGTGATAACAATCGAAGCATGTGATAAACTTTTCATATCAGCCCGCTAAGCACCAATTCGAAAAATATGGAATATACGTTAATTTAATGCTATTATCATACGGTAAAAATCATATGTTATTGAGTCTAAGTATATGATAAGAAAAATTACATGTTATGATCTTTTTATCATTTACTTCAACAATGGAGAAAAATAACAGATTCGTATTTTGATCCATTTTTTTTTAACAAAGTAACTTTCTAAATTAATATGCTTAAAAATGCATTCAATTGAACCCTTTTTTTTTCTTCTTTTTTTATTATTTTACATAATATCGCCGGAATGCCATGCGATAACGTTACGGAAAGGCATGTGATCATTTTTTTCATATCAGCCCGCTAAACACCATTTCGAAAAAATATGGAATTTACGTAATTGCAATGCTGTTTATATATTATTTGCTATAAGTGTATAATAAACGTTGATTTGTCCTTGTTGTAGTCTATCCTTCAGACTTTTGAGTGAAATGAGGTTGAAATTTTATATAATTGCTCAAAATTCAGATTTATGGACGTATTTTTCCATTCGACCTATATACATAACTTCTTTTGTTTTAAAAGATAAACACAAGCTGTTTGTAAATTCTGATTTATATAAAATGTCCTTTAAATTTGTGCAAATTCTCTTTTCAAATAACTTATATTTATCAAATGTTCATGCATGTACGTGTCTGGGGGTCAATACAACAAACCTTGAATCTATACCAGTGTCAATACGAAGCAGCCAATTAATAACACTATACTAATATAAAACATACAGGAACAGTTCAGTTTCTTGTATATTCCTCCATTAAATGTGGAGCACTACCAAAGGGTATAGTTTGAGCAACTATTTACACCTTAAAACATAGGAAACAATTAATTATATTATATACAGATGACTGAATTTGGTTAAATGATCAATAAATAATAGATATCATAATTAAGTCATAGGATTGTCATCATAAAGTTTTTTAAAAATATATAATAATTTTATGTGCTAGGTGTAGGAAATGTTAAAAAACAACAGCATATACATGTATTTACAAGAATTAAAATGGTCAAAAGTTTAAATTACTTATAATCATAGCTGAGAGTGCTATACATATATCAGGAATAATAATGAAAATTTCCTGTAAGACTTATGTAAAGTGGTTGGGGTTTGGACAAAATTTAAGGTATAATATATACAAAAGACAAATTTACTGTCAAATTTTAGAAAGACACCTTATTATTACTAAACCAACAACCAATAATTATCAAAAATAAAAGTTGGCTAGATGAGAATACCTTATTTTAAAAAGTTGGATAAATGGGAAGACACCTGTTCATCATTAGAGATTTATTTATTACCTCAGACACATCAGGGGCGGATCCAGCCATTTTAAAAAGGGGAGGGGTTCCCAACCCAGGATAAAATGGGGGTGTCCAACCATATGTCCCCATTCAAATGCATTGATCGGCCAACAAAAGGGGGTTCCAACCCCCGGACCCACCCCCTGGATCCGCCACTGCACATACAGGTGTACAAGAGGACAATATATGCAAACATAAGATAATACATAGCGAGACAGGACAAGAAACTCAAATACATAGTATATTATAAAAGACAATTAATGTAATTAGTTTAAGTATTTAACATTTTTTTCACGAAAATTTATAATTTCCTATGAACTTTTACGTTACATATAGACAGCAAGCCAGTAAATTTGTTCTTGCTTGGACTCATTACATAATAATTTGGTTTAAACTTTCATCTAAGAGCAGAAACATCAGCATTTTTACCGATAAACAATATATGAAACTCATCCCCTATTCCCTCATTACATAATGTACATATTCTATTTTCCCTCGCGATCCCCACCCATCTCCCCGTCTCAATAGGTAACTAAAGAAAAGAAAAGTTCCTAATTTAAGCCTTGGGAGTTTTATAATACTTGATACATTAGCACCACGGTATTGTAAACAGTATAAGCCATACATTTGTTGAAGGAATTAATCTTGTTAATATAATATAACATTTAAAAATTCAATGCTAGCAAGCGAATTAATGGGGGGGGGGGGGGGGGTGTTACACTGATATAACTGTTCATTATTGGTTCGTAGAGGTGTCTAGCTACCGAAGACCCCTATACAATCAAGTTAAATCAACCATGGATTTTTTTGGTACCAAAATAACCCTCGTTAATTCTCTTGAAATCATAAATAAGTATAATATGGAACAAACTCATTATAAAATCCGATGTTCTGATACCTCGGATTTTAATTAGATTCAATATGTAATGAATTAATCCTAAATTGCTATAAATGCAAAATAACGGAAAGTAAATTTTGGCTAAAAAAAGTGTACATATATTACTCTTTCACCAAACTCTTCATTTGTGTATTTTTTGTCAGTTGAAATAAACTTTAATACAAGTCGATGCTGCCAGTGATTTGTCAGAACATAACTTACAGATTGTTTTCTTGTCCTGAATATGCCTAGAATATTTGTCACTGGACATTCATAAATCAATACAACGATTAGTTGTTTTATCAGTACAAAGTTACACATATTTATTTCTCTTCTTAATACTTGACAATGTACTAACGATCTGTAGTTGAGGCACTTGTCAATCTTTGAAGCTCAGAGTAAACTATTGAACTATCAGTTTAGTAGATATTTAATACCGAAATTGTTACCGAAATTAATTTTTACTCTCAGATATTTATCGTGACGTTGTATATCAGAAATTATTTCATTTAGAAAAACAAATTCAACACAATTTTTGTTATTTTTTGTAGACGATCAACACGCCATATACATCAGTACGTATACCAATGCGCTTGACATCAGTGTAAGGAGCTAAATACCAGCAGTTACTTCATTTATTACATAAGATAACGATACGCTAAAAACTAGCAACGATACGCTAAACACTAGCAACGATACGCTAAACACTAGCAACGATACACTTAACACTAGCAACGATACTCTATACACTAGCAGTTACTTCAGTTATCAAATGAAATATCAGAGACCAAGACTTACACTATACTTTGCTGTCTCGTCGATAATTTGTCTAACAATGGTGTTTGCCTTTTTGGATTTCAAATTTACTTTGATTCCACGTATGGCGTATCATTTAGGACATGTTGAAGAGGACGATTATGTTCATAAATTTGAAGACATATTTAACGATACAACAAGAAAAACAAAGAAAATATTAGTATGGACACCATTTTTCAAAACAGTCAAACAATGGGCTAAAGGAATAAATAATGAATTAAAAAATTGTGATTACGCTTGTACAGCTACCCATAACCGAGGCAATCTTCCGCTAAGTGATGCCATTATATTTCATGACGCTGATATAGACATAAATGATATGCCGGGTCTAAGAATCCGTCGACAGCCATGGATTCTATATACTCTTGAACCTACCGCCTTGATAAAAAAGAATTACAATTGGATGAACAGGATGTTCAATTGGACTATTTCCTATCGGAACTATTCTACTATTCTTGGCGCCTATGGAGGTTATGTGCCTAAAAGCATGAATACACCAACGCCACCGCTTGTGTCTTTAAAAACAAAAACAAAACCATGTATGCATCTATAAGTAATTGCCATGATGCTGGTAGACGATTTAAATTGATAAAAGAGATTATGAAATATATTGATGTGGAATTGTTTGGTCGTTGTGGTGACCGGAAGTGTACTAATTTTGGTGGTCCATGCCATCCAAAAGAAATATTGAATTTATATAAATTTAGACTAGCTTTTGAAAATTCTCATTGTCGGCATTACGTGACAGAGAAGTACTGGTCTACTTTGGCGGAGAGTGATACTATTCCAATTGTTAACTGGATTAAAGGACAAATAAACCCAACTGTAATACCAAATTCGTATATCAATTTCTTTGACTTCGAAAACATAAGTGATTTTGTAAATTATATAGAGAAAGTTGGTGCTAATGAGACTCTTTTTCAACAGTATTTTGAGTGGAAGAAAAAATATGAACTTGGGAAATCTCACTCCGATTATTGCAAGCTATGTGAAAAACTTCACAAACCGTACCAATCTCAGGTCTATACTGACCTCGGGGGATGGTTCAAAGAAGATACATGTACTAAGTACAGCGTAAGTTATACTTTTTTATTACTTCGAATGAATGTTGAGTACACGTCAGTGAGACAGCAAACAAAAACAACACAAAAATAAAATCCGTTTAGAGGTCAATGGATCTTTACAATAGTTATTAAAGGTACCAGGATTATAATTTAGTACGCCAGACGCGCGTTTCGTCTACATAAGACTCATCAGTGACGCTCGTATCAAAATCTAATATTCGTTTCCTTTCTCTGTAATTCTGGTATTGAGATATAATTTGGTTGAAATGATAGAATTAACAATTAAGGGGTGATAATCTCGTAATTTGCCATCATTGTAACCAAACCTTTTTCAATTTATTTCTCGAATTACCAGACATGTAGAAAGGATTAAGGACCTGCCATTTTTTACTCAGGTTGAGGGTACCTTCAAAACGTTAAAATACTAAATCCCTGGGATGTGTTTCAGTTGATTTCTGCCATGTTTTGAAATTATTCTATATTGCCTGATTTTAACAAAGACTGACACTTAAAAAGACAATTATAAATTGGTAGTATATGGATTTCAGAGAACTGAAAAAGCAGTAAAAATAAAGGTTCATTTCCTTGGTTTTTTTAGATGTAAGCCATCGAAATTTGGCGGGATACGAAACTCTCTAGATTGTTCATTTATTCCTTATTGGTACCTTTTTTTTCATTCAAAAACTGTGAAAAAATAAGCATTTATAAGATATTGAAAATAGCTTTTCAGTAATTACATATGTCAATAAATTATGAAATAAGGGGTAAGCGGCCGAATCATTTAACGAAACTACACTGATGAAACAAGAGGATTACGAAAATCTTAGAAAAGGTAAAAAAAACAGGACCATTGATTTTTCTTAACTTGGAACTGTGTGTAGTGGTTTTGAACGAGTTTTTCTTCACTCAACCGTCTTCTGAACACAGTTTTTGTTTATGTCAAGAGTACATTGAGGGGTCCTCCTCGCGGATCTGCGTTTAAGCTCATTTGATTTCTGTGAAAGACAATGATTAACAATTCACAACAAGTAAAAGCAACAAGATTTATTGCAGTATAAATATAATAAATGTACAATTAAGAATTTACATAATGCATTTTACGAGCTTTATAAGCATGAGGAAAGGCAAAGCACTTTACATATTTTATTGTCCAAAAAAAAACCAAATGAATCCAAGAATAGTATTAACTTTAGGTCCAGTGCCAAATATTACGCGTGAGTATTTAGAACAGATGTAACAGAAAAGGGGATGTAACGTTAGTTTAAAAAATTGTAGCAGCATTAAAGGTGCTTATGTGTGTGAATTTGATGAGATTATTTTTGTGTTTGTGTGTGTAGCTTTCTGATCTCAGTGTAAATATTTATGAAAACTTATAGGAGTTAATGTGTGTAGGATTGCGTAGCTTTAAGGATACAAGTGTGGGTTTAGATTGACTCCGCATTTTCTATAGAGGTTGTACAACTGTACATGTCTTTTTTTATGACTTTTCAAAACTTGTTAGGATCTTTGGTATGAAATGCTCTTTAATTTCGTTTTTATGCCCCACTATGGGCATCATGTTTTCTGGTCTGTGTCTCTGTTCGTCCGTCGGTCCGTCCATTTGTTCGTGCGTCCCTTTTGTCCGTCTGTCCCACTTAAGGTTAACGTTTTTGGTCAAGAAATTTTTAAATGATGTTCAAGTCCAATCAACTTGAAACTTAGTAAACATTTTCCCTTATGATATGATCTTTGTAATTTTAATGCAAAATTAGAGTTTTGACCCTAATTGCACGGTCCACTGAACATAGAAAACAATAGTGCCAGTGGGGCATCCGTGTACTATGCACACATTCTTGTTTATTTGCCATTCCCTCTCTCACCTTTGATGATTTTGATATGTTCAGTTTTCATAAGAACCTTGTGTAGTTTTTAAATGCACCTTGTGTAGCTTTTATAAGAACTTCGTGTAGCTTTTAGAAAAACATTTTGTTGTTTTAATATAATGATCGTGTAGCTTTCATAAAACATTTTGTTAGCTTTGAAAAGAACTGTGTGTAGCCTGTGTACTAGAATATCATACGTGTTTATATGTACAGCTTGTGTGAAAATTGTAAAAATGATGTTAGCGATACCATAAAAAAAACTCAAACTTGTAAAAAATATCAACAAAACAAAACAAAAAACAAAAAACAAACTGGCAACGACATATAGCAATTCAAACACCGAAAAGCGAACAAAAAAACAGAAAACGTCCGCAAAACACAATGTAGTTCATTTGATACTACGCAACACGAACTGAGGGTGATCGTATGTCATCTGGAGGTGTAAGCAAATCCTGCTCCACATGTGGCATCATTGTATGTGTTGATGTGTGCACCTTTTTAGAACGAGTACATTGTAACTGCATTCTTATTATTGCATGTAGCTATTGTGAGAACATATAGATATAGAGAGATGTGCATGAGTGCCAATGAGACAACTCTCTATCCATAGGAGATGTGGCATGAGTGCCAATGAGACAACTCTCTATCCATAGGGAGATGTGGCATGAGTGCCAATGAGACAACTCTCTATCCAAGTCACTATCTATAAAAGCAAACCTTTCTATAGGTCAAGGCACGGTCTTCAACACGGAACATTGGCTCACACCGAACAGCAAGCTACAAAGGCCCCAAAAATAACTAGTGTAAAACTATTCAAACGAGAAAACTAACGGTCTTATATACTAGTATCTCTATAAAAACGAGAAACGAGAAACACTTATGAACTTATGAACTACATAAACAAACGACAACTACTGAACATCAGATTCCTGACTTAGCCTGGACAGTTGCAAACAATTGCAGTTGGATTAAACGTTTAAATATATGTATCTACAATGTGTATTCTTCTTTTTTTCAGTTGATTGGAATGGCGGGAAGATGGGTAGACAGAAGAATTTTTAACATTTTTAATAAATGATCTTTAATCAATTGTGTGGTGTCAAAAACCAGGACGAGAATCTTACATATATATGAGATCATATAATGTTGGATACTTTCGAAAGATTACAAACCTGAGCATTCAAGTTTAGCATGTCAATTTTAAAGCTAACATATATCATAAGAAAACAAAAAACCGTAACAATTTTGTTTGATGAGGCCAGAAGCTTAATTACTAGTACGCAGAATATTATGGCGAAAAATTAAATGCTGAATTAATTCGGTTAACATTAATTGTACAGCTTATACTAGAACACATTTAAGGTTATTTATAACCATTGAATAGGATGTTGTTTAAAAACCAAGGACAATAAAGTCTTCCATGAGGGTTTGGATGAGGTTAAATGATTAAAGAATAATGCCCTTAAAAAATAAAGATTACAGGCAAAAAAAAATGAAGATTAGGGGAAAAAAGGGGTTAATTTTTGGAAGCTTAGAGAAAAAGGGGGTTAATTTTTGGAAGATTAAAGAAAAAAGGGTTAATTTTTGAAGATTAGAGAAAAAAGGGGTGAAAATTAAATGTTTACAGAATAACAGCCCCCCCCCCCCCATCCCGACCCTCTTCCATGATTGAATCGACAAAGGACAAAGTATTGATTTCAATTCAGGCTAAGGTTAGGGTTAGTATGCAACTAGATTACGTAAAAGTGCACAAACGTCAATTGTAATTGAACCTATTGGACGATAACGTATGAGGATCTGGATGGGGTTTACAGGATAGGTATTAATAATATTTGAGTAACATGATGTGCCGAGGAATGTAAAAAAATGAAGAATAGAGAAAAATAGGACAAAAAAATGGAATAGAGAATGATGGGGTGCTAAATATCAAGATTAAAGAAAACCGAGACAAAACATATATAAAGAATATAAAGAAATATTTGTTATGCCATTTTCGCTTTTCTATATAATTTATGCCCATTATATTCTCTATTTTTTTAATATATTTTTGGTCAATTCTTTTCTATTTATATTTTTGGTCAAATGTTCTGTATTCTTGATATTTTTGGTTAATTTTTCTCTATTCTTGATATTTTTCTCTATTATTCTCTATTCTGTAAACCCCATGTACACCATCGTATATAAGTGGATTGTAATTGTATAAGATATTCATATTTTTCGAGCTGAATGAAATATGACATTGTGGTGGTTTGACAAAAATAAAGAATTCAAAATGGAAGTTTTTTTTGTCGCTTGTAAGGACATTGACAATTTTAGTTTTCGTTGAACAGTTTAAAACAATCTATTCTTTTGTGTCCCCTTTTTGTCCTATAGGCCCTTAACAATAAAGTGATACTGATCTACCCTTTGTGTTTGGTATGTGCGTTCCGGATGAAGGTTAAAACTCATACAGTATAGTCGGCTTTAAAAGACACTAACATGAAAAAGATGGAACAATTCAATTGAGAAAACTAACGGCTAAAACAAATAGGACAGACATAAACCTACGAAAGTTTTTTTGTGTATTTTATTTATTAAGGTTTACCACCGAAAAGGATTACTAAGGACATCAGACAAGTAACATCCACATAGAAAGTCTCGTTTATAAAATAGAAACACTTTTCTCTATTAATGAGATTAAGTAACAGTGTCGCATACAGAATGGAAAAATCTCAACATCAAATGTTTTTCACACACCAGAAATTGTTAAAGTTGAAATCGTGTCTTTGTCTCAATAATTTATAAAGTGTTCCTTTAAATAGATGCAAAAGATACCGAAAGGATATCAAAGCTCAGAAGTCGTCTCAATTTGGCCACTTCCGTACCCTCCGAAGATAGAAGCAGAGTAGCGGATTCTTCCGAGGATTGCCGAATGTAAAGCTCATAAGTCGAAATAAAACCCGGAAGATAACCCCGGTGCTCTAAAAGAGTAGGCATATTCTTCTCTACGTGTTGCATTCGTCGTGTTACTCATATAAGTACTCATTCGGTTATGAAACAAAGAGGACCAGATTGTGGTCACAACAACGGGAACATATCCTTTGTCATCTGTGAAACGGATATTCCACAACGGTCAAGCAATCCACTACAATCGTCATGTAACAGTTACAAAGGAATGACTTCAGCTTAGCGAACTTTGATGACATAATTATATAACTTCTTTGTAAATAGCAACCCGTATCAAGGAAAACATGATAGGAGATACAAATTCATGTGGAAATTTTTATTTTATAAAAATGATTAATTACCGAGAAAGAAATTTATTGAAAGTAATTGATATCATATCAGCTGGAAGATATTCATTCCATATGCAGGCGCAGCTCACATTTTGAACCCTTTTTTTATTTGTATACATTTAAGATATAGTTATTGTGAATAGATTTACATAAGCTAGATTGTTGATCAAGGACGAGTTTATGGTAATAAAATTCTCCGAAAATTGAAGTTCTTTCGCGTGGCTAAAAACAAAGAAAATAGATGACATAGATAACTTTTGTATTCTGTTTTTTGTGTATACATTTAAGATACAGACATTGAAAATAGATTTACACAAGCTAGATTGATAATATTTCCATATATTAGATTTACATGTAATTCAAATTCATATATTTTTTTTCTTAATCACAGGACACTTTCGGCATTTTAAACTTTGACACGATAATTCACACTTTATACATACCAACCTTTCCAACTCTGCTCATTCTGACTAGTGAATAAAGGGAGATAACTCTGAATGTTATAATCAACGTCCTTGATCACCAAAAACCTAATATAGATGAAAATATCCAAATAAGAAGATATAAGCATATACTGGTTACCATAGTAACCATACGCCTTCAACAATGAACAAAACACATCGCATAGCAAGCTATAAAAGTCCGAGACATGTGATATATAAAGCAATTAATACGACAAAACCAATTGATATATGCTCAAAGCAACTATGGAAAACAAATATGATATACAGCAACGGACGGTACCAAAATTATTACCATCTGATTATCACGTAATACTTTAAAAGTTGAATAGATATAATAGTAGAAGAAAAAACTAACATCAAAAGTTAATGTAAGACTGAGATAAATAGAATAAGTTAAATTTAATGATCCAAGAGTTATCATGTATCGAATCTAAATTTGTGACATTTATAAACGACATTACCAAAAAAAAAAAAACGAATGCTTATGCGATATCCCACTTGTAGTGGGCAAACAGACAAATAATACACAAGACACAACATAGAAAACTAAAGACTAAGCGACACGAACCCCACCAAAAACTGGTGGTGATCTCAAGTGCCCCGGAAGGGTGAGCAGATCATTTCATGAATCTTCAATGATACAATGATAGTTGTGTAGGGAACTGCGACGACTTTTTTTGTATTTCAACAAATGATGAATTATTCATGAAAACAGGGACTTTCCAGTATAGAAAGTAGCTGATGAAAACGATGTAGGTAAACCATAAAAACGTACACATACTGTGAAATGTTCACAAACGGTTTTCAATAAATCGAGACAGCATTACAAAGCCAGTCAGTGGAATAATAAATTCTTAAAGACATAATATATTTTTTTATATTTTCCTATACTAGACAGATCTCAGGGGCGGATTCAGCCATTTTGAAAAGGGGGGGGGGGGTCCCAACCCAGAGTAAAGGGGGGGGGGGGGTTCCACCTATATGCTCCCATTCAAATGCATTGATCGTCCAAAAAAGGGGGGGTTTCCAAACCCCGGAACCCCCCCCCCCCCCCCCCCCCACCCCCTGGATCCGCCAATGGCTCTAGACAATACCTTAACGTATTAGTTTGCCAATTTAAAAGCAGAAATTTTTTATAATTGTCAATAAACCTTTTGATAAACAAATTTGTTATGCAGTCATATATTCGAATCTTCCTCAAAGAAGAGAAAATCCTTTCAAATGAAAATTTAATTATAAGAAATGACACAAAACACCACCAAGTATATATATAATGTTTCAAATTTTATTGCCAAGTATTAAAATGGTAACAAAACAGACAAAATGATTAAATGGAATCAAATTTATATCTTTTTATGTTAACTACTTTTTAAATTTAATTCTATTTCCTTGATGTCCTCTTTATCCTTCGTCACTTTTTCTTTTTTCCCTCTAATTTCTAAATGGTATTTTAAGGATAGTACAACGGTGTTTGTCTGTTAAGTTTATCTATAACTATTTGATTCTGCGCGATTTGTGATATGATAAACATTAATAATATATGAAATGATACAAAATCCTAAAAAGAGGGACGAAAGATACTAAAGGGACAGTCAAACTCATAAATCTAAAACAAACTGACAACGCCATGGCTAAAAATGAAAAAGACAAACAGACAAACAATAGTTCATATGACACAACACAGAAAACTAAAGAATAAACAACACAAACCCCACCAAAATCTAGGGGTGATCTCAGGTGCTCCGGAAGGGTAAGCAGATCCTGCTCCACATGTGGCACCCGTCGTGTTGCTTATGTGATAACAAATCCGGTAAATAGTCTAATTCGATAGGTCACATTCATGAAAGGGAAGGGGATTGTAGTTACGACGTTAGGAACATATCCGATATCATTTGTGAAACGGTTATTCCATAACGGTCAACCAACTCGTGATGGCGTCGTTAATATATACACCTGGAAAAAGTATTGCAACACTTCTATTGAAAACATTATAAAATACGACATGATTGAAGGATGTGTATAATTTGGGTTTTACCAAATACTTTTAATCCGTTTATGGTTTAAAATTAAATTTGTGTTATAAACTTACATTTCAGGCAAAATTAACACTAGAGAGACACATCATTAGAGCTATACTGCAGTAGTTTTTACAGCAAACTAAACATCTGATACCGAAAATGTGTGTTATACTAGGCATTTCAAACAGTTCTGAATGAGTTTGATCCTTAAAAAAAATCTGTATTTATTGCAAAACTAATGTTTTTGAAAAACGAGTCCTGCAAAATTTTGTATTTTTTTGTGAAAAGGGCGAAAAACTATTTCCGTGCAACTGTTATGTCCTAACCATGTAGCATTATTATTTAATGAAAGGTAATGTATACGTAATAAACATGTATTCAATTCAAAACATAAATGGATTAAAGCATTTGGTAAAACCCAAATTATTCACTTTCTACAATGATGGCATTTTTCATTGTTTTCAATGGAAGTGCTACAATACTATTTTCCAGGTGTATATATTTTTTTTATCTTTCTTCATCTGTTTTCCTTTATATGAACAAGTAAATATTTGTTGATTTACCGATTTTTAAGATTTAATTCGTGTATATGAATCTATTGATTTCCAAAACTACTACTTAATGTACCATGCAAAGACTTCATACTATACAAATCCTTGAGTATACCAAATGACTGTTTGTCCAGTATAGGCCAGGGTCAAATATAATTACATAATTATTTTTCTAATTTGGGTAATTCATGTCCAGTCCTAAGATAAGCTGCCATAACAATGTCTTATCAAATGTATAAAAGTTAGAAGTCACTTATTGATCAGCAGTTCCTGTTCTTAATCAATAAGGTAAGGATGACTTTAGACTGAAACCTGATCGTTGTTTGATAAGCTAATTATTATTTTTTTTTTTATAAATTCCGAAGATATACTAAATATTGTTCTTAAGCCGTCGATGTTAGACATGGTTGATATTTGTATATTCCGAAGGAATGATGGGTATTTTTTCTCAGGAAATCGATCTACGCTGACTTCTTATTCCAAGACACAGAACTGAACTACGAGGATTTATTTATTGCGACTTTTTAACCGTGGGCAAATTGCGAGATAAATTATTGCATCTAAAATTTCAAACCCGAATTTTTATCTGTGCGAAACATTTCTGTTGCAATTTTTGCCAAAATAAAATCATCACGAAACATTAAATATACAATGAATTCCTTTTTTCTAGATACCTTGAAATCAAAAACTTTTCAATTTAACAAAAAAAGTGATCACTGAGCAATATTTCAATTACCTTTGAGATGATATATACAATGTTGCTAAGCCACGCACAGTATTCGAGTTTTCTTTGTGATCATAATGGTAGACGGACGAAATAGACAAAATAGTCTGAGGTTGCCTCAGATCGCCTTTCAATAATTGATATACAGTTGAAAATTCTCTTAAAAATCATGTTCAGCTCAGATTTTTGAAAAATAGTGAACTGATTATGTTTAAACATTATTTCTAACATAAAAATGCTTTTTGTCCAATTCAGGTATCAAGATGAAGTGTCTGTTTATGTTAGCCGTTTTGTTGCCTTTTGTTTTTGGAGCTCCACAAGAAAGATTTTTGAGTATGTATAATTTATTTAAGACTCAAAACTAAACTATAGAATAATAACTAATGCCTGGGCTGATATGCATAAAACCGCTTAAGATAAGATATCATATCGTAGTAGTAATTTATCGTAGGACAATGTAGAAAAATCTGTTCTTTCCGAACAAATCTTATTGTAACTGAAATAGTTATAAGCATGCCAACCCTTTACTTTAACAACCAATAATGAAATTCAGAATTAGATTTATAATATATTTCGTTCTTTGAAAGTATTTCAAAATATACATCTGGAAAAAAGTATTGCAACACTTCCATTGAAAACAATGTAAGGGACGACATTAAAAGTTCAATGAATGATAAAAAACTTAATTCACATAGTTTTTTCACTGACCCCCCCACCCCCCTCCTAACTTAATTTGGGAAAAATTGATTGACCCATATGGATATATGTAAAAATCAATGTCGGATAACCAAATCTTGCAGCCATTCAACCCCCCACCCCCAAACTATTTGAATTAAGTTTTTTTTATCTTACATTGATCTTTTGATGTCGTCCCTAAAATGACATGATTGTAGAGTGTGTATAATTTGGGTTTTACCAAATACTTTGGTACATATTTAAAACTTACATATTTAAATAATTATGTAAAACTGCGGTAAATGCTGTGATGCAATATTGGAAATATTTCAAGAAACTTTGAATTTTTAGTATTAATAACATAGGCCGATTAGTTCATGGCAGTTTTGTCATAAGCGACAAAGCGCTAGTTAAATTTAGTATTGATAAACTGGTCAGTGATAAAAAATTCTTGTATGAGTTAGGGGCCTCGGTGGCCGAGTGGTCTAAGTAGTTACTACTGTAATCACTAGCCAGTCAACAATGAGGTTGTGAGTTCGAATCCTGCTCTTGCGGGTGCACTCAACGCTAATCTTAATTGACTAGGACTGTCAGTTTTCCTATCGAAGGTCGGTAGATTTCTCCGGGCACTCCGGCCTCCTCCAAAAAAAAAAAACTGGTCGCCACGAAAAAATCTAAATGCGATGCTTAAAAGTGGCTTTAAAACGCCAAAAATAAAAAAAAATAAAATATTGTATGAGTAAGTCACGTCTTTGCGTACTTTTTTGTCCTTAAAATTTTGTAAAAATATATGCATACGACCTAAGGGGATGTCAGTTATACGTCAATAAGACAACAACCCAACGATAAAGATAAACAAAAGGACATTTGGAAGGCAATAGTCATGTTTTAAAATACATAAAGAAACTTTTATTTATGTTATCTCATAAAATTCCTTGTACGTATTTGATAAAATGGATTATGTTGAAAAGAAATGGACTGAAGCTATGACGGCTTAAGTAAGCAAAAAAACTCAGTTTTATTGGTAACTAATTGGTTTACCGCTTTGCAACTCGGTGGTCGAGTAGTCTGATTAGTTACTACTGTAATCACTAGCCAGTCAACACTGATGTTGTGAGTTCGAACCCCGCTCGTGCGGGTGCTGTCGACTCCAATCTTTATTGACAAGGATTATCAGTTTTCCTATGGAAGGTCGGTGGTTTTCTCCGGGCACTTTGGCTTCCTCCACCAATAAAAACTGGCCGCCACGAAATAGCCTAAATGCGGTGCTTAAAACTGGCGTTAAAACACCAAAAAATGGAGAAAAAAAAATCTTTGCAACTTCTCTTGTGAATGGGTCTGGATGGGAATGGGCAAAAACTGTAGAATGTAAGACAAACAAACACTTAAAAAAAAGAGTAAAAACTGGCAAAAATAGAAAAAAAAAGAAGAAAATAACAGAATAATTGGCATGATGAGGTGTTGAAATATAAACTGTACATTTAAATAATAAGTTCAAATGGGGATAATAAATAAGGAAAATTTATCAAGAAAAAAGTACAGAAATGAAGAGTACCATATCCAGGCCTTAATTATTTATCATGTATCACATTGCTGTTGGTAAAATTCAAATACATCTACCAGAATACAACTTCCTCACTTAGACCAAATTCCAGACCCTCATGTATCATGTATTTCATTGCAGTTGGTAACGTTCAAATACATCTACCAGAAATACATTTACCTCACTTAAACCAAGTCACAGACTTAGTTAAAGGGTTCGCTCATTCTGGTATGGGACAAACAGCTTGTGTCACAGCTTGTGGAACAGCGGTTTCGTCAACAGGAATCGGAGCTCTATTGGCTCCTTTGTGCCCAGCTGCATGTGAAGCGTGAGTATAAGTTATACATTATATATATATATATCTGCTTACCCTTCCGGAGCACCTGAGATCGCCCCTAGTTTTTGGTGGGGTTCCAGTTGTTTATTCTTTATTTTTCTATGTTGTGTCATGTGTACTATTGTTTGTCTGTTTGTCCTTTTCATTTTTAGCCATGGCGTTGTCAGTTTATTTTCGATTTATGAGTTTGACTGTCCCTCTGGTATCTTTCGTCCCTCTTTTTAAAAAATACATTCAGTACACAATAATTAAATTTTGAATTCTGATTGGCTGTGAGAATTTTTTAAACTGCTTATAGACTAAACTCAAATCCGACGGTATTATGCTACACTCAAACAAAACAAAGTGTAGTAGTCAGCCGGGAACCAGATTACTTATAGACATAATTGTGTGACCGTTACGTCATCAACGTTTTTTTCATGATTTGTGAAATCTAAACATTTATTTAGATGGAATGATTGTAATATCTTTCTCTCGAAATAACACATGCAATGTCGTGCACACTGTTGAATCACCGTTACCTGCGTTATCCAGTGTGCGCAACATTTTTTATGTTATTTCTTCATTCCGTAAATGCAAGTGTAAAAGCTAATTAACACTTATGTTTGATTGTGATAAATTGTAAATTAATTATTTTGCTTGCAGTCTGTCCTAATTTTTCATAAACACTGTCCACCAAAGTTCAAAAACAAAACAAAGTTCAAATAAAGTGGATGTTAGCAATTACTAAAAGTCAACCGTACGGCCTTCAACAATGAGAAAACAACCATACTGTATAGTCGACTATAAAGGTCCCTGACATGATAAATAAGAAAAAAAAAACTTGCGACCTTCTACCTAACAAAACAGTTGATGAAAAACAAACAAGAAAGACATGAACCAGTGACAAATATACTCTCTCGACAGTCTGAATTGAAAATAGTTCAGTTTCGTAGAAATACCTGTTTAGAAATAAACAAAGAAGTGTTATACTATAGTTACACAGAGTGCAATTGTCCTAATATGAGAATTTATCGGGTCAATATAATTCATATCGGGTGAGGCAAAGCCAAACCCGTTATAAATCTTATTGACCCATTAAATTCCGTATTAGGACAATAGCACACTGTGTAACGAATTTGTCCTGATTTTGTTATATACTACTTATTATATTTAAATTAAAACATTAGGACAATGTCAACAAAATGAATTTAGATATTCAATATAAAACTGTGAAAATAAAAAATATTAGGACTTTAAGGAAACTAAAACAAAATCTGATTTTATTAGGTCAATAGTGTAAGGGAGATCATTCCAATTGACCTAATAAAAAATTGTACTAAAATTTATTAGGACAATATTAGCCTATCAAATTGCGAGAAATTACTCTAAATCAGGATACAGATTGTCATTTAACAAAACAAAACAAAAAAACAAAAAAACACAATAAACGAAATATCTTCTTTGATATACTATTTATATAGATATTTTCTTCTTTTTCAGAGTTCTCAAACAAGTGAAATAGACATTAGAAAATTGAATGGGAAACGTTTTATGAATAAAAGCTGAATTACATAATGTGTTGTGGTTTGTGAGAGATCACTTGCTTTAAAGTTAACATGACGTTTATGTTTTAGTTGAATATTATATTATTAATAACGGTACCAATTTTATTGCACCAACTTAAGGGGGTAGACCTTGGTTCAGGGAGATAACTCTTTAAATCAGTTAAGCGTTTGTAAAAGTCAAGTTCATCAATGTATTTTAAGCATTTACCTGAAACAGATCGAAATTAATCTATGTAACCTAGAAGCTTAGAATATATTTTTGAAAATGGTTGACACAAACGTACTGATGATTTTAAGAGTTATTTCCCTTAACCTAGGTCTACCTCCTTAAGCTGCTTGTTATTTGACGGTAACGGTACCAATTTTATTGTACCAAATTAGGCTGATTGTCTTTTGACGGTAACGGTACCAATTTTATTGTACCAAATTAAGCTGATTGTCTTTTGACGGTAACGGTACGAATTTTATTGCATCAAATTATGCTGATTGTCTTTTGACGCGATTCTCGATGCAATCTTAGGAGCCTCGGTGGCCGAGTGGCCTAAGTACATTGTAGTTACTACTGTAATCCCAAGTCAGTCAACACTGAGATTGTGAGTTGGAACCCTGCTCATGCGGGTGCACTCGGCTTTAACCTTACTTGACTAAGATTGTCAGTTTTCCTATTGAAGGTCGGTGTTTTTTCACCGGGCTTTCCGGCTTCCTCCACCAATAAAAACTGTCCGCCACGAAATAGCCTACATGTAAGTGTGGTGCTTAAAAAATGGCAGTAAAACACCCAAAAAATCAAATCAAATCGACGCAATCTTGTTCAGCAATGATGTATATTCACCTACTTATTGCTGAAGACTGTATGAATATCTCTACATATCTTTACGATATCGTTGTCCTTGGTTTGCTCAGTCAATGACATCTACCCAGTATCGAATGTCATTGTGTTCGCGAATAATTAATCAAATAGTGATTGTTCACTCTCATCGAAGTCTCAGAAGTGGAAACAATCAAACCTTGAATAAAGGTCAAACGTTGTAAGACAGCAATCCACCAACAAGAAGGGAATATGTAATTTATGTCAGTGAGTCACCAACTGGAAACCTACAAAAGAAATATTTCTCATCATGTGATTTGTTTATAACATATGCTGCTACTAATTAAAGGAAATTTTTAAGGTGTTATTAGAAAAATTATGTATTGTCGTGCTAGTCGTTATTATAACAAAAGGAGATGCAGTATGGTTACTAAAGACAAATTTCAACAGAGATCAAATTAAGCGTATTTAACTTATATAATAGTGCTTGAAAAAATTGTCATTGTCGTGATATATGGACTGCCCACAGGACAGTGGTATTGACTAAGAAAGTGATAATGACTGAGCAGTCCATGCATCACGATAATGACCATTTTTTCAAGAACTATTATGTTGATTTCATTGAGAAACCATGTTTTGGAAAATTCTCATAAATTCAAAACGCCTAAAGCGAACTCGATTAGTTGTACGATTTCTATAGAAAAGAGTGAAGACCAGTCGTAGTAATACTGCCATTTATTTTAGTGCAACTGTTCAGTATATAAATTCTTAATTAAGTTCTCTTTAATTTCACAATTAACGAAAAAATGTAATAAACAATTCAACAACTTACATGTAATATTAAAAACAGGTACATGTTTAATAAAAGGTTAATCTTTCTAAACAGAGAAACCACGCCCCATCGGTCATTAACAGAGAAACCACGCCCCAATAGTCATTATCAAACGGAAACCACGCCCAAACGGTCATTATCAGACGTAAACCACGCCTCACCGGTCAATATCATGTAAAAATTCATTAACGACCGGTTTTCTGGTCCGTATTGTTCTGTTAATGACCGATGGAATTTATTATTGAAGATTAATGAATGTCATGTGACCCCTTTTTATCCAATAAGAGAATCTTATTCTCAACCGATATGAAATAATTTATAATAGTTCTTGAAAAACTGGTCATTATTGTAATATATGGATTACCCACAGGACAGTGGTATTGACTAAGAAAGTGATAATGACTGAGCCGAAGGCGAGGTCATTATCGCTGTTGCAGTCAATACCACTGTCCTACGGGGAGTCCATGTATCACGATAATGACCAGATTTTTATGAACTATTATGTTTATTTCATTGAGAAACCATGTTTTGCAAAATTCGCATTATTTCAAAATGCCTAAGGCAGACTCGATTAGTTGTATTTTTTCTATGGCAAAGGGAGAAGACCAGTCGTACATGTAGTAATACTGCCATTCATTTAAGTGCAATTGTTCAGTATATAAATACTAAATCAAGTTCTCTATAATTTTGTAATTAACAAAAACATATAGTAAACAATTCAGAAACTTAAATATAATATTGAAAACAGGAAAATGTTTTATCAAAGGGACATCTCTCTTCTTATCAGAAAACCACGCCCCACCGGTCATTAACAGAGATACCACGCACTAACGGTCATTATCAAACGGAAACCACGCCCCGCTGGTTATTATCATGTAAAAGTTTGTTAAAGACCGGTTTTCTGGTCCGTTTTCTCTGGAAATGACCGATATAATTTATTACTAAAGAATAATGAACATCATGTGGCTTCTTTTATCCAATTATAGAAGCTTATTCTTAACCGATATGCAATAAACAACCGTAGTTTACCATACGGCCATCATCGTTGAGCAAACCGCATATCGTATATTCAGCAATACACGACGCGACACAATAATAATAATAATAATTATTTTCATTATAACTCAGGTAAAGGCAATATATATACAATTACATAATACAACATTTAAATATACAAATGGTTGTTTTAGTTTTGGTAATACAATGAATCATTTTCAATCAATTTTAACGCAATAATAGTATTCACAGCATAACTTATTCGTATTAAAGTAATCTGATAAAATATAAAATCTGAATTTGACGTAGACCTTAGTTTACTCATTAGGTATGGTTTTACTTTATAGTAGATTCTATTTTTGAACTCACATAATTACTTTTTAGTATGGCAGACATGACAAGGTCTGTTGTGTGTATTAATAAAGATGATTCGGACCATGTCAGCGAATTCTTTAATACTCGTTCTCTGGCACACATAGTCACCGATCTTTCAAAAAATTGGCTGATATGTAGATCCTATTAGACTAGTCAGAAATCTAATGCCAACCGAAATTTGTGTTCAAATCTATGCTTCCGCCATCGTTAGCGGCGGCGAAGATGTAATATAGCGTTATTCAACTGTGATGTTATATGTTACTCTCTCCCCCAGATCTGTCATAGATTTAGAGATAACAAAAATCTGCCATAGATTTGAGTTTTTTGCCGTTTGTAACGTCACATTTATCATAGATTAGAAATCTGCCATTGATTTGGAATCCGCCATATATTTGAGTTATACATATATATTGGTTGGTTACCGTGGTAACCGCACATAAAATTAGGATTTTCGGGAAAAAATTATATATTTGGTGTAGTGTTGTGAAATTATGCGACTACATCTATTAAAAAGAAACACAAAAACAATTAATTTCAGTCTGGTTTTAGTCAAAAATCTAAAAAACGTTATGGATAATCTACCTAGAAATATGCGAATTAATTTCTAAAAAATGATAATTGTGCAATATTCCTCACAATTAATACGAATTATCTCTCTTAGTTGGGTACACTAATGACTGTACCAAAACGAAAACGCTAACAACTTTTTTATTCCTCAAAGGATTTATGTTTATTAATTGTTATAAATTTAGACCATTCAATATACAAATATAAGAAAAATTTGAAAACTTTTTAAAATCTTCATAATAATAAACGTGCCCTGACCAACGCTGACAATGACAGGACCAACTGAAAATGCTAATATTTGTTTTATTTCTTAAAGGATTTATTTTTAACATTGAAATTTGATTAAACTTTTAATGGTATTGAATAATATATTGTATTAAACTGTGTTGGAAATTTTGTTGTATATTACCGGTTATAATTTGACACGTTTGATCACATAAACATAAAGAAACTCACAAAGTGGGATTGAAGTACGCTATAAATACATGGGTTTACTCCGGGTTTGTCACCTTTTAATTCTTCCAAACAAAACAGAAAAAAGGTATTGTATAGTCTGTTCCATCTTAGGTATAGTTACTTAGTGTTTTCTCCATAGATATCAAAGGTACCAGGATAATAACTTATTACGACAGACGCGCGTTTCGTCTATATGTTAAGAATTCCGTATTTATTTGTATAGAAAAATAAAAGATAAATCAAATAATTTGTCTCTGTAATTGAATCACAATTCAATTAATTCATTTAAAGTACAAGTACAATGATAAAACAATATGAATAGATATAAAAGTGTCTTTAAAATTCATTAACTTCTAAATGATTTTCATGATATAAATACACCAATACAAGTACTTTATTGCAAACATAATTCATATAATATATGAATTAATTTATTTTTTATAAATGCATTGCGTAAGGCAATAAATGAATCGCTATGGTAAAATATTAGTATATGTAAAAAAAAAGAATCGTATAGGTTCGCCTTCTTTGTTATTCATTTAATCCTTAAAAATCATTTAAAGTTAATCATTTTCAATAAATGAATCTTCAATGAGACATAATAGGGAAATTTCAAAGTGAAATAAATTTACCAAAAGAAAACAAGGACGTTTGAAAAGGAGGAAAACAGAAAGAGAAGGGACCATAACTGTTTTCGTTTTTTACTTTGCAATGCCTACATCAAGGAATTGTATATTAAAAAGGAATGGAAACGCGGCTCGAGATCAATCGGGATACCCGCAGCGCACCCGCAGAGCTATAAACCCAATCGGAACAACTCGGCCTTTCTGGTTGCACGAAGAAATAGCTATTGTACTGCGTAGCGAGAATGGCCGAGTAGTTACGATTGCTATAAACCATGTCTGGCTCAGGCGGAAGTATGATGAATAATATAAAAAATCATGACGGAGTTCCATTTCCTGTCATATAAATCGGTCTTTTAATTCACGGGGTCATCTTGCTTGAGACGATATAAATGGGAGAGAAACCCGAAATCAAGAATAAACTTTTATTCCTAGCAAAAAGTAAGGCCTTAGGTATCATTTTAATGCCTCATCAAACATACGTTTGTAATATTGTATTGAGTAAATTCTCATAAGAATAGACCTCGGTCTTGAAAATTGAGGGAGTTTCATCCGGATTACAAAACAAAAAATACTGTGTTTTGATTTTTTTTCTAAAAACTTCAAAAATAAGAAGTGCAAAACAAAACAGTTCATATCATTATGAAGCTAAAACTTTATTCTAATGCTTACGCTCTTTTCGCAGTTTCTTGTAACTTTTAAGAATTTTCTACGATTTTTCAAAATTTCAGTTTTGAGTTTCAATATTCTGTCAAAATATGTCTATCAATCTGAGAGTGCACTACGATTTCTTGATTATATTGGAAAGTAGAAAGAAAAACGTGAGAAAATGAGATATCATTTTAAAGAAGGAATATTTTCCTACAGTTTGGTCTAAATTACGAATGCTAAATGTAATTGATACAATATATATGATTTTATTTCGAAACATGTTGAAAATTTAAAGTTGTGCGTCAACAAATACATCGACACTTTGTATTTTGGTATAAGTTAAATAACTACTTGAAATAGATGTGACATTGACATATAATTTAAAAGCTTAGTCTTTTTTCTATCGCATAGTGTTGGTTTTATGAAAATGGTGATAAAAACGAATTAGTTATGATTTTTCAAAATCCCATGTTTATAGTTCACATTGACGCCATTTTGTTTGAAATAACAGACAAGAAATATAATATAAGTTAGAACATACTCACCCCTTCTCGTCCAATGAAAAGTAAGTTTTTTGCCCTCTAATTTTCATAGTACATGGTTTTCCATGCACTATGAAATGCTATACATGAATGATTTTTCATTGTCATTTAATTATGAAAGTGAACTCTTAATAACTGCAACAACTAGTGTAGAATCCCCTAAGGCATTTTCCTTGGGAAAATAGCCTACTGATTAAAGATGAAATAGCAAAGATCAAAATAAAAACATTTGAATTTTGCAAATTGCATGCATTTGCTCATATCGAATACACAAATAAAATTTGGTAAGGATAAATAAAATGATATTTATTTAATTTATATACCTTACATTTATTTGAGTGAATTATTTTCTTTTTCTATAAAAAAAAAAACACAATGCCAGACTACTGATATATAGAGCAAAGGATAGTTTTCGGAAAAACACAATACATTTGAATTTATCAATAAAAAGTAAGAATTTAATGTTGAATGGTCTGAATTCAAATATTCATACAGAGAGTTTTATATTTATCAAAAAGGGGATTTATATAAGATTGTGTTGCTTTTTAAAATTAAAAAATCTAAAGATATATTAGTATTAAATTTTACCTGAAGCAGAAGAAAAACAATTTATCCTTCACAAACTAAGTCACCACTTGCTATTTCATTTCATCCATTGAAATGATCATTACCTATGTTAACTTTTACATTTAGTTCATTATAAAAAGTGAACTCTTATTAAGGTTTGAATATAACAATGGGAAAGGATAATTTTGTAAGGTCACTCGAAAGTGTGAATATGTTCTAAATTGGTCAGACAATACTTGGTCATGTTTTATGAAAATTTAAGCCCTCGGCTTCGCCTTGGGCTTAAATCTTCATAAAACATGACCAAGTATTGTCTAACCTATAAATGTAAGACACACGATTGAGATTCATTGTGCCTTTTTATATACCATGTACGATGATATGCATTTTTTTTTGGTCAAATGCTGCTTTAGATACTAAATCGTTGTTTGGTAATGCAGTTTGCCATTATTAAGCGTTGCCGCAAATTACCATACGAAAAAGCAAAACTGTTCCTTCCTTTTTTCTCCCAGAGCAGTAGTCTATAGGCCGCAAAAGTATTCCTTTGGTGTTAAAATAAATAAAATGCGAATGTGGGAAAGTTATAACAGTTTCTAATTAGAAAATTTATTCCATCTCTGCATAATTTAGCATTAATTAACAGGTGAGCTCGACATTATTAATTTTTAACATCTGAATAGTATGTAAGACCATGGAAGTATTATATTGACAGGAACTCCAACGAAAAATTAGCACATTCGGATCCCACTGATTTCTTTAAGAAAATAAAAGCTTCCGACTCAGTTTATCAAGTACGTGATAACTCCTTTGTGGGGTATCTGCTATGCCGCTGTCGCCTGTAAAGTTTACAGAAACTGATCTTATCACGTGATCTGTTATCGAAGGGCTTGTCTACCTACCAATGTAAATAAACACGGAAACACCTGTGGCTTTTTGCGAATCGCTACATGGACAACGACACCTGTTTCTGTTCAATAAATAAAAACTACAGCTGAAACAATCTAAAAAATCGGTCCACATTTCACAGAATGACAAAAGAAAATTAACTATAATTGGAAAGAAGTTCAGACTATTTTATAGTTTAATAAATTGACCATAAACCCACTTATTCATGGAATGGTATCAATATTTCTGACCTGACACTACGTACTTTTTATTGCTTAATTCTTTAGAATTTAATATGCAATGTTTTTTTTTAGTTTTATAAATTGACCATAAACCCACTTATTCATGGAATGGTATCAATATTTCTGACCTGACACTACGTACTTTTTATTGCTTAATTCTTTAGAATTTAATATGCAATGTTTCGGGTTCTTTCGGGAATAATCCCAGGTAAACCCTCATCAGAGGTCGACCTTTATATATTTATTTCGTATCTAGTATCATAGATAGATGTGGTTTTATAAATTGACCATAAACCCACTTATTCATGGTATGGTATCAATATTTCTGACCTATAGTTTTATAAATTGACCATAAACCCACTTATTCATGGTATGGTAGTTTTATAAATTGACCATAAACCCACTTATTCATGGTATGGTATCAATATTTCTGACCTGACACTACGTACTTTTTATTGCTTAATTCTTTAGAATTTAATATGCAATGTTTCGGGTTCTTTCGGGAATAATCCCAGGTAAACCCTCATCAGAGGTCGACCTTTATATATTTATTTCGTATCTAGTATCATAGATAGATGTGGGTCTGTTTCATAACAGTTTTTTTTCAAATTTACTACACGTGCATATAGGTCTACGTTGTAGTTAGTCTTTTTACAACCTGAGAGAACTGACCAAGTTGGTCAGCACCATTGTTTAATTAATGAAAAGACTTATTGTCTTTATTTTTATCACTAATTACTTCAGCATAAGTCTGCACGGGATATAGTAGAGATAGTATTAATCAATATCTGAACATTTTCCTCATGAAGTTGTGAAAATACGTAAAGAGCTACTACCAATACACAAAGAAGCACGCAAGCAAAATCTTAAATCAGTACTTAAACGTGATAAATTGTATATTGATGGTGAACTTTTTGACAAAACTAAACACAGTCACTTAATAAAACAGCCTGAGGCTATGGATGAAGGGGGCGCTCAAGGTGGTGGAAACGGGAACTAGGACAGACGGGAAGTTTTCTTACCAGATAGTAATATTAAATTCCTAGCATGGAATGTCAACGGTGGTTTGCAGAATAAACTGGATGATGAAGCTTTTGTTAGTTATTTAAAAACTTACGATATTGTTATACTTTCGGAATGTTGGATAAGTAATGATTTTACTTTTGACATAGAAGGGTTTATGTGTAAACCAGTTCCGAGAAATAAATCAAAGTGTACACAAGGCGGTGGATTATTTGTGATGATAAATACCATATATAGTCCGTATATTTCCTATATTGAATCTATAGCTGACACATTCGTGTGGTTAAAATTCGACAAAGTGCTATTTGATTTCGACCAGGACTTATATGTATGTGGTGCCTACATACCTCCAATTAATTCAAAGTACCATTCATTATACGAGTGTGATATTTTTCGATTAATGGAAGACAACATTATTTCATATTCATCCAAAGGAAAAATATGTCTTGTTGGTGATTTGAACTGCAGAACGTCAAATGCCTCTGACTTCATTGAAGATGATTCAGTCCATATAACATTACAAAATCAACTACCGAATCTATTTAATTATAGTAATGACTATTCGTTATCTACACGCATAAATCCAGATACTATATCCAATGATTACGGATCGAAACTAATAAAATTATGTAAATCGACAGGATTAAGGATATTAAATGGTCGTCATAAAGATGGATTATCAAATGATTACACATATTGCGGCCCAAAGTCATTTTCAGTTATTGATTATTTTTTAACAACTGTTGATTTATTCAGCACTATTGACAAATTTATTATATCCAGCTTTACGCAATTTTCTGATCACGCAAGTTTGCACCTAGAAATAAAAATCAAGAATGTGAATTTAACTGATGAATTAATTACTGATTGTGAACCTGATTATGGAGTTGAAAAGAAAACTTTTAAATGGAGGGATGAATACAAATCTCAATGCAAAGAAACACTGTCTAATAATATTGACAATCTCAACTCATTGTGTGACAATTAAATTTTGAATCACAGGATGGCATAGATAAAACTGTTTCCGACTTCAGTGAATTTTTAAATGGAATCATGTCTCCATACTTTAAAGTTAGGCCAAAAGTGAGTACGTCTAGGAAGAAACAGGACAGAATTATGCCCGTAATTGAAGACAAACCATGGTTTAACGATGAATGTAAACGTCGGTATAATCTTTATAGAAAATTTCTAAATGTGTTTAACCATAGCAAGTGTAGTACACATCATCTGAACTTAGTAACAGCAAAACGAAATTATAAATTACTCGAAGCAAAACTGAAACGGAATTATAAAAAGCAACAAGGAAACATGTTAGAAAGCTTAAAGAGACACAATCCTAAATTATTCTATAGAAAATTTTCATCTAAGCGTAAAGTTAAACCT
Organism: Mytilus edulis; assembly: GCA_019925275.1. Lineage (NCBI taxonomy): Eukaryota > Metazoa > Mollusca > Bivalvia > Mytilida > Mytilidae > Mytilus > Mytilus edulis. Next base: position 69,404,730 of record CM034362.1, read on the forward strand.
AAAGCTACGGGGAAAGAATTTTTTGATCATTTTAAACGAATAGCGTCCGAAATTATTTCAGAGGAAAATTCAAGAAATGGAAATTCAAATAATGATGAAACCCCGGTGTATGAGGAATTAGATTCTGTTATTACCAATAAAGAAATACTATGTGCTATATCTAGTTTAAAGAGAAGTAAGAGTCATGGTATTGATGGATTGTTAAATGAATATTTCATCGAATTCCAGGATATGTTGTTGCCAGTGTTTAGTAAATTATTTAATGGTATATTGGTTTCAGGACTTTTTCCAGAATCATGGTCTATTGCAGTTATGGTACCAGTCTTCAAACGCGGTGACCCAAGTGACCCGAATAACTTTCGAGGCATAAGCCTAGTCAGTTGCTTAGCTAAACTGTTTACACACATTATAAACAATAGACTAATTAAATGGGCAAACACGTATGATACAATAACTGATGCTCAATTTGGATTTAGAAACGGACTTTCTACTGTTGATGCAATTTTTGCTCTGCAAAGTATTATTTCAAAAACATTGTCGGAAAAGAAGAAACTGTATTGCTGTTTTGTTGACTATACAAAAGCTTTTGACACTATTGATCGAATGAATTTATGGTTTAAATTGTCTAAAATTGGTATACAAGGAAAATTACTGTCTGTTATTAAGTCTATGTATTTAAATGTCAAATCATGTGTTACAATAAATGGGTTTTATACAGACTTTTTCAAAAATAATGTTGGTTTAATGCAAGGGGAGGTATTATCGCCCATTTTGTTTGCTTTGTATGTTAATGATTGTGAGATGGAGTTTATAAACAATAATTGTAAAGCTGTAGAATTAAAAGAATTAAGTTTATTTTTATTAATGTATGCAGATGACATGGTAATTTTTTCGGAAACAAAAGAGGGTTTGCAGGAGATGTTAAATGCATTGTATATTTATACCAAGAAATGGAAATTAACTGTTAATATTGACAAAACCAAAATTGTAATTTTTAGAAATGGTGGCGTAGTAAAGGATGAAGATAAATGGTTTTATGATAATATACAAATAGATATTGTAAACAAATTTACTTATCTAGGCATTGTTCTTAATTTTAATGGAAAATTTGCTGTTGCACAAAAAAAAGTTGCAGAACAAGGTAGAAAAGCTATGTTTTGTTTATTTAGTAATATTAGACAATTTTCATTTAATTATGCAACGTTATTGTCATTATTTGATACATATGTGAGTAGTATTCTATGTTATGGTTCTGAAATATGGGTTTTCATAAAGCGCAAGACGTAGAAAAGATACATATTGATTTTTGTAAAAGAATTTTGAATATTAAAACAAGTACACCGAATGTCATGGTCTATTGTGAACTTGGAAGATTTCCAATGTTAGTAACCAGGAAATTACGTATATTTAAATATTGGATTAAAGTATTGAATAATAACAATTGTATATTACATGGTTGTTACAATTATTTATATGATATGTGTTTAAAGAATCCAAATGACAAAAATAACTGGGTTTGTAATATACGAAAGGAATTGTTCCATCTTGGTTTAAATGATTTGTGGTATTCACAAAATTCTTTATGTAAAGATCATATTATTGTTATTAAACAGAGACTTTGTGATATTGCAAACAAGAGTTTGATGCTACTCTAGAAAGTTCATCAAAATGTTTTTTGTATAGATATATGATATCCAATTTTTCTTTGCAGTCATATTTGTGTAAACCCATACCCGAAATTTATAAAAAGTGTATTGTTAAATTTAGATTGTCATCACATAATCTAGCTATAGAGAAGGGAAGGTATTCCAATGTTAATAGAAACCTTAGAACCTGTACATTGTGTATTGATGATATTGAGGATGAAATGCATTTTATTTTATCATGTCCATTATATTCTAATTTGCGTGAATGTTTGATTAAACCATATTATTGGCGTAAGCCATCTGTTTATAAACTTTTACAATTATTAAGCACTACTAATGTAAAAGACCTGTGCAACTTGGGAAAATATATATTTAGAGCACTGAAGCTCAGAAATGACTGTCTTCAGTAAAATGATTTGTAATTCATTTGTTACAAATATTTGCTATTTGGAATTATATTTATATGTTTTATTTTTTGTGTATTTCAAACTTCTGTCTGTTTTGTCATGATCTTATATTTTTGTAATATATATTTAGTATATATTGATTATACATGTACCTATATGTTGTAAAACATTTGGTTAATAAAGAATTGAATATCATATTGTTGAATTCACGGTATACTGGCGTGTTTGTTTTATCATTTATATGATATTTTACAAAAGTCTTCATGTTTAGCATTTGAAGAAACATGTGTAGGTACCCTGCCGGGTGGAAACATGGACATATAAGAAACCGTCGGTTATCTCAGATACGTGATCTATTGAAATAAATCGGTGTCGTGTCTTTATTACATCTGTTTCACAGTATACGCTTCCCGTGGAGGGGTTGTTCGACTAATGATTAATTATCATGTCGCTAATATTCTTATTGTTTTTGAAACCCATGTCTGGTTTAGATTTAAATATTTGTTTGGCAATCGGATCTTTCCGAATTATATACCAGAATTTTGTTATAATCTTTTTAAGATATTCGGCATTATAATGATATGTTGTAATGAACATGTTTCTGCCTGTTATTTTATTCTTATTTTGTTTCTTCCGAAGTTTTAACTGTCTGTCTTCGTGGCGAATTTTGTGCAATATTTGACTGACGATTTCTTTCGTATATCCTCGTCTAGATAATTTATCTATAAACAGTTTGATACGTTTATTAAATTCGTCCTTATTGCTAGAGTTTCTTAAAATTCTAGTCCCTTCTCCTTTGATAAAAGAAGAGAAACAGGTAGAAGCATGACTTGAGCTTCTATGTAAATACTATTATTTCTCAGTAGGTCTGGTGTAACAGTTTACATCCAGTATTCCAGATGTACTAAACCGTTTACCTTTGTACAATACCACATCGAAGAATTTCATAGTATGAGTATTTATTTCAAAAGTAAATTTCAGCGAGTTATGTTTCTTATTTGCTATTTCAAATAGTTGTTTAATTTGCTCGCTGCTTCCATTAAATATAATGAAACCATCATCTCTCATTCGTTTATGAAATTTGATATTGTCTTTGTATGGATATTGTTCTATAATATTATTTATATGGTCAAATATAGCAATATCAGATATTTCCGGGGAAGCAACTCCGCCCATTGAAACGCCAACGATTTGTTTATATGCGTTTTCATTAAAAGAAAATTCATTTTTTGTCAGTAAAATACTCAGAATATCAAGAAGACTTTCTGTAGATGGTCTTTTAATTTCATATTCTTGATTTACATGGTCTTTCAGCGTATTTTCTATAGCCGTATTAATTTCATTGAAATTAAGATTAGTATATAGCGATGTTATATCATAGGAAACAAGTAAATCACTCTGTTTCGTGTGAGTGCTTTCTATGTATCTGATAAAATCGCTAGTATCTGATAGATATGTAGCTTGTGTCTTTACCAATGGAAGAAGAAAATAATCTAGGTATTTTCCAATATTTAGTAATGGTCCCGAGCATTGGCTAATGATCGGCCGACCTGGTACATGTACTTTTTCTTTATTCATACATTCATTTTGGTACATTTCTAATGTTTCCGTACTAAGTTTGTGAATCTTAGGAAGGAAGTAGGCTTTTGGAGTTTTAAATGTTTTACCTTCTTCTCGTAAGAATTTGAAAGACATTTCGTCTATTTCATCATTTTCTTTCATACGGTATATCAATTTATTGACTATTTTTCTGGTGTTTTCTATGTCAATATTTATTATTTTAGTATAGTGAATACCGTCATTTAATTGAAATTCGCCTTCAGTAAGATAATCACGTTTATTCTGTATTACAGTCGTGTTATTTTTATCGGCTTTATGAATACATATAGTATTGTCGTTTTTTAATTTCTTTATGCATTCACGTTCCGATTTAGACATATTGTATTTAATCATCGGCATATATTTTGATAATTCGTATTTTGTGTAGAAAATGTATTTTTCTATTGAATTATCGCCAATGATTGGAACTTGGAAATTAGATTTAATTTTGAAAGGGTGGTTTTTGGTTGCTGTGCGTACATTAGTACCGAAATAATATTTCAGTCGCAACGACCTCTCAAATGATTGAAAATCTTTTATCAATTGTCTGTGGTTACATTTGTTTGTAGGAACAAATTTTAAGCCTTTTGCTATAACTTTACATTCAGTTTCAGTTAAATCTCTTTAGATAGGTTTAGGACGAGCTCTTTATGAAAGTTTAGGTCCTGTTTCTTATTTTCAATAGCAAGATTGTGTTTAAATCTTATATGCTTATTCTTTGTTTTATTTCTTTTCTTGTTTTTATAATATCTTCTAGTATGACCCATGATTATCGATGGTGTCAGAAATATTGATACCATACCATGAATAAGTGGGTTTATGGTCAATTTATAAAACCACATCTATCTATGATACTAGATACGAAATAAATATATAAAGGTCGACCTCTGATGAGGGTTTACCTGGGATTATTCCCGAAAGAACCCGAAACATTGCATATTAAATTCTAAAGAATTAAGCAATAAAAAGTACGTAGTGTCAGGTCAGAAATATTGATACCATTCCATGAATAAGTGGGTTTATGGTCAATTTATAAAACTAAGTGTAACTCAAAGATATATGGTTTTCTCTATCGTAAAATGATATTAACTTACTTATCAAATATATTTTAAAGACTAAAAGATGTTAATAATTACACACAAAAAAAGTCATGTGATGTCCTCTATATATAGCAATATCAGGTTACGAGTCAATCAGATTAATTTTTACACCTTTTATGATAATTCGTTGTAAATAAATCTTAACATTCCACCTAGTCCGAGAATATTCTGATGTTTGACAGATTTATTTTTACGGATGGCTTTAAATATTTCTGAATGCATTTAAAGAACGATCACTATAATTGTGTCTGAGCAGTTATTTTTTTTTATCATGGAAATCACATTTGAATTTATTGGTGTGTTTTTAAAAAAGCTAAACAGTTCCGAAATATCAATAATTATTACTGATAACTTTTCTGTTTATTTTACATGAAAATTTTATGATTTTCAAGCTTAAAATATACAGTTACCCGTGATTAGCCAACGACCGTCTTATGAATAAAAAATCCTTTTTTAAGATTGACTGTTACATTTGTACTTATACCAAGGATTTCTATACAAATCCTTGCTTATACTTAAATATGTATTGCTTCTGAGTATTTTTACTCCTCAGGTTTTTTGTATAATTTTTTTCTATGTGTTAAAAACAGTTGCGAGAATTTCGTTTCATTTCTTTTTTATTTGTTTTTAAGCAGCAAAACCCGTAAATATTGACATATTTGTCATTCACACTGTCAGTAAATGTCATTTCCTTGACAATTAAGTACACATCCGTTTATTTCGGTATGTTCCGTAATTACGATCTTTCACAAGGTTCCAAAAATTTGATGAAATCCCATGCATCCATAAGACATGTCGAGTTAATTAACAGATACTTAAAGATTTTGCGGCATCGCACTATAAACGTTTGAAGTCTGCTTGTTGGAGTTCCTGTCAATATAATACTTCCATGGTAAGACCAGAGACAAATTAGCTTATCATTGATACATGATATATTATACCTGCAAATTGGAACATCCCGCATGCCGTTGTTTATTATAACACCTGTAATCTGAGTTCTTTTATCTAGATAATATACTGCAGTTGCTTACATTTTCTTTCCTTCATAATAATTTATTAACTTCTTTCTTTAACAGTCATTTAGTTACATTTTTAAAATGTCCTTTATTTTGCATGAAAACTTTTTAACACTCGTAAAATGTCCGATATCATCTGATTGTGACATACCTTCATGAAATATCAAGATAAAAAAAATGAATAATAAGTTTTTTATTAGTAACTTTGCATGTGGGGTTGTATTGTTATATTTTTTTTCTTGGATTAATTTATCATTTTTTTCGTTTCATGATTTATCACTTAGCTACTTTACCACGTCCGTACTACACAGTGTAAGTACCGTTACTCTACAATAGAATGTGTATTTCGAATTATCTTCTAAAAAAACAATAATATTATTTATTTTACACCAAGCAAATTGAAACAGAATGCCCCCTAGAATGATGTTTTAGTTCATAATTTTTTATTATAGAAATATGCCTAAGAAGAAAAAAATATCATAGTCAAGTTAGATAACTAGTGTCAGATTAAATGACCACGTTCGATAACTTCTATTAGATAACTAATGAGCCAGTTAGAGCGATGGGGTGTAATTAACACCCGGTCAAAGCAAGAGATGCATCATAATATTTTCTTTGAAGTCGGCCGCGTTTCCATTCCTTTTAAATATACAATTCCTTGCCTACATATAGGTCTTAAATAAAATGAAATAAAGTGCAAAAAGTCTAAGGATGCTACCATTTGATTTTAAGGGGGAGAGGGCTAGGATTTATAAAACTTTGTCCTGCATTTTTTTTTATATAGTTGAACTCATCATTATATTGTCCTGCATTTTTTTTTTCATTCTTTACGAACCTGTAATTTTCATTAGTTTACTGAAATTGTTTTCATAAATTGTCATCCTGTTATGCTTAATTACTGATTCTGCCTTTGTTTGTTCCAAAGTCTGTCTTGCCTTTTTCAAATTTCATCCATGCCCCTCTCCTCAAATGAGGGTGGATAAGACCTTTATCGGGACTCCGGGATCAAGTGTTTCTAATGTCAAGATTAAGGGATTCGAGATCGAAATTTTATTTTCGAATATCGGGATGTCGGGATTTAAAATTTATCTAAATTCGGGACCTCGGGATTTCGTGTTTTTAAGCCGGGATTTCGGGATCAGGACCCCTCCTATCCTTCTCTCAAATGGTAGCTCCCTCCGACAATACTATTTTAACCAAATAAATAAGAATCCCTGGACAATTACACAATGATTATGTTCGTAGATCTTCTTATCAAATTTTTTTTGTTAAACGAAACTAGTATTTAAAAAAAAAATACACTATGGCCTTAGTAAATACATGTAGTAATGAAAAAAAAGATTACGAATAATTCATGATTTTATAATTGCTGTCATATTATTTAAAGTGCCATTAAATATTTTATTGAATGATTTATATTTATGTAAAGAGTTCGAAGATACCCAGAGGGATACTCAACCACCAGTGAGTGCATCATTAACATGTCACGGAACAAGGCAAAAAGAAGAAAAAAACATCTCATTCAGTCCAAAAAACACTACATCTGAATAAAAAGAACTATATCTTTCTAGTATCTTTTTCCAACCTTTATCTTGACATGTGTAGACAATTAACGGGTGTCTTCTATTCCGTCCGCAATTTTAGGGAAAGTAAAGTCTATATTTAGAATCATGATAGTTGAAACTGAAACTACACATGTATGATATAAATAGAACATGTTATTTTCGCTTTATCAAATTTCAATTTCGAAGGGATAGAAAAAATTGTTATTTTCTTTTGTTGTTCCATTGTCATGTTTGTGTATCTTTCCGATTTTTTGTTATCAAATGCAATTTTGAAATAAATATAAAAAAGAAAGTGTGGTGTTATTGCAAGTGACTAGTGAAAATGTTCATTTTCAAGTCTCAATTCAAGATTATTATACCGAATAGAGTAATCATTCTCTATCATAATAAGGGGCCCAAAAATAATGTGAAACTTGTTACTGCCGTGCTTTTAACTAAAAAACAGCTATATCTAATTGTCATATTTATAAACCTCTGCAGAAATACTAAAAAAGGTCTATGTTTAACGAACTTGATTTAACAGTATAAGGATTTTGCACAGTCAGCTCTATTTCATCTCTCATAAGCCGTAATTCTTTAACCAATGGTTTTGACGTTATGTTTTGAATCGTATATTTTTAAATCTGGCCAAACGACCAGAAAATTGAAATCTTGATCATGTAAAGCATCTGCCAACTTTAAAGCTTTTGCCTATGTATCATGTGTATTTTTGGTGTGTCATGCTTTTAATTTCAACAGTTCGTATCTCAAATCAAAAATCAATTACATCCTTTTGTTCCCACTGCAACTGATTGTCGGTTTGGGGGAGGGGGGGATATTTTTACCCCTGTCCCTCTGTCCCTTTATTGGTATATAGTTATTTGGCATAACTCCTCCTATTGTATGATTCCAAGATAGTTTTCACCTCGCTGTCTGTTGAGTATTTAAGTACGTACACTGTGCTTCAATAGAAACGAGTCCCTTTTAAAACAATTGTATGTGACTACATGTCCATTATGTATTCCGTGTGCATTGAATGGCTTTAAATGTCATAAAATGTGTCTATATTGTTGTATGGCCGATTTAAGCTTTTGTTATATGATTTTTTTAAATACATATGAATTCATAACTAAATGAAAGTCATGACCTGTACAAGTGTTTCTTACCAAAAAAAACACAATTATCGACCTTGAGGTCAAAGTGCAAGGTCATATGAAGGTCAAAATTTTAAGAAGGCACACCACCTCATGGTGATACATCCACATTTTAAAGATGTAAGGCCTAGGTCAAAAGGCAAAGAAGTTATGGCCTACATGGTTGTGTTTTTCACGGAAAAACACCCATAAAGTTGACCTTGAGGTCACATTTGAAGGTCACACAAAGGTCATCATGATGCGAGACACTAACCCTGTGATGATACATCCACATGCCAAATAGCTAACGCCTAGTTCAAAAGACAAACAAAATTATGGCCATTATGTACTTTTTGAATAGATTTTGCTCTTATTTAATGAACCAATTTGAGGGTGGGGCCTAATTTAAACTTAAATTCCAAAAATTTTAACGGTTAAATTTTAAAAAAAATTTGCAAGAACAACGGACTAGTATAGCACTCCAAATGCTTAGTTTTATTAAAAAATTAAACGACAAATTTTTTTTCAAAAAAAAAATTCTTCTCCAAATACTAGAAGCACAGCATTCTTTTCGGGGCTGATTCTGATACCCCCTATTAAAGTTCTGGCAATTTTTTTAACCGAAATAAAAAAACTTACAAGAAGGGGGTATCAGTGAACTAATGTTCTCCTCAGCTATCATTATTAGCTATGCTATTGTCAATTTACGACTAAATTAATTTTTTTTCAACAAATTCAACCCTATACCCATATTTCAGAAACTTCCAATTTTGGCTGATATTAGTATGCAAAAGATGCCATATTTGAATTGCCAAATCTTTTAAACCTATGGTTCAAATCTTTTAAAATTTTTACAAGATGTTAAGGTTGGCCTAGTTTATCAATGAAAAAAATTTAAGAAAAATTAAACGAAAGGAATTTTTTGGGGTATAGTGTTGGGTACCCCCTTACTAGGTGATTATAATATCTTCCTAGCTACGAAATGTATAAAAGCTATAGTATGATTTGTTTTTGTTCAATCAATAATGAAAGTAAAATAGTGAAATGATAATTCGCTTTTGGCAGGCAAAATGGTCCAATGGTCTAAATTATATTGAATGAATGAATGAAAGAATTCTTTATTTGCAAAGCAGTAGTTACATGCTATAGCAACACAAACATATTTACATTGTGACACACAATAAACAACAGAGAACAATTTCATAAGATAGTACAATAGAAAAATGATCAACTTATTAAATGTGATCTAATCTGCCAGGCAGATTTCAAATAATTACATAATTTTCCAACTAAAGATCTAGATTTGGTTTGATACAAATACATAAGTTTTGTCACATTTGGCCATGAACAGTAATAATTTGGTAAAAACTGCAGTCGTACATGTCTATACACAGGACACACTAAAGTAAAATGGTACTCATCTTCAACACTTTTCATATTACAGCAAGTACATAATCTGTTTTCTCTTAGTATATTTGTATAACGGCCTATCTCAACATTTAACTTCATAGTACCACTACGTAGCTTTGTGAAAAAATGTGAATTATAGTTATAATCTACGTAATCTTCAAAACAAAAATCTAATTTCAAAATTCTGTACATAGTAAGTTTCTCACAATCCTGCATAGATGCAGACCAGCTTTGAATATATTGATCTTTTAATCTAGTTTTTATTACATCTAATGATATATTCATACCAGACTGCTGGTACCATACAAAGTTTAAACCAATACTAAACAATAGGTCACGAACATTAGAAACCCAATTAGTTTTACCAGTATTTGCATCTCTGAGTAACAATATATAGATATCATACACAATAAGTGGTTTATGAGTTACAATTTTTAACCAGTATTTTAAAACTTTTTGTTTTCTTATTACATTCATTGGCAAACGCCCTAGTTCGCCATATAAAAATACATTTGGCGTACTTTTACCCAGTTTCAAAATAGATAGACAAAAACGATAATGGATAATTTCAACATCATTTCCACGATGGAAACCCAAAATTTCCGAAGCATAATTTATCACAGACGCAACCATACTATCGAACAAATCACATTTCTTTTTCTTCGTCAAGTATAAACCATTTGTAGAATTATTCAGAGCTGCCAAAGATCGTGAACCTTGTAAGGCTAATCGCTTCTGTGTTTTAATTTTTTTTCCGTTACAGTGTATCAGCATACCAAGATATATATACAAATCGACAATTTCTAGTTCTTCGTTGTTGTAGAAAAATTTTGCAGTTACGGGTTGCCAGCCATTTTTTAATACAACAACTTTCGTTTTGTTAATATTCACTTCTATATTCCATTTATTACAATAAATAAGTAGTTTATCAAGTAGTTCCTGTAGAATTTCAGGAGATTTCCCAAATAATATAGTATCGTCTGCAAATAGTATTAAGTATATCAGAACTTCATTAATGTTAACTGTGTCAGCTGAAGGACTAACATGCATGTCTTCAATCAAGTCATTTATAAAAAATAAAAACAGTAAAGGTGATAAGGGCTCCCCTTGTTTTACACCAAGAAAATTTTCGAATGAGTCGGACAGTAAATCGGCAGTTTTGACACGCATTTTTACAGAAGAATACACTGATCTAACCATAGTTACAAATTTTGAACTAACACCACTCCGTGATAGTTTTTGTTTATTTTGAAGTGTATGCGAAATTATTCCAAATAAAATAAATATAGCGTCTACAGTTGACTTACCGGGTCTAAATCCAAATTGGTTATCGATTAATATGTCTTCTTCTTCGGACCAACTGAGTAAACGATTTGTCAAAATAGTAGTATAAAGTTTCGATAAAACACTGATCAATACAATCGGACGATAATTATTAGGATCGGATAGATCACCACTCTTTGGGACAACAACTACTAGACATTCTGACCATGAATCTGGGTATATTCCCGAACTATAAATGTAATTAAACAGAGTCTTTAATATTGGCGCAAATACGTCAGGACATGCAGAAAACATTTCACTTATTAGTCCATCGTTACCTGAACTTTTACCGGACTTCATTTTTTTATTGATGCTACTACTTCGTCTTCAGTTATATCAGAGTCTAACTGTGTAATAAATTATTCACTTGCAATTCGACCTCATTAAATCCGTATTCATGTGAACTTCGATTTAACCCCTTTACTAGAGATGGACAACGCATGTTTTGTACGTGTATTGTTTATTTAAAGAAAAGGAATGTCAACATTGAAAGTGAAACAAAGGTAAATCGTTTGATGACTGATTTGATCCACTAAGAATCTTTCTTCAACATGTAAAAACGACGAGAAACATGCATTTTTAATCTATAAAATAAAATTAAACAGACCTATAAAAATCCAACTGCACGTGTTGGCCTCATCTATTTATATCTAATCATTAGTACATTTATGTTGACATCGCTTATATCGTCATCTGAGTTCAACTCGCTATTTAATTAGATGGAGTCTAGACTAAAATACAGACGAAACGAAACTTTATATTATTAACCCTATGCATTGTAAACTGTTTACTTCACACGTTTGATAGTTTGAATAAATGTCTTTCATTGTTATAAATGAAATTTGAGAATTTGAGTCAAATCGGTGACCATGAATTTGACAGCTAGTGCCCCTTTAAGTTTTTATAGGTAAAATAAAAGGTAAAAAACATTACGACAATTCTGAAATAAACTATAATCGTTAAAACAACAATTCCACCTATTTAAATATACCTGAAATGAAAAGTTGGCAAACCAGGATGACACCAAGTACAAGTAAGTTGATAAATCCAATATAGTTTGTGTTTTTAATATTTTCTTACAGTGAATAATTATTTCCACGATCTACTATTAAAGGTATGCTCGAGCCTTGTAAAGTCTATCTTGGTAGTTTTAAATATTTTTATAGAAAAAAACAAATAAGCATTACGAGGACTACTTAAGGTATGCCCGGGCGCCTTCATGCACGATATATTGATTGTTCATCTTGTTTGATAAAAATGGTTCAATCTGAATGTTTCTATTAATCTGATCAAAGCCTATCACATATATATGGGTATAAAGTCATTTTCCTTGTCATAACACAATTTATAATGTAGGACAGCAAGTCACAGACAAAAAAATCACAGTCATGTATAATATGTTATAAGCATTGACTACTGTTTTAAAGTAAAATCTAAAAAAAAATATACTTACTTTGAGAAACATCTTTCTGTGATGGAGTTTCAATGAAATTCATAGTACATGTTCTTCGTTTGGTGGTTTAAAGTTTCTTTATAAACAAGGTAGATGGTAAACAAATATAATTTACGGATACAAATATAACCGGAAGAAAAGTGACTTCAGGAACTTTTACTATAATTTGCAAAGTGCTTTTCAGGAACTCTCGTTTTGAATTGAATATTTATATGAACTCTCGTTTTGAATTGAATACTTATATGAACTCTCGTTTTGAATATCTATATATGAACTCTCGTTTTAATTATTTATATGAACTTTCGTTTTAAATTGAATATTTCTCGTTTTAGTTTTAAGTTGAATATTTCTTGTTTTAAATGTTTCTTTCTTCTTAAATATAATGTTTCTTATTTCAAATACCCAAAGAGATTATAGATTTACTATTTTACAACTTAATCCGATGGCTGTCAAAAGTGCTAAACTTACACTCAACTTCAAAAGAAGCAATTATCGCTATTTTACTAAGTTCAGCCGGAGGACAATAATCCTATTATCATTACATAACATTGGACAATTATATTAAACCGGAAGAAAAGTGACTTCAGGAACTTTTACTATAATTTGCAAAGTGCTTTTCAGGAACTCTCGTTTTGAATTGAATATTTATATGAACTCTCGGTTTGAATTGAATACTTATATGAACTCTCGTTTTGAATATCTATTATATGAACTCTCGTTTTAATTATTTATATGAACTTTCGTTTTAAATTGAATATTTCTCGTTTTAGTTTTAAGTTGAATATTTCTTGTTTTAAATGTTTCTTTATTCTTAAATATAATGTTTCTCATTTCAAATACCCAAAGAGATTATAGATTTACTATTTTACAACTTAATCCGATGGCTGTCAAAAGTGCTAAACTTACACTCAACTTCAAAAGAAGCAATTATCGCTATTTTACTAAGTTCAGCCGGAGGACAATAATCCTATTATCATAACATAACATTGGACAATTATATTTATATTTTATGAGAACCTTTTATAATGTTTTAATACCCTTATCTTTGACTTAATTTATGTTTTGTAAACTGTTGCTTGGGCAGTCATCCCTTAGCTTTCGAACTGTAAACTTGTGTGAATAAATTTGTATATATTTTTATACGGTCTTGCGTGTAAAGCAGCCATAGTGTCGATTATAGACCTAAAATCTTTAATGTAACCCGTGCCGAACTTCACGGACTCATGCCGCAAGTTCACGGGGTTATACAAATACCAAATATTCACATTATTTTTTTCAAAATGGTCACAGAGCTATATATTTTTATAATGAAAAATGTGCAAAAAAAAATAAAATACAGTAACTCATAAAACTTCGGTGTTTTACATTTCATGAGCAAAAGATAATATAATATAGTGAAATAAGAACTTTCAATCCAATCAAAGTATCATATTTTACATGAATTGTAAGAAAATCGACCAAAAAATGACACAAAAGCCTCATTTTGGTGATTTATTTCCCTTTCCAATGTTAATTTCCCTAAGGAATAAAAAATGCAAATTTTGAGTTTTCTTGTAGTCATATTTTATGAAAAAATTTCTGTGTATATTTGGGGCTTAATACTTTATATTAGAATAAAAAAAAAAGTATCTGTTATAATTAGTTTAAGGTACAATAGTTTCACTAGACTTCTTTTAAAATTACCCTGTGTAAAGAGTTATCATATTGTCAACATTTTTTGAGTCGCTGCCAAAAATCCATTAAGATCATTGTTATTTTCTCAAATTTCAACAATCCAATGCTTATTACTAATGTTAGGAGTGCTACCATAGGCGGACCTAGGGGGCCTGAGTGCCCACCCCTTCTTTTCCTTGGAAAAATTTGGTTGATTGCATACGGGATCACTGAAGTATGAATGTAGCGGACCATCTCTTAAGGCAATCAGTTGGACCCCTTATATGAAAATTGTCTAGCTGGTATATTTTCCTTCTGCTGCTGGTTGTACTGCTGGTGCTGCTGGTTTCACAACCCCAACCAGCAGTCAAAAGCTGACAGAATTTCCACGGGTCCTCGTAGCGAAACGGAATTTTACGGAAAATTTTGAAAATTCATCCCAGTCAGAACGTCAAACAAGAAATGTGTCAAATGAATAGCAGAGACCATTGAGTCGACGACCGACCGTACCCACCCTTGCTGGTTACTCCATTTGTGTGCCAACGGACCCTTGTGTTAATTATTTTAGGGCTCCCTAGTTGACCTCTAGAAATTTCTGTCCTTGTCCAATTGATTCAGATTTCAAGTGATTATTTTCAAATTTTCTTCATCTTAGACTATCCCTATCGCATGACCTTTTTCAAATTTTATATTTTTTATAATTTCACATTAAACGTTATATTCATGAAGATACTCATCATCCAATAGTACAATATTATTCCAAACGTATAGCTGTACATGCTTTGCAATTTCAGCATTAAGTTTAAGAATTAATAAGAAAAATAAACAGCTCATATCAAATTCGTGTATTTTTCCCTTATATGAAGGTTAGATGGTCAATTATCATTTATTTAGAGAATCAACGATGGACTCTTCTGGGTGTGTGGAGTTGTATGAAATTGAACCTACAATGTACCTATCAAATTTATTGAATTTGTTTTTTTCCGAAATATGCATGAGATGTTTGACACTAGACAATCTATTATTTCTCCCCCCCCCCCCCCCCCCCCCCCCCCCCGCCCCACAAAATCTTACAACCAGCTTCCGTCCAAACTGTCAACACCAAGTAACACTTTGATCTATTATCATCAGTATAGCATTATCAGTGTATGTGCAATTGGACTGCTTGTTTCCATGGCAACACATTCAATGGCAAATATTGCACAATTGAATATATATAATTATTCTAATGATTTTCTTTGTTTTTCTTGTATATTTTTCATAATCATGAAAACAGACTGATATTTCTTCACTGTCATTTATTTTATCCATATAAGGGAAATTGTATTTTTTCTTTTAAGTGGTAACACCAATATCGATATACTTTACTAGCAAAATTATCTTTATATACTAAGTGTTTTAGTTTTCCTACTTTTGTAATTTTTTTTTAACTTTTAAGAAATTAACTGTAGTGAACATTTTTCAAAATTATTTTAAACTTGTGTATCATCATTATATTGTTTCCATAGCAACACAGTTAAAACAAAAAACGTTATATATGAATATGTTTAAAAAAAAAAATTATGATTTCATTAACTTCTACAAATTGTATATTTATTCATTTATTCTGAGCGCAGAATTAGGGTTTAATACTTTTTTTCCAAATTTTATCTTTATTTTCTTTCTAAAAAAAAATAAAAAACTAAGCATATTTTGTATCACTGATTAGATAAGATTATAATATTTATGAATTCATGCTTGACTTTTGTCCGAAAAAAGTTACGATGGGCATTTAAAACCATTACTATATCGCTGTGAAATGTGAAACAATTTTAGAAAAACAAGAAATAAGCCTGCATACAAATTCGTCATTTGCTATAAGGTATTTGAAAATACTTTTGTTGTTAGGTAAACATGTACAGTTTAAATGGCGAAAGGCGATGTATTAATTAACAAAATAAACATTTTTGATATTCCTTTAAACGAAGTGAAATTTATTGTAATATAAAATTATCAAAGCTGATATATAGACCAGATATAGTCCGGCGGCTACAAGCATATTTCAGACGAATTGTGCACATCCTGTTACAAGCATGCAATTTGGCATATACCTTCCTCAACTATTACTCTTTTATTTCAGATAGGGAGGCATTTGAAAAAAATGTCTCACTTCCGGTAAAATCCAAAATGGCGGACGTCATACTTAAATCAGCCCAATATCGAAGGCTAGCGTGTAATAATGTGTTATTATCATGCTACTATCATAATATTTGGTACAGACCTTTGTTTTTTACTACTTTTGGATGAATTAAATAGATTAGATGTCTTCAGAAACCCCACTTCCGGTTTAAATCCAATATGGCTGACATTGTACTTAAATAAGCTTATTTTTTAGGGAGGGTAACTGACATGTGTTTTATAGTATTGCTACTATCATTACATTGTGTATGTACCTTTCTTTGGTGTTTCTGATGGATACAATGCATAAGACTTATGTCTTAAAAACCCTTTCTTCCGGTAATATCCAAAATGGCGGACAGAGAAATATCAATTTTTTATTCAAATTTAAAAAAATTTCAAAATGTAAAGAAATGATTTTATTTTGTGCTGGTCATTAAACTTTTGGCTTAAAGTTATCCTCAAAACCACTTATTCTAGCATGTTGTAAATATTTAGATATAAAGGTGACACTTCCGGTTAAAAATATGACGTAAATTTCAAAGATGAGTCCTCAATCTATTTCTTCGATTTAGAGTTTTGGATAGATTGATTAAAACAAAATAAAATTACTATAGTACTAAAAATTATTTAAAATTATTACTATTTGGCCAAGAATATATGTTTATTCACAGTCACCATGACATGCACCCATCGCAGTGCACGGGATACCGGATTTTCCACATTAAAAATGACCGCGGTATCCTTTCTTACATTCACAATGTATAAGCTTTTGACAAAATGATGAGGCCTCAAAAAGAGGTTTTCAAAAGTTATCCTCTTTGTCCCCGCCTGGAGTGGGTAGCATAAGAGCTAATCCCAAGCTCGTCTCCCTAAACACCTGCCTAAGTATATTGCATGATTTACATGCTGGAAAAGACTAGACCAAGTTGAGGGAATAGCCTCGAAAAGCCGTCCCTGTTGCGCAAATAGTTATTTTCTTGATTCGGTAACCATATTATACCACCCATCTGCTAAGTTTGTGCGATCTTACAGTAAAACCCCGGTGATTTAGTCTGATTAATCATCATTCTTTTTGTGAAAGTCACATCTTCAAATGCAATCAATGTCTCCCACCTTTCAAGCAAAGAGAGAACCATATCACAACAGGTAAAGACATGGATAACAAAAAGTGTTTCATAGCACTCAGATCACTCATTGCCTAGTACATTTGAAAGACCATTGATAGATATTAATCCAAAGTCTTTTGCCCTCCCAAACACAACGTCTACCCCTATGTCACGGAATAGCGAAACAGTAGTGACAACATCATCATTAACGACTGTTCGAATCATGGCTCGCTTAAGTGCGTGTTTCACTGCATCAGACACATGCACCATGATTTTAGTGTCTGCCTCTAAATGTGAACTTGGTGCTGAACTTGAAATACATTACGTGGTGAATAAGATAGAATATCCGGACCATTTGTTGCTATAACTACCAAACGCATCCAAGGCTTCATCCACTCGTATTTCAGTTTCAAGGTATTTTATTTAGGTAAGGACATAATACCCAAGCAGCATACTCAGTAGGCCGCAATTCACAATCGGAGAGCTGATTTCCAACATTTACAAAGACTGTGGTATTGTTCCTCACATCCATAAATTCTGCAAAAACACATATTTTCTTGCCTTGTTAACCTAATCTGTTTTTCTTTTTTTTTATCTTCCAACAAAACCACGTATCGTTTTCAATGACATTAAACATCAAATCCATATGGTACTGTTGGCTGGTCAATCATCATTCTAAATGCTATAGTCACATCTTCAAACTCCATTAATGTCACCAAAGCAGTTCCTTTTCCAGCAAACGTGTTATCTTTTAATGCCTAGTGCATTTGAAAGGTCATTGATTGATATATATCTTATACTTTTCCCCCTTCCAAATGCAAACCAAAGTTTGTCTGCCCTATGTCACGGAATAGCGAAACAGCAATGACATCAGTATCGACTGTTTGAGTCATGACTCAGTTAAGTCTATGTTTCACTGCATCAGACACATCTATCTTGATTCTAGTGTCAATCTCTTCGTGTAAACATGGTGCTAAACTTGAAACATCATCAAGTGGTGGATAACACTGAACATCCTGAGCATTTGTTGCTTCAACTACCTTGTACTCAAAATTGTATTGAGCAAGCTCCTGTGAATGAAAACTAAAGTTTCTTTCTTACTGTCGTCATCTCTCAGAAAACTTTCCCATCTTTGAGGATGTTTTTAATCCTGGCTTCGTCTGTGTATTCCCTTTCCCCTAAATGTTGCCCTTGCTTCTTTTAGCAGCTTTCAAACTACCAGTATTTCGCTATTCCGTGACAAAGGGGCAGACAAACTATTGATTGTATTTGGGGAGGCAAAAATCTTTGGATTAATATCTATCAATGGCCTTTCAAATGCACTAGGCAATGAGTGATCACATACTTTTATTTCTGACCCATACCTTATGACGGGTTGTAATACTGTTCTCTCTTTGCTTGAAAAGGAAAAATAAGACTGCGTGGGAGACATTAATGGTATTTGAAGATGTGAATTAAACATAAAGAATGATGATTGGTCAGCCTAAATCACCGGGGTTGTACTGTAAGATCGCACAAACTTATCTGATCTAACATGAATAACGAACCAAGAAAGTCAATTTTTGCGCAAAAGGGAAATCTCATTTTAAGTGAGGCTATTCCCACGACTTGTTCTAGTCTTTTCAATCATGTAAAACGTGTAATATACTAATGCAGGTGTTTAGTGAGACGAGCTTTGGATTGACTCTTATGCTACCTAGTCCAGGCACTAATGGATTGCGAAGGGACAAAGAGGGTCCCTTTTAAAAAAAAACTCTTTCTGAGACCTCATCATTTTTTCAGAAGCTTGTACATTATGGATGTAAGAAAGGATGCCGCGGTTATTTATAATGTGTAAAATCGGGTCTCCCGTGCACTGCCTTGTGTGCATGTGGGGGTGACTGTGAATAAGCATGTATTCTTGGCCAAATAGTAGTAGTTTTAAATATTTTTTAGTACTATAGTGATTTTATTTTTGTTTAAATCAATCTATCCAAAACTCTTCATCGAAGAAATAGATTGAGGACTCATCTTTAAAATTAACGTCATATTTTTACCAGAAGTGTCAATTTTATATCTTAGCATTTACAACATGCTAGAATAAGTGGTTTTTGGGATAACTTAAAGCCAAAAGTTAAATTACCAGCACAAAATAAAATCATTTTCTTTACATTTTGAAAACAGTTGAAAATTTGAATAAAAAGTGGATATTTCTCTGTCCGCCATTTTGGATACTTCCGGAAGTAAGGGTTTTCAAGACATATGTCTTATACATTGTGTTCACCAGGAGCACCAACGAAATGTTCATACACAATGTAATGATAGTAGCAATACGTTAAAACACATTTCAATTACCCTCCCTAAAAAGTAAGCTTATTTAAGTACAATGTCCGCCATATTGGATTTTAACCGGAAGTGGGGTTTCTGAAGACATCTAATCTATTTAATTCATCCAAAAGTAGTAAAACACAAAGGTCTGTACCAAATATTATGATAGTAGCATGATAATAGGACATTTTTACACGCTAGCCTTCGATATTGGGTTGATTTAAGTATGACGTCCGCCATTTTGGATTTTACCGGAAGTGAGACATTTTTTCAAATGCCTCCCTATCTGAAATAAAAGAGTAATAGTTGAGGAAGGTCTATGCCAAATTTCATGCTTGTAACAGGATGTGCACAATTTTTCACAAAGCCGCCGGACTAATATAACCCTGAATAAGTAAACATTAAATAACAAAAAGCAATACAAATAGTATCAACAGGTCAATTAAACAAGAAATACAAGTACTATTTGAGAGTACTCACAGTTTCTGACAGCACGTTAAAAGCCAAAAACAACTTGTAATACATAACCAGTCATCAAAGATTAAAATTAGCTGATAAGTACACATTCTAGGGATTTAGTATGTAACGTCATGGACAGTCAAATACGACATGACCTGTGCAATGCCAAAAATAAATGTAATATATAAAACAGGCATTATGATAGTTAGGAATTGACCTCTGTATAGATTGAAATGAACGTGGGTGTGTCGAGCAGCAAGCTATAACGAGCTCCAAAAAAGTTACTAGTTTTAAACCATTCAAACGGGAAAACCAACGGTCTAATCTAAATATACAAAAATTGAGATATAAGAAACATTTACAAATTACACGAACATGCAAACGACAAACACGATAAGATCGAGACAACCTTATATTCCTTTAAGGTATTTTTTTTTTAATCTTACTTCTACTTCCTTTGTTTTCTTTTCATTCTTCGTCATTTTTCTTTTTATTTATTTCTTAAATTGATTTTTTTTTTAATTATAGTACAACTTCGTTTGTCTGTTAAATCTATTTAAAACTATTTGATTCTGTGCGATTCGTGCTATGATTCAAATCAATTTTAAATGAAAAGGTACTTAATCCTTATATTTCTATACATGTTCTTCTGTTTCTTTTATATTTACAAGTGAACGTGTGTTGCCTTACCAAATTTCTAGAATGATTTGTGTATATGAATCTATTGCTTTCCGAAGTTCTACCGAGGTTATAAACAAAAAGTAAAAAAATAAATCATATTGAACTCCGAGAAAAAATCAAAACGGGAAGTATCTAATAAAATGGCAAAATCAAATGAAAAAACACATCAAACGAATGAACAACAACTGTCATATTCCTGATTTGGTACAGGCATTCTTAAATGTAGAAATGGTGGTTTGAACCTGGTTTTTATAATAGCACTATACCTCTCATGTGTATGACAGTCGCATCAAATTCCATTATATCTATAACGATTCTTGAAACAGACATAATAGCTAAAACTGTCAAAATAAGGATACAGCCGTCATCACCGTGTTACAATGTCAATCAGAAAAAACTCCGAATATATAACAAAGAAGCACAAAAAAGGAAATAAAAAATATGACAACCATACTTATATATGTATTCAAGGAAGATTGATGGTATACCGCCATCTTGGATTGTACAATTACAGTACAACATCGGTCTAGTTATTTGCCTAAATCTGCAAATTTGGAGACAGTTTTATTTAAAGAAAACTTGTTAATTAATTGAATTATACAAAATATTTTAACAAATATCATTTTCTTTGGTTTTAAACTCATTTTTTTCAAATGAGCCATTTAAGGGGAGATAACTCTTTTAGTACAAAATTTATACTGGGCTAATAGGGATTTTTTTTACATTTACTTGTGGCAAGAAAACAAGTTCGGTGACACCATGTTTTTTTTTTTTGTTAAAACATATTACGAAACCTCTCTTCTCACAATTTATTTCAAAATTCTATCTCATAGATTTTTTTTTATGCACACTAATGTGTATTTTCATGAACAAATTTACCAAATTTTGACAATTTTCAACGACTCACAGCTTGAAAAATAGCACGGTGACCCATACTTTTTATTTAATTTTTTGAAAAGAGCATAGTAAAATCTTCATTTTGGCAGATTATAAAAAAATCTGTCTCAAAAAATATATACTGGTGATCTACCTTAAAATCAACCCAAATGATAGCCTGGCTAGGTTCACATCAACTCAAGTTGAGATTCGGGTGTTTGATAAAATGTTATGTAACACAGGAAGAGATATAAAATAATTTTGTCGTTCAAAGTATTTTCAGAATTATTACGTAGAATAATAACATTACTACATTATGATAGAACAATAACATATATGGTGGGATGTTAAAAGTACAAAACTACAATATACGTCAGATGAACCAAGGAAACACAAAAGGAGCACGTACAAAGCACACTTAGTCTAGCAAAAATGAAAAAAAAAAACAAACAACACATTGATATATATAATTTTGTAGTTCGATGTTTTTTCAAAATCATCATGCAACAGTAGGATAATGACATTTTAATAGAACAAAAAACAATGGCGAGATGTACAAAAGTACAGAGTCAATAAAAGGGCCAATAAAGTTGGATAATTGTTTTTCTAATTTGGGTAATTCACGTCTGGTCCTGAGATAAGCGTCAGTAACGATGTCTTATCAAATCTATAAAAGTTAGAAGTCAATTATCGTTCAGTAGTTCCCGTTCTTAATCAATAAGGTAAGGAAGACTTTAGACTGGTACCCTGTCGTTGATTGACAATCTTACTATTTGTATTCCGAAGGTATATTAAACATATTTGTGTAAGAGAACCGATATACACCGACTTGTTATCGAATGCAAATAACCTAGTTCTGTATTGCTTAAATTTATTCATTTCGTCGTTTGAACAGTAGGCGAACATGTGAGATAAATTATTGCCATTTCATCAATTTATGCATGCTAAACCTCTTCTAAATTTTTTCAAATCCGAATTTTAATTTTTGCGAAACAGCTCTTAATTTGATTTAATCCTAATTTAACCGTAATAAAATAACCACAAAACATACTAAAATAACAAAAAAAGATCCCTTTTCTAGGTTACTTAAAATCTTAAACTTTGCAACTCTACCATGAATGAACAAAAATAATTACGGAGAAATATCTCAATAACCAATATAGTAAATATACAAAGTAACTAAGTAACCCAAAGTAGTCTGGTTATTTTGCTTTCTTGATGATCAAATTATATATATACGGGATAACAGACCGAGAAGTCTCGGGTCGCCTCATATAGCCTTTTCCCAATTGATAGATATTTGAAAATTAAGTTAACAATTATGTACAGTAATAGCTCAGTTTTTGGGAAGAACTATACTTATTATGTTAAAAAATATATAAAACGCTTTTTTTCCAATTCAGGTATCAGAATGAAGTGCCTGTTTATGTTAGCCGTTTTGTTGCCTTTTGTTCTTGGAGCACACCATGCTCATCACGAAAGATTTTTGAGTATGTATAATTCATTTAAGACGAAAAACTTTACTATAGACATGATAGAGTAACAACTAAAACCATAGCTCATATGCATAAAACCATTTAAGTGTAGATATCCAATAGAAGTACTAATCTATGTTAGGACACGTAGACAATTATGTTCGTTCAGAGAAAAAAAAATTATTACTCATGTAGTTTTAAGCCTGTGAACCCTTTTCTTTAACAACCGATAATGGAATTCAGAATTAGATTTATGATAATTTGCATTGACGTAATTTGGAAAGTCTAGCAAAATACGTAAAACTGCAATAAATGATGTGTTGCAATTTTAATATTTCGAGAAAATTTTTAGCGTCAATAACATAGTCCGATTAGTTTATGGCAGTTTTGTCATTAGCATAAAAGCGCTAGTTGTTAAATTTATTATTGATCAATTTGTCAGTAGTCAAAATTCTGGTATGAATGAAGGCAACGGCAGTTACAAACTAAAACTGAGAGAAACACGTGAAATATAAGACAAGAACAACGACACAACATAAACACTAAAATGCAACACATACAGAAACGATCTATAATACAATTATAACATTAAAATGGCCATTTTCCTAACTTGTTACAGATCATTTCATGAATTAATGGTGGGCTGAACCTGGTTTTGTTGCTTGCAAAACCTCCCGCTTTTAATGCAATATTAAATATATCATTAAAATGACAACATTACATGACATGACTACAATACAAATAAATGGGAGAACATGTATGAGTTAGTTAACGTCTTTACATACTTATTTGTCCTTTAAATTCCGAAAGAAGACATGCATACGACTGCAGGAGATGTCGGTTAGACGTCAATGAGACAACAACACAACGATGAAGATAAAAAAGGACATTTGGAGGGCAATATGCATGTTTCAAAATATATAGAAAGGTGTATATACGATATTTCATCAAAATCATTGTACGTATTTGATAAATAGGATCATGTGGAAAAGATAAGAAAGTCCAAGAAATGGACTGAACATACGACAGCTTAAGTGCCAGTCTGCCTAAGAATCAGGTAGTGGTTAAAACATGACCGAAAAAACCCACCCAATTTGACATTGGTTTCAGTTCATAATATGTAGTTATGCACACAAAAAACATTCATTTTCATTTTCTGTCCTGGTAATACAGGATACAATTTGGTTGAAATGCACTAGAAATTAACGAATAAGGGGAGATAACTCTGTAATTTGCTATCATTCTAACTAATTTTCTAACCAATTTATTTGAAATAACCAGACACACACAAGCGAAAGACTGATACTTTCTAACTCAGGATGATGGTTATTATTTTTAAGATAGTATGATTAGCACTGTGGTTTTTTTTCTAATCATGTTTTAATTTTTACCTCAATTGCTTGATTCTTAAAAAGATCTACAAAGACTGGCACTTAATTATGCAATCGTTACAAATAGAGTTTTTTTTTTAACTAATTGTTTTTTTGCAACTGCACTTGTGAAGGGGTCTGGGTGGGACGACAAGGCAAAACTGCGCAATTAATGGCCAAAATAAATTAAAGAAAAAAACAATGGAATAAAAAAGAAAAGAAAAAAGTATATTATAGAACAACGTACATGATGGGAGACTGAAATGTAAAATAAGGCCAATTGAGGATGATAGAAAGAAAAATAGAGAAAAATATCATGAAAATTTAAGAGAACAGAGACGAAACATGCCTGATCCAGACCCATATTATCATGTATCTTATTGCAGCTGGTAACAATCAACTAAACCAACCAGATTTAGACAAAGTCATACAGTTAGTTCGAGGGTTCGCTAAATCTGATATGGGACAAAGAGCTTGTGTAATAGCTTGTCGAACAGCGGTTCGGTCAACAGGATATGGGTTTCTATTGACTTTTCTGTGTCCTGCCGCCTGTGAACGGTGAGTATAAATTATAAAAATACATTCATTGCTCTATTTACTCCTCTGTGTCCTGCCGCCTGTGAATCATGAGTATAAATTACGAAAACACATTCATTGCTCTATTTACTCCTCTGTGTCCTGCCGCCTGTGAATCGGGAGTATAAATTACGAAAACACATTCATTGCTCTATTGACTCTTCTGTGTCCTGCCGCCTGTGAAGCGTGAGAATAAATTATGAAAACACGTCTATTGCTCTATTGACTCTTCTGTGTCCTGCCGCCTGTGAATCGTGAGTATGAATTATGAAAACGCATTCATTGCCCTATTGACCTCTCTGTGTCTTGCCGCCTATGAATCGTGAGTATATAAATTATAAACACACATTCATTGCTCTATTGACTCTTCTGTGTCCTGCTGCCTGTGAAGCGTGAGTGTAAATCATAAAAACACGTTTATTGATCTATTGACTCTTCTGTGTCCTGCTGCCTGTGAAGCGTGAGTGTAAATCATAAAAACACGTTTATTGATCTATTGACTCTTCTGTGTCCTGCCGCCTGTGAATTGTGAGTATGAATTATGAAAACGCATTCATTGCCCTATTGACCTCTCTGTGTCTTGCCGCCTTTGAATCGTGAGTATATAAATTATAAACACACATTCATTGCTCTATTGACTCTTCTGTGTTCTGCTGCCTGTGAAGCGTGAGTGTAAATCATAAAAACACGTTTATTGATCTATTGGCTTTTATGTGTCCTGCCGCCGTTGAAGCGTGAGTTTATAAATTATGAAAAAACATTCATTGCTCTTTTGACTCTATTGTTCCCTGCCGATTGTGAAGCGTACGTATAAAATATAAAAACACATTTATTGCTCTATTGACTCTATTGTTCCCTGCCGCTTGTGAAGCGTGATAATAAATTAAAAAAAAACCACATTCATTGCTTTATTGATTTTATTGTGTCCTGCCGCCTGTGACGCGTGAGTATAAATAATAAAAACACGTTCATTGCTCTATTGACTCCATTGTTACTTGCCGCCTGTGAAGCGTTAGTATAAATAACAAAAAAAAATCATTGCTTTATTGACGCTTCTATGTCTGCCTGTGTGTAGTGACAACTTCAAATTATACCTTGTCCATCGGATATATATATTAGTCTGAAAATTACGCCAAACAGTGTAAGAGTTATATTTTCTGCTGATAAATTATTGTCCGTCCCTCAACGGGATTCGAACTCACACCTTTGATACACTACAGCACCAATCGCTTACCCTCATGTCCAGCGCTCTAGACCACTCGACAACAGCCGCTGTATAAAAATATAATTTCAATACTCGTAGTGTTACCTTGTCACGGAAGGTTAATCTAGAGATTGACGTTAAACTCTTGTTTTTAAGCGTGTGTAGATGATATATTATTATTTTTCACATAATGTATTTTTTTTTTTATTTGTTAGCAGTCTAACTCATCAATTTTAAAGATATATAATGAAGATATGGTATAATTGCCAATGAGCGACAACTCTCCACAAAAGTCGCTGTAAAGGGTCCCGAAAGGAAACATACGAAACAATTCAATTTAAAAGCACACATGACAAAATTCAACCAATGACAAGTATGCTTTGTCAACAGTCTGAATTTAAACTGTTCAGTTCGCATTGAAAACTTATTTAGAAATACGCAAATAAGTGTTAAATCATTAAGATGATGATTTAACAAATAAAAACAAACACAGTTTAATTAACATCTTATTGATATACTATCAATTACATATTTTTTTCTCTTTTTTAGGGTTCGAGCACAATTGAAATAGGCATAAGAGATCATAGGCAGTATTATTGAATAAAAACAGAATTATATAATGTGTATTCGTTTCTGATACAAATAGATCATTAGGTGTAATACCACCACGGATTTCTTCTATTAGTCTTTGTTAAATTTGCACTTTTCAAAAATAATGTGCAAAAGTCCTCTTTTTTCTACACGTAATAAAGAAATACTTGGCATGAGTAAAGTTTTATCCTGTCCAGTACCATAGCACAAATTCGACATAACATTTCATTGCATATAACAAAATAACTAGAAATTAACCAATACAATTTCCCCTTTTTAACCTGTGTACGAGATTTAGTAACCATGTAATCTCAAGTTTCCAAAATATTCTATAGAAATCCAAAATTAAAAAGTAATTGTGCTATGAAACAACCAATATTTATGTTTATGACCAAGAAGTTTTTACTTCAATGAAATGTAGGATCAATAACTACAATGTCAAATTGAAGGAAACATTTTTGTCGACCTATTTTTGTACGCAACAAGGTGTGACCTACTATGATTTGGTGGTATTAAACCATAAGTCTTCCATTTAACTAAAGATACAGTTCGTATTTGTTTCAGTTGAATGTCCATGTACATGTATGTATCTATAATATTTACAGGGCCAATATTATTAAAGTAGATGTGCATTTCGACAATTAATGTCTCTTCAATGATGGTCGAGGTCATAATATCAAAAATACGAATTATGATTTTATTCTATAAAATTGAATTGTTACTATTAAAACTGATGTTTCAACTTCCTCGGTTTTAAACTATTGGTTCAAGTAAAGGTGCAGGTTGGTACCTATTAAAACGTCTTAACCCGATGCCTTTGTTTGTACCAGTCCGAAGTCAGTTACCTGATGTGCAGTGGTTGTCGTTTGTTTACTGGATGTCGTTCATAATTATTTCTCGTTATTATTATATAGATTAGACCGTTGATTTACATGTTTAAATAGTTTTACAGTAGATACACTACTTTTGAAACCCTTTATAGCTTGCTGTTCGGTACGAGCTAATGCTCCGTGTTGAAGACTTTGATCTATAAGTTTAATGGTTTACTTTTACAAATTGTGACTTGGATGGAGAGTTGTCTCATTGGCACTCATGCCAAATCTTATCATATATACTTATAGATTGGATTGACTACTTTAAAGGTTCTTTTTTGGTTTCGGCTGTTCTATGTTTTCGGTTATGGCTATGAGCGTTATTAAGGAAGGTCAATTCAGAAAAGCGGTTTTGGACGCCTGAAATTCATATTGTGTTTTTAGCATTGGTTTATTGAAATTCAAAACTATATACAAAAACTCAATTTTCTAAGTAATCATAATTATATCATCAGATATACAACAAAATAAATATAATTAATCTTAAAGCGTATATCAATGTTACACGACGGGTGCCGCATGTGGAGCAGGATCTGCTTACCCTTCCGGAGCACCTGAGATCACCCCTAGTTTTTGGTGGGGTTCGTGTTGTTTATTCTTTAGTTTTCTATGTTGTGTCATGTGTGCTGTTGTTTGTCTGTTTGTCTTTATCATTTTTAGCCATGGCGTTGTCAGTTTGTTTTAGATTTACGAGTTTGACTATCCCTTTGGTATCTTTCGTCCCTCTTTTATAAAACATGGTGATAAATAACCGAATAATTATATTGTAAATGAAGTTATAGTTAAGATTGTTAGACAGATGGAAAAACCTCTTTTGAAAATAAAGAGACTCTTCACTAGAATGCTAGACTAGTGAAGTTAATTGTTAACAGCAAGCAATATTGTTGAATAATAAAAACAAAAGATTGAGACGATCAGGACTCTGATATGCTATAGATACACATATTTGTTGTTGTAGACCGTATGCTGCTCTCTAGACATCTTTTGAATGTTGTTGTCCTTTGGTTTGCTTCCTTGGTGATCACTACATTAACACTTCTATTTAAATCATGACCACAATTTATATGATATGGTATAACAGTGAGGTTTTTAAATGTTATTAAATCAATGTTGCCATAGGTATTCGTCATTTGGGACTTCTGAAAATATATATTACATAATAAACTACTTTGATTCATAACAGATTTTAGACAATTATGGTTTAATTGCAAGCATTGTTACAGATTAATGTAGTTGTATTTTTGCAGTGGAGCATTTTCAATTTTTCTTGAGATAAAAACAATTAAAATTTCAGTTCAGAAATTAGCTACATATTTCAAACGAAATAAATTGAACTGAAACAGTATTTTACGTTTTAACATCAAAGGAAAACAAAAAACTAAAGACAAAACTATGACTAAATAAAGAAATATGCCTAAGACAATTCAACGTTTGTAAAAATCCGATAATCAATGTCTTCAAAAAAGTTGTTCGGAAAATTGTGTTTTCATATCAAATGTATAGCAAAAAAACCAGATAACTATTATTTTTGGCGACGGACTGTGTATTAACTCTTTCATGTGTTAAGTGCCAGTCTTTGTAAGAATCAGGCAATTAAGGGAAAAATCAAAACATGATCAGAAAAAACCCACAGAACTAATCATGCTATTTAATACTAACCATCGTCCTGAGTTAAAAATAATTGGTCTTTAGTTTGTGTGTGTCTGGTAATATCAAATAACTTGGTTAGAAAATTGGTTAGAATGATAGCAAATTATAGAAAATTACAGAGTTATCTCCCCTTATTCAGTAATTTTTAGTGCATTTCAACCAAATTGTATCTTCTATTACCAGAACAGATAATGGAAATAAATGTTATTTTTGTGCATAACTACATTTTATGAACTGAAATCAATGTCAAATTGGGTGGGGTTTTTTGGTCATGTTTTCACCACTGCCTGATTCTTAGGCAGACTGGCACTTAAAAGGAATATAATTTAATAAGATATTTCGATTGCACTTATGCAAGTGGAATCTGTATCTCCTCTTTTAAATTCGGTATATGTAAATGACGTTGAGAATGAAATGATAATTTAAAATTGACAATCATATGAGCTACAAAAAGAAGGAGGCGAAATATACCAGAGGGACAATCAAATTATAGATAAAAAATAATCTGACAACACCATGGCTAAAAAACGAAAAAGACAAACACAAACAGACAAATGATAGTACATAAGACATATCATACAAGACTACGTATAACGAATCCCACCAAATACTGACTTCAAATATTGAAGTCATATCTTGTCATATATGTAGGTTGTATGTTGTCATCAGTGAAAATGAAAAAGATTTATAGCATTTAATAGATCATGTCATAACTAACTCAATGTGTGAATTAATTTTGAAAACAGTAATCGGTGCAAGCCTTAATCAGAGACTGCAAATGATAAATAGTTGTCAAAGGTACCAGGATTATAACTTAATACGCCAGACGTGCGTTTCGTCAACATAAAGATTCATCCGTGACTCTCAGATCAAAATAGTTAAAAAGCCAAACAAGTACATAGTTGAAGAACATTGAGGACCAAAAAAACAAAAAAGTTGTTAAAAATACGGCTAAGATAGTCTTTTCCTGGGATAAGAAAATCATTAGTTTTTCGAAAAATTCAAAGTTTTGTAAACAGGGAATTTAAAAAAAATCATACAATTGATATACACGTCAACACAGAAGTGCTGACTACTGGACTGGTGATACTCTTCGGGGACGAAACGTTCACCAGCAGTGGCATCGACCCAGTGGTGTAAAACGTTATTAAAGGTACCAGTATTTTAATTTTATACGCCAGACGCGCGTTTCGTCTTGTTGTTGTTGATAGATGTACATTATTTACACTATTTCTATTGGATATCCATTGATTGATTTAAGTGTGAAATGATAATTTATTTGCCATTTGATATTGACTTGAAATACCATTTAGCAACTGCGAGTACAATTAGAGAGATACTTTGTGTCTGTATTATTTCTGAGAGTTGTTTTTGTTTTATGCATTGTGTCATGCTGAAAATTCAAAGTTGTAGTCCGCACAATGCTCTATATTAGGTGCTTATATATCCGTCATTTGGTATCAGTGTTAACATTAGATAAAATCACAACGACAAACGGTTTCTTCTACCGATTTTCTCTTTTTTTTTTTGATTTTCGTAAAATGTATAAAAAGAAGATATGGTATGATTGCCAACGAGACAAATGTCAACAAGAGACCAAAATGACACAGACTTTAACAACTATAGGTAACTGTAAGGCCTTCAAAAATGGGCAAAGCCCATACCGAATAGTCAGCTACAAAAAGGCCCGAAATGACAATGTAAAACAATCCATACGAGAAAACTAACGGTCTGATTCATATGAAAAAATATGAACGAAAATCAAATGTGTAACACATTAACAAACGACATTATAGTTGAGTTTTATATTTTTAAAGTCCACAGGCTTACTGACTTATATATGTATAACTTCTGTTTCAGAGTTCTTCCAATTGTTTTCAATGAACTTGCTTTTTAGCAAATTCCCCCATTTGAATTTTGGACATTCATGATTGCGAAATATAAGTCAACACTGAGTTTGTGAATTCGAACCCAGCTCTTGTGGACGCATTCGACTCTAATATTTATACTAGGACTGTTAGTTTTCCTACCGAAGTTCGGTGATTTTCTACGGACTCCACCAAAAAAACCTGGCCGCCACATAATAGCCCAAAAATGACGATAAAAGTTTCGTTAATTCACCAACAATAACCGGGGTTTTATAAATGACTTTACTATAATCATTTTTAGCTCATCTGGCTCGAAGGGCCAAGTGAGCTTTTCCCATCACTTTGCGTCCGTCGTCCGTCGTCGTCCTGCGTCGTTATTCTTTACAAAAATCTTCTCCTCTGAAACTACTGGGCCAAATTTAACCAAACTTGGCCACACTCATCATTGGGTATCTAGTTTAAAAAATGTGTCCGATGACCCGGTCAACCAACTGAGATGGCCGCCACGGCTAAAAATATAATATAGGGGTGCAATGCAGTTTTTGGCTTATAACTCAAAAGCCAAAGCATTTAGAGCAAATCTAACTTGGGGTAAAATTGTTCATCTGGTTAGGGTCTTTCTGCCCTGATATTTTCAGATGAATCGGACCACCAGTTATTGGGTTGCTGCCCCTGAATTGGTAATTTTAAGGAAATTTTGCTGTTTTTGATTATTATCTTGAATATTATTAAAGCTAGAGATAAACTGTAAACAGCAATAATGTTCAGCAAAGTATGATTTACAAATAAGTCAAATTACTCAAAAGGTCAGTTGACCCCTTTAGGAGTTATTGCCCTTTATAGTCAATTTTTAACCATTTTTCGTAAATCTTAGTAATCTTTTACAAAAATCTTCTCCTCTGAAACAACTCGGTCAAATTAAACCAAACTTAGCCACGATCATCATATGGGTATCTAGTTTAAAAAAATGTGTGGCTTGGCATGGCCAATCAACCAAGATGGCAGACACAGCTAAAATTAAACATAGGGGTAAATGAGATTTTTGGCTTATACTGTAAACCAACATATTTTCGCGGATACTTTATTTCGCGTTTTACTTATTTTTGTTCCTTTCGCGGCTATTTAATTTCGCGATATTCTTATTTCTAAGTGTGGTTTAATAAGAAGAGATCCAATTTTTTAGTATTCGCGACGATTTATATTCGCGATATTTTTCTACTCGCGAAATTCGCGAAAATAAATCGCTCGCGAAAGTAAGTTGGTTTACAGTAACTAAAAAACAAAGCATTTAGAGCAATTCTAACATGAAGTAAAATTGATTATCAGGTCAAGATCTATCTACCCTTAAATTTTCAGATGAATCAGCCAACCTGTTGGTGGGTTGCTGCCACTGAATTGGTAATTTTAAGGAACTTTTGCTGTTTTGGATTATTATCTTGAATATTATTATAGATAGAGATAAACTGTAAACAGCAATAATGTTCAGCAAAGTAAGATTAACAAATAAGTCACATGACTGAAATGGTCAGTTGACCCCTTTAGGAGTTATTGCACTTTAAAGTTAGATATAGGAAGATGTGGTGTGAGTGCCAATGAGACAACTCTCCATCCAAATAACAATTAAAAAAGTAAACCATTATAGGTTAAAGTACGGCCTTCAACACGGAGCCTTGGCTCACACCGAACAACAAGCTATAAAGGGCCCCAAAATTACTAGTGTAAAACCATTCAAACGGGAAAATCAACGGTCTAATCTATATAAACAAAACGAGAAACGAGAAACACGTATATATTACATAAACAAACGACAACTACTGTACATCAGATTCCTGACTTAGGACAGGTGCAAACATTTGCAGCGGGATTAAACGTTTTAATGGATCCAAACCTTCTCCCTTTTTCTGAAACAATAGCATAACATCACAACATAGAAAAACATACGATAAAATATCAATTGGCAGACTTAACTCAATCAAAAAACGTATGATTACACAATGAACGAATAAATTTGATCTGTAATTATTTTACATTTTTCATAAATTTTGGTAGATTTTTAGAAAATATATTCCACTGTAATGACTGGGCCAAGTTCATTAAGATAGAGATGAGTGTAGCAACAAGAATGTTCAGTAAAGTAAGATCTAAAAAACATCACCATCATCAAAACACAATTTTGTTATGAATTTATCTGTGTCCATTGTTTAATATGCACATCAACCAAAGTGAGCGACACAGGCTCTTCAGAGCCTCTAGTTTTCTTTGAAAAAGGACGAACTATAATTTATAATTGTTTACATTCACTTCATATGAAAGAGGGACAAAAGATATCAGAGAGACAGTCAAACTCATAAATCAAAAATAAACTGACAACGCTATAGTTAAAAATAAAAAAGAAAAACATTAACCGGTACAGCACATCTTTTCCCTCTTCGAAATAGTAGGTCACATCTTCCTTTACACCACCGGCAAATTTTTGTCAGAAAAATAACTTCATCTTCAATTGTGTTCAAAAGAGGGACGAAAGACACCAAAGGGACAGTCAAACTCGTAAATCTAAAACAAACTGACAACGCCATGGCTAAAAATGAAAAAAACAAACAGAAAAACAATAGTACACATGACACAACATAGAAAACTAAAGAATAAACAACACGAACCCCACCAAAAACTAGGGGTGATCTCAGGT
The DNA here is from genome assembly GCA_019925275.1 of Mytilus edulis. Classification (NCBI taxonomy): domain Eukaryota; kingdom Metazoa; phylum Mollusca; class Bivalvia; order Mytilida; family Mytilidae; genus Mytilus; species Mytilus edulis. The sequence goes on from CM034362.1 coordinate 69,438,895, forward strand.
GCTCCGGAAGGGTAAGCAGATCCTGCTCCACATGCGGCACCCGTCGTGTTGCTTCCGCGGCGGCGAAGATGTAATATGGCGTTATTCAATTGCCCCAGATCTGCCATATATTTGGAGATAACAAAAATCTGCCATAGATTTGAGTTGTTTGGCGTTTGTAACGTCACATTTACCATAGATTAGGAATCTGCCATTGATTTGGAACCCGCCATAGATTTGAGTTATACATATATATTGGTTGGTTACCGTGGTAACCGCACATAAAGTTAGGATTTTAGGGAAAAATACTATATTTGGTGTAGTGTTGTGAAATTATGCGACTACATCTATTAAAAAGAAACACAAAAACAATTAATTTCAGTCTGGTTTTAGTCAAAAATCTAAAAAAAAGTTATGGATAATCTACCTAGAAATATGCGAATTAATTTCTAAAAAATGATCATTGTGTAATATTCCTCAAAAATTAATACCAATTATCTCTCTTAGTTGGGTACACTTATGACTGTACCAAAACGAAAACGCTAACAACTTTTTTATTCCTAAAAGGATTTATGTTTATTAATTGTTATAAATTTAGACCATTCAATATACAAATATAAGAAAAATATTGAAAACTTTTTAAAATCTTCATAATGATAAAGGTGCCCTGACCAACGCTGACAATGACAGGACCAACTGAAAATGCTAATATTTGTTTTATTTCTTAAAGGATTTATTTTTAACATTGAAATTTGATTAAACTTTTAATGGTATTGAATAGTGTATTGTATTAAACTGTGTTGAAAATTGTGTTGTATATTACCGGTTATGATTTGACACGTTTGATCACATAAACATAAAGAAACTCACAAAATTGAAGTACGCTATAAAAACATGGGTTTACTCCGGGTTTGTCACCTTTTAATTCTTCCAAACAAAACAGAAAAAAGGTATTGTATAGTCTGTTCCATCTTAGTTATAGTTACTTAGTGTTTTCTCCATAGTTATCAAAGGTATCAGGATTGTAATTTATTACGACAGACGCAAGTTTCGTCTATATGTTAAGTTTTTTTTTTTATAATTCCGTATTTACTTGTAAAGAAAAATTAACTTTTTTTTTTTATAATTCCGTATTTACTTGTATAGAAAAATAAAAGATAAATCAAATAATTTGTCTCTGTAATTTAATCACAATTCAATTAATTTATTTAAAGTACAAGTACAATGATAAAACAATATGAATAGATATAAAAGTGTCTTTAAAATTCATTAACTTCTAAATGATTTTCATGATATAAATACACCAATACAAGTACTTTATTGCAAAGATAATTCATATCATATATGAATTAATTTAATTTTTATAAATGCATTGCATAAGGCAATAAATGAAGCACTATGGTAAAATATTAGTATATGTAAAAAAAAAAAGAATCGTATAAGTTCAGCGGAACCAAGCTGTGTCTCGCCTTCTTTCACAGGCTCAACAAAAATGAGGAAACAATTTCAAAAATACTCCTCTCGATTACTGTCTTTTGATTGTAAGAAGCTTCTGTCCAAGTTTAGTAATAATCCAGGATAGTTAATGAATCTAATGGTTTAAAAAAAAAACTTTAACAAGCTTCTGTCCAAGTTTCGTACAAATCCATTAAAGTTTAAGAAAGTTATTAAACATTTTCACTTCTGTATACTATCATATGATCTGATGGTAAAATGAACTGTTGTCTTGAGTAGTAAAGTAGTGTTATTTTTTGCTGGAGTAATAGGATGGCAGTTGCTCAACAATCTGATTGGTGTCGTCGTTCTTTTCTTGAATACATATAATTTTATTACTAATATCAAATTTCAGAACAGTGTACATGTATTTATCAAAATTTAAAAGAATTAAGTTGAATAGATAAAGAGACACATGTACACATATCCTATTTGTTTTTCTGTTTATCAGATAAAATAAATTTTCCTGCCAAAAATATATAAAATATTTTTTGCCCATTTTTCTTGATTTAATAGGTGATTATAATATCTTCCTAGCTACGAAATGTATAAAATCTATAGTATGATTTGTTTTTGTTCAATCAATAATGAAAGTAAAATAGTGAAATGATAATTCGCTTTTGGAAGCCAAAATGGTCCAAGGGTCTAAATTATATTGATAATAAATTATTCACTTGCAAGTGAATAACTCGACCTCATTAATTCCGTATTCATGTGAACTTCGATTTAACCCCTTTACTAGAGATGGACAACGCATGCTTTGTACGTGTATTGTTTATTTAAAGGAAAGGAATGTCAACATTGAAAGTGAAACAAAGGTAAATCATTTGACGACTGATTTGATCCACTAAGAATCTTTCTTCAACATGTAAAAACGACGAGAAACATACATTTTTAATCTATCAAATAAAATTAAACAGACCTATAAAAATCGAACTGCACGTGTTGGCCTCATCTATTTATATCTAATCATTTGTATATTTGTGTTGACATCGCTTATATCAGCATCTGAGGTCAACTCGCTATTTAATTAGATGGAGTCTAGACTAAAATACAGACGAAATGAAACTACATATTATTAACCCTATGCATTGTAAACTATTTACTTCACACGTTTGATAGTTTAAATAAATGTCTTTCATTGTTATAAATGAAATTTGAGAATTTGAGCCAAATCGGTGACCATGAATTTGACAGCTAGTGCCCCTTTAAGTTTTTATAGGTAAAATAAAAGGTAAAAAAACATTACGACAATTCTGAAATAAACTATAATCGTTAACACAACAATTCCACCTATTTAAATATGCCTGAAATGAAAAGTTGGCAAACCAGGATGATACCAAGTACAAGTAAGTTGATAAATCCAATATAGTTTGTGTTTTTAATATTTTCTTACAGTGAATAATTATTTCCACGTACTACTATTACAGGTATGCCCGAGACGTGTAAAGTCTATCTTGGTAGTTTTAAATATTTTTATAGAAAAAAAACAAATTAGCATTACGAGGACTACTTGAGGTATGCCCGAGCGCCTTCATGCACGATGTCTTGGTTGTTCATCTTGTTTGATAAAAAGTGGTTCAATCTGAATGTTTCTATTAATCTGATCAAAGCCTATCACATATATACGGGTATAAAGTAATTTCCCTTGTCATAATACAATTTATAATGTAGGACAGCAAGTCACAGACAAAAAATCACAGTCATGTATAATATGTTATAAACATTGACTTCTGTTTTAAAGTAAAATCTAAAAAAAAAAAATATACTTACTTTGAGAAACATCTTTCTGTGATGGACTTTCAATGAAATTCATAGTACATGTTCTTCGTTTGGTGGTTTAAAGTTTCTTTAGGTTTAAAGTTTCTTTATAAACAAGGTAGATGGTGAACAAATATAATTTACAAATACAAATACCAAATATTCACATTATTTTTTTCAAAATGGTCACAAAGCTATACATTTTTATAATGAAAAATGTGCAAAAAAATTAAAATACAGTTACTCATAAAACTTCGGTGTTTTACATTTCATGAGCAAAAGATTATATAACATAGTGAAATAAGAACTTTCAATCCAATCAAAGTATCATATTTTACATGAATTGTAAGAAAATCGACCAAAAAATGACACAAAAGTCTCATTTTGGTGATTTATTTCCCTTTCCAATATTAATTTCCATAAGGAATAAAAAATGCAAATTTTGAGTTTTCTTGTAGTCATATTTTATGGATTTTTTTTCTGTGTATATTTGGGGCTTAATGCTATGTATAAGAACAAAAAAAAAAGTATCTGTTATAATTAGTTTAAGGTACAATAGTTTCACTAGACTTCTTTTAAAATTACCCTGTGTAAAGAGTTATCATATTGTCAACATTTTTTGAGTCGCTGCCAAAAATCCATTAAGATCATTGTTATTTTCTCAAATTTCAACAATCCAATGCTTATTACTAATGTTAATAGTGCTACCATAGGCGGACCCAGGGGGCCTGAGTGCCGACCCCTTCTTTTCCTTGGAAAAATTTGGTTGATTACATACGGGATCACTGAAGTATGAATGTAGCGGACCATCTCCTAAGGCAGTCAGTTGGACCCCTTATATGAAAATTGTCTAGCTGGTATATTTTCCTTCTGCTGCTGGTTGTAATGCTGGTGCTGCTGGTTTCACAACTTCAACCAGCAGTCAAAAGCTGACAGAATTTCCACGGGTCCTCGTAGCGAAACGGAATTTTACGGAAAATTTTGAAAATTCATCCCAGTCAGAACGTCAAACAAGAAATGTGTCAAATGAATAGCAGAGACCATTGAGTCGACGACCGACCGTACCCACCCTTGCTGGTTACTCCATTTGTGTGCCAACGGACCCTTGTGTTAATTATTTTAGGGGATCCCTAGTTGACATCTAGAAATTTCTGTCCTTGTCCAATTGATTCAGATTTCTAGTGATTTTTTTCAAATTTTCTTCACCTAACACTATCCCTATCGCATGACCTTTTTGAAATTTTATATTTTTTAAAACTTCACATAAAACGTTATCTTCATAAAGATACTCATCATCCAATAGTAAGTACAATATTATTCCAAACGTATAGATGTACATGCTTTGCAATTCCAGCATTGAGTTTAAGAATGAATAAGAAAGAAAAACCAGCTCATATTAAATTCGTGTATTTTCCCTTATATGAAGGTTAGATGGTCAATTATCCTTTATTTAGAGAATCAACGATGGACTCTTCTGGGTGTGTGGAGTTGTATTAAATTGAACCTACAATGTTCCTATCAAACTTATTGAATTTGTTCTTTTCCGAAATATGCATGAGATGTTTGACACTAGACAATCTATTATTTCTCCCCCCCCCCCCCCCCCACAAAATCTTACAACCAGCCTCCGTCCAAACTGTCAACACCAAGTAACACTTTGATCTATTATCATCAGTATAGCATTATCAGTGTATGTGCAATTGGACGGCTTGTTTCCATGGCAACACATTCAATGGCAAATATTGCACAATTTAATATATATAATTATTCTAATGATTTTCTTTGTTTGTCTTGTATATTTTTCATAATCATGAAAAGAGACTGAAATTTCTTCACTGTCATTTCTTTTATCCATATTAGAGAAATTGTATTTTTACTTTTAAATGGTAACACCAATATCGATATACTTTACTAGCAAAATTATCTTTATATAATATGTTGATACAGGTTAACTTAAGTGTTTTAGTTTTCCTACTTTTGTACTTTTTAGAACTTTTAAGAAATTAACTGTAGTGAACATTTTTCAAAATTATCTTAAACTTGTGTATCATCATTAGATTGTTTCCATAGCAACACAGTTAAAAACAAAAAAAATCGTTATATATGAATATGTTTTAAAAAAAATGATGATTTCATTAACTTCTACAAATTGTATATTTATTCTGAGCGCAGAATTAGGGTTTAATACTTTTTTTCAAATTCTATCTTTATTTTCTTTCTAAAAAAAACCAAAAACTAAGCATATTTTGTATCACTGATTAGATAAGATTATAATATTTATGAATTCATGCTTGACTTTTGTCCGCAAAATGTTACGATGGACATTTAAAACCAATACTATATCGCTGTAAAATGTGAAATAATTTTAGAAAAACAAGAAACAAGCCTGCATAAAAATTCGTCATTTGCTATAAGGTATTTGAAAATACTTTATGTAAACACGTACAGTTTAAATGGCGATGTATTAATTAACAAAATAAACATTTTTGATATTCCTTTAAACGAAGTGAAATTTATTGTAATATAAAATTATCAAAGCTGATATAACCCTGAATAAGTAAACATTAAATAACAAAAAGCAATACAAATAGTATCAACAGGTCAAATAAACAAGAAATAAAAGTACTATTTGAGAGTACTCGCAGTTTCTGACAGCACGTTAAAAGCCAAAAACAACTATTAATGCATAATTAGTCATCAAAGATTAAAATCAGCTGATAAGTATACATTTTAGCGATTTAGTATTTAACGTCATGGACAGTCAAATACGACATGACCTGTGCAATGCCAAAAATAAATGTAATATATAAAACAGGCATTATGATAGTTAGGAATTGACCTCTTTATGGATTGAAATGAACGTGGGTGTGTCGAGCAGCAAGCTATAACACGCCACAAAAAAATTACTAGTGTAAAACCATTCAAACGGGAAAACCAACGGTCTAATTTATATATACAAAAATTGAGACACAAGAAACATTTACAAATTACACGAACATGCAAACGACAAACACGATAAGATCGAAACAACCTTATATTCCTTTAAGGTATTATTTTTTTGATCTTACTTCTACTTCCTTTGTTTTCTTTTCATTCTTCGTCATTTTTCTTTTTATTTATTTCTTGAATTGATTTTTTTTTTAATTATAGTACAACTTCGTTTGTCTGTTAAACTATTTAAAACTATTTAATTCAGTGCGATTCGTGCTATAATTTAAATCAGTTTTAAATGAAAAGGTACTTAATCCTTATATTTCTATACATGTTCTTCTGTTTCTTTTATATAAACAAGTGAACGTGTGTTGCCTTACCAAATTTCTAGAATGATTTGTGTATATGAATCTATTGCTTTCCGAAGTTCTACCGAGTTTATAAACAAAAAGTAAAAAAATAAATTATATTGAACTTCGAGAAAAAATCAAAACGGGAAGTATCTAATAAAATGGCAAAATCAAATGAAAAAACACATCAAACGAATAAACAACAACTGTCATAGTCCTGATTTGGTACAGGAAATCTTAAATGTAGAAAATGGTGGTTTTAACCTGGTTTTATAATAGCACTATACCTTTCACTTGTATGACAGTCGCATCAAATTCCATTATATCTATAACGATTCTTGAAACAGACATAATAGCTAAAACTGTCAAAATAGGGAAACAGCCGTCATCACCTTGTTACAATGTCAATCAGAAAAAAATCCGAATATATAACAAAGAAGCACAAAAAAGGAAATAAAAAATATGACAACCACATTCATTTCTACTTATATATGTATTCAAGGTAGATTGATGGTATACCGCCATCTTGGATTGTACAATTACAGTACAACATCGGTCTAGTTATTTGCCTAAATCTGCAAATTTGGAGACAGATTTATTTAAAGAATACTTGTTAATTAATTGAATTATACAAAATATTTTAACAAATATCATTTTCTTTGGTTTTAAAATCATTTTTTCAAATGAGCCATTTAAGGGGAGATAACTCTTTTAGTACAAAATTTATACTGGGCTAATAGGGATTTTTTTTTTATATTTACTTGTAGCAAGAAAACAAGTTCGGTGACACCATGTTTTCTTTTTATTTTCTTAAAACATATTACGAAACCTCTCTTCTCACAATTTATTTCAATATTCTATCTCATAGAATTTTTTTTATGCACACTAATGTGTATTTTCATGAACAAATTAACCAAATTTTGGCAATTTTCAACGACTCATAGCTTGAAAAATAGCACGGTGACCCATACTTTTTATTAAATTTTTGAAAAGAGCATAGTAAAATCTTCATTTTGGCAAATTATAAAAAAATTCTGTCTCAAAAAATATATACTGGTGATCTACCTTAAAATCAACCCAAATGATAGCCTGGCGAGGTTCACAGCAACTCAAGTTGAGATTCGCGTGTTTGATAAAATGTTACGTAACACAGGAAGAGATATAAAATAATCTTGTCGTTCAAAGTATTTTTCAATATTATTACGTGGAACAATAACATAACTACATTATAATAGAACAATAACATATATGGTGGGATGTTAAAAGTACAAAACTACAATGTACGTCAGATGAACCAAGGAAACACAAAAGGAGCACGTACAAAGCACACTTAGTCTAGCAAAAATGAAAAAAAAATATAACAAACAACACATTGATATAGATAATTTTGTAGTTCGATGTATTTTTTTTCAAATGAGAATGCAACAGTAGGATAATGACATTTTAATAGAACAAAAACAATGGCGAGATGTATAAAAGTACAGAGTCAATAAAGGGGCCAATAAAGTTGCATAATTGTTTTTCTAATTTGGGTAATTCACGTCTAGTCCTGAGATAAGCGTCAGTAACGATGTCTTATCAAATGTATAAAAGTTAGAAGTCAACTATTGTTCAGCAGTTCCCGTTCTTATTCAATAAGGTAAGGATGACTTTAGACTGGTACCCTGTCGTTGATTGACAATCTTAATATTTGTATTTCGAACGTATATTAAACATATTTGTGTAAGAGAACCGATTTACGCCGACTTGTTATTGAATGCAAATAACCCAGTTCTGTATTGCTTAGATTTATTCATTTCGACGTTTGAACAGTGGGCGAACATGTGATATAAATTATTGTCATTTCATCGATTTATGCATGCTAAACCTCTTTTAAACTTTTTTCAAATCCGAATTTTAATTTTTGAGAAACAGCTCTGTCGCAATTTAGCCGTAATAAAATGACCACAAAACATACTAAAATAACAAAAAAAAATCCTTTTTCTAGGTTACTTAAAATCCTAAACTTTGTAACTCTACCATGAATGAACAAAAATAATTACAGAGAAATATCTCAATAACCAATATAGTAAATATACAAAGTAACAAAGTAACCCAAAGTAGTCTGGTTATTTTGCTTTCTTGATGATCAAATTATATATATACGGGATAACAGACCGAGTAGTCTCGGGTCGCCTCATATAGCCTTTGCCCAATTGATAGAGATTTGAAAATTAAGTTAACAATTATGTACAGTAATAGCTCAGTGTTTGGGAAGAACTATACTTATTATGTTAAAAAATATATAAAACGCTTCTTTTCCAATTCAGGTATCAGAATGAAGTGTCTGTTTATGTTAGCCGTTTTGTTGCCTTTTGTTCTTGGAGCTCACCATGCTCATCACGAAAGATTTTTGAGTATGTATAATTCATTTAAGACGAAAAACTTTACTATAGACATGATAGAGTAACAACTAAAACCATAGCTCATATGCATAAAACCGTTTAAGTGTAGATATCCAATTGAAGTACTAATCTATGTTAGGACACGTAGACAATTCTGTTCGTTCAGAGAACAAAAAAAATATTATGACTCATGTAGTTTTAAGCCTGTGAAACCTTTTCTTTAACAACCGATAATGGAATTCAGAATTAGATTTATGATAATTTGCATTTTCGTATTTTGGAAAGTCTAGCAAAATACGTCAAACGGCAATAAATGATGTGTTGCAATGTTAATATTTCGAGAAAATTTGAATTTTTAGCGTCAATAACATAGTCCGATTAGTTTATGGCAGTTTTGTCATTAGCATAAAAGCGCTAGTTGTTAAATTTATTATTGATCAATTTGTCAGTAGTCAAAATTCTGGTATGAATAAAGGCAACGGCAGTTACAAACTAAAACTGAGGGAAACACGTGAAATATAAGACGAGAACAACGACACAACAGAAACACTAAAATGCAACACATACAGAAACGAACTATAATTCAATTAAAACATTACAATGGCCATTTTCCTAACTTGGTACAGATCATTTTATGAAATAATGGTGGGCTGAACCTGGTTTTGTTGCTTGCAATACCTCTCGCTTTTAATGCAATGTTAAATATATCATTAAAATGACAACATTACATGACATGACTACAATACAAATAAATGGGAGAACATATATGAGTTAGTCAACGTCTTTGCGTACTTATTTGTCCTTAAAATTTCGAAAGAAGACATGCATACGACTGGAGGAGATCACGGTTAGACGTCAATGAGACAACAACACAACGATGAAGATAAAAAAGGACATTTGGAGGGCAATATGCATGTTTCAAAATATATAGAAAGGTGTATATACGATATTTCATCAAAGTCCTTGTACGTATTTGATAAATAGGATTATGTGGAAAAGATAAGAAAGGCCAAGAAATGGACTGAACATACGACAGCTTAAGTGCCAGTCTGCCTAAGAATCAGGTAGTGGTTAAAACATGACCGAAATAACTCACCCAATTTGACATTGATTTCAGTTCATAATATGTAGTTATGCACACAAAAAACATTTATTTTCATTTTCTGTCCTGGTAATACAAGATACAATTTGGTTGAAATGCACTAGAAATTAACGAATAAGGGGAGATAACTCTGTAATTTGCTATCATTCTTACCAATTTTCTAACCAAGTTATTTGATATAACCAGACACACACAAGCGAAAGACTAAAACTTTCTAACTCAGGATGATGGTTAGTATTTTTAAGATAGCATGATTAGCACGGTGGTTTTTTTTTTAATCATGTTTTAATTTTTACCTAAATTGCTCGATTCTTAAAAAGATCTACAAAGACTGGCACTTAATTATGCAATCGTTACAAATAGAGTTTTTTTTGCAACTGCTCTTGTGAAGGGGTCTGGGTGGGACGACAAGGCAAAACTGCACAATAAAAGGCCAAAATAAATTAAAGAAAAATAAATGGAATAAAATTAAAGAGAAAAAAATATATTATACTACAACGTACATGATGGGAGGCTAATATATAAAATAAGGCCAAATGAGGATAACAAATAATTAATAAAAAAAAAATTATTATGAAACGTAAGATTTATAAAGATGAAACTTGCCAAATCCAGACCCATATTTATCATGTGTCTTATTGCAGCTGATAACAATCAAATAAACCAACAGGATTTAGACAAGGTCATACAGTTAGTTCGAGGGTTCGCTAAATCTGATATGGGACAACTAGCTTGTGTAATATCTTGTCAGGCAGCCGTTTCGTCAACAGGATATGGGGTTATATTGGCTCTTCTGTGTCCTACAGCCTGTGAAACGTGAGTATACATTATACAAACACACTCATTGCTCTATTGACTCTTCTATGTACTGCCGGCTGTGAATCGTGAGTATGGATGATAAGATCCCATTCATTCCTCTATTTACTCCTCTATGTCCTGCCGCCTGTGAATCATGAGTATAAATTATGAACACACATTCATTGCTCTATTGACTACTCTGTGTCTTTCTGCATGTGAATGTGAGTAAAAATTATGAAAACACATTCATTGCTCTATTGAACTCTACGTGACCGTGCCGTCTGTGAATCGTGAGCATATATTATGAAAACACATTTATTGCTCTCGTTTCGAGAGGTGTTACCTTCTTGTAAGAATCAAACAAGGATCTCTGATGCAATACACGAAGTATTTATTTTTAGTCTACAGAAATGATCATCTACTCATCTGTTCAGTATAATTACAAGATGCTAATCTATTTTTGGAAGCATACAATCCCTGTAAATAAACATATGTATATGTCTGCCTGTGTGTAGTGACAACTTCAAATTATACCTTGTCCATTGAATATATATACATTAGTCTGAAAATTACGCCAAATAGTGTATGAGTTAGATTTTCTGCTGATAAACGGGATTCGAACTCACACCTTTGATACACTTCATCACCAATTGCTTACCCACATGTCTAGCGCTCTAGACCGCTCGACCACAGCCGCTATATAAAAATATAACTTCATTAGTCGTAGTGTTCCTTATCACTAAAGGCTAATCTAGAGATAGACATAAGACACTTGTTTTTCAAGCGTGTGTATATTCTTATTTTATGCTCAATGTATTTTTTATTTGTTAGCAATCTAACTCAACAATTATGAAGATATATAATGAAGACATTGTATGATTGCCAATGGGAGACAACTCTCCACAAGAGTCGCTGTAAAAGGTCCCGAAAGGAAACATACGAAAAAATTCAATTGAAAAGCACAAATGACAGAAATCAACCAATGAAAAGTCTGAATTCAAACTGTTCAGTTTCGCATTGAATACTTATTTAGAAATACGCAAAGAAATGTTAAGATGATGATTTAACAAATAAAAAAACACAGTTTAATTAACATCTTATTGATATACTATCAATAACATATTTTTTTCTCTTTTTTCAGTGTTCGCGCACAATTGAAATAGGCACAAGAGATCAAGGGCAGTATCATTGAATAAAAACAGAATTATATAAAGTGTAGTCGTTTCTGATACTAGTAGATTAGTAGGTGTAATAGCACCACAGATTTTCTCCTCTTAGTCATTGTTAAATTTGCACTTTTTAAAAAATAGTGCAGAATTTACCGTGTTTGTCAAATAAAGAAATACTTGGCATGAGTAAAGTTGTAACTTGTCCAGTACCTTAAAAATTTCCATATTATATGATATTTCATTTCATACAAGACAATACACATCACTGGAAATTTACCAATACAGTTGTTCCCTTGTTTAACCTGTGTACGAAGTAACATCAAGTTTCCAAAAATATTTGATAGAAACCCCAAAATTAAAAAAAATAGTACTATGAAATACAAAAGATGTACGTTTTTGACCCATAAGTGTTTTACTTCAATGAAACGTCAAAGACCCACAGTTGTCAAATTGAAGGGAATATTTTTGTCGATTTATTTTCGTATGTAACTGGATGTAACGGAGTATGATTTGGATACATCACACCATTAATCTTACATTTAACTCAAGATATAGTTCGTTACTGTTTTAGTGGAATCTACATGTATACATTGATTATAATTACAGTGCCAAGAGTTTTGAGCTAGATGTGTATTTCGACAATCAATGACTTTTCGGTGATGGTCGAGATCAAAATATTAAAAATAAGCATTATGGTTTTATTCTATGAAAAAACAATAGTTACTATTAAAACTGAGGTTTCAACTTCCTCGGGCAAAGCTGTACCTATGATTCTGCATTATTTGCACATGTCCTGAGTCAAACACCTTCTGCTCACTGGATGTGGGTTTTCGTTATTATTATATAGATTAGACCTTTGGTTTGCTGTTTAAATGGTTTTATACTAGATAAACTATTTTTGGAGCCCTTTATACAAATGTAGCTTGATGTTCGGTATGAGCCAATGATCTGTCTGAAGACTGTACTTTAACGAATTAGAAGAGTGGTTTTCTTTTACAAATTGTGTCTTGGATGGAGAGCTGTCTCATTGGCACTCATGCTTAATCTTCTCATATCTACTTAAAAATGGATTGTGCTATTTTAAAGGTTCTTTTTGGTTTATAGCTGTTATATGTTTTCTGTTTTTAAAACATCATTAGCTTTCATATATTCGACTTTGAGTGTTCGTAAAAGGGGTAAACCAAGAAAAGCGACTCGGACGCCTGACATTTAGAATGTGTTGTTATCATTGATTTATTGAGATTCCAAGCTATATAGAAAGTCAATTTTCAAAGTAACCAATATAATCATTTCATTAATACTGCATAATATATATACTAGTACTCAATCTAATAATTTTGGAATATTGGATCCCAAACGCCCTTCAACAATGTACTTGTTTGCCTTTATAACTATTTTGATATGAGCGTCACTGATGAACCTGATGTACACGAAACGCGCGTCCGGCGTTCTTAATTTTAATCCTGGTACCTTGATAAATGTTTAAATAATAATAAACATTCGAAGTATGATAATGATAATGAAGTACTAAGTAATAGTAAAAGATTGAGACGACCAGGAGCCTGGCATGCTGTAGATACACATATTTATTGTTGTAGACTGTATGTTGTTCTCTAGACATCTTTTGGTTGTTGTCGTTCTTTGGTTTGCTTTCTCGGTGATCACAGTATTTACCCTACTATTGACAATGGATTGTTCTTTCGACATGGGATAACTATCGTGGAAACAAGCTTTTGAAAATCAAACAAATATAAACAAAATTGTTACAGATTCATGTGCTTCTGTTTTTGCTCTGGAGCATTTTCAATTTTTCTTGAGATAAAAACAAATAAAAAATTTCTGTTCAGTAATTGGCTCCATATTTCAAGCGAATTAAATTGATCTAGTATAATACGTCTGAACATCAGAGGAAAACAAAACAACTGAAGACAAAACTATGAATAAATAAAGGAATAATCCAGAGACAATTCAACATCTGTAAAAATCCGACCACCAAAGTCTTCAAAAAAGGTGATTTCATATGAAATATAGCAAAACATGTAGGTAACCAATATTTTTGGCGATGTACTGTGTATTAAGTTAGTACCTAACACAGGGAGATAACTCTGTGAAATTCAGCTCAACGTTTCAATTACGTTGTATTGCTAAGTTTATATTAAGCTTCTCAATGATCAACATTAGTGTTTGTCAAACTGTTATATAACCAATGAAATTTTTCTGATAACGTGGTTGGTTAAATTTTTTAGAAATTTTGATATTTTTTATCAAAGGGTCAGAGTAAACATTTTATCAAAATTTTATGAAATTTAAACGAGGCAAATTTAGATTGGTCAAGGTGTTTGGAAACAACTCTTTCATGTGTTAAAAGTGATAGAAGATTATCAAATATTTCGAATGCACTTATTCATGTTATTCAAGTGGAATCTTTATCTCTTCTTTTGTATTCTATTTATGCCGATGAGGTTGAGAATGAAATGATTTATCAAAATTAAAAATCATACGAGCTTTAAAAAAGGGGAGCGAAATATACCAGAGGGACAATCAACTCATAAATCAAAAATAACCTGACAACACCATGGCTAAAAAAGTAAAATGAGAAAGACAAACAGACAAATAAAAATACACAAGACACAACATAGACCACTAAGTACCACGAAACCCACCATAAACTGGCTTCATATATTGTAATCGTATCTTCTGATGTATGTTGATGGTATGGTGCTATCAGTGATAATGTGAAAAAAAAGATAACAGCATTTTATAGATCATGTCATAACTTACTCAATGTGTGAATTAATTTTGAAAATTTGAAAGGTTAAATGAGTTTAAGCAAATAACAACCTCTCAATGAACGATTATAATTGTTATTTTGAATCTGTTCAATGTCGTGTTTTTCTCAGAGTGTTGACGACGTATTTACACTAAATCTAGTGGATATCCATTGATTGATTTAAGTCTGAAATGATGATTTATTTGGGTTTTTTTTCATTGGCTTTAAAATACTATTTAGCAACTGCGAACACTCTTAGAGATGTACTTTCTGCCTGTATTATTTATGAAAGTTGTTTTTGTTTTATGCTTTGTGTCAATCTGATAATTCATAGTTATAGTCCACACAATGCTCTATAGGTGCTTAGATATCCGTCTTTTTGTATCGGTGGTTATATCTAATAAAATTACCACAAAATTGCCAAAAACCGGTGCTTAATACTGGCTTTAAACACATTAACTCAAATCAAATTAAATTTATTTGTTCTCACTACATATTAACATCCTTGAAGCGAGGGTTGATTTCCATGTGATCCACCAAGTAACCATGCTGGTCTCGGTGCTAAATGTAAAAGATAACAAACAAAACATTTGAGTGTTTAATAATTACGTCATGACATTCAATTTAATACAACTGTTATACTAAATGATGAAAGTTTAGTATTAAAATAATAAATATCGTCTACTCTTACAACAAGCACTTTTAGGAATACTGTGATGCTATATTATAAGCAGAGTTTCATTTCAATCATTGGTAAAATGCATACTTTGATGTGAATTGGATATTTTTATGCACATTTGATGGTAAAATTTAATCTGAAAATTCTTATGTTAGCGGATGATTGACAAAAGAGCAGATATCCGTAATGTAAATGTCAATGACACAAGTACTCAGCTATCTCCATGTGACATAGCTATTGCAAATGTTATAGGCCACGAACAACGAGCAACATCCATAATATAGTGTATAAAGCTATTAAAAGATGAGCGGTTAAGCTATCTTTAAAACAAGGTTAAATCCACCATTTTCAAAATAAGATGATGCATGTTCCAAGACAGGAAAACAACGTTTTTTATCCATTAGTTTGATGTGTTTGAACTTTTAATTTTGCAATTTAATAAGGGATTTACAATTGTATAAGAATATTCATATTTCAAAATTGCTTGTTTACAAATTAATATGTAATTGAACATAACATTTCAGAATATTAGAAAGAAACCTATCTATTGTTAAGGATCATGAGTTGACTTTTATCGATCTTTTTATGGATTTTTTTCGTCATCTTTCTATCTTATTGGCGTGTTCCACGATCTATATATTTTGATCCTAAATACGGCAATTGTAGGAATTTCTCAATGTTTAATTAAGTTTCACTTACTGACAAATGGCGGTCCTACATGATAACGAGGCCCAGTCTGACCCGGAAGTAGTGGTTTAGTTAGATGATTACTTTTAACAAATGTTGTCAGTGCACAACGAGTCCGAAAATCTGCATATGGTAGTTTAGGGAAGTTGAAATCGTTTGTAGAATTTGACTGAAACATTTGTGAAATGATAGTTACAATATATATTGGCGTTTGCTTTTGTTGTAATTCAGTCTTTCTGTTATACCGATGTATTCCTGTTATAGTTGATGTGTTACTCTCTGTTTAAGATATAGGAAGATGTGGTATGAGTGCCAATGAGACAACTCTCCATCCAAATACCATTTAATAAAAATACACCATTATAAGCCTTCAACAGGGAGCCTTGACTCACACCGAACAACAAGCTATGAAGGGCCCGAACATAAATAGTGTGAAACCATTCAAATTGGAAAACCAAAGGTCTAATCTATATAAAAAAACGAGAAACATGTATAAATTACAAAAACACACAATTTCTGTACATCAGATTCCTGACTTAGGACAGGTGCAAACATTTGATACCCGGATATGTTTTTGACTATTAAACAGCGGGTTATAACTTCTGCCTTTAGTAATGTCCAATATCACATAACAATTTAGGGATACATATTTCTTTGTTGGTAACACCTTTTTAGCTCACCTGGCCCGAAGGGCCAAGTGAGCCTCTCCCATCACTTTGCGTCCGTCGTCCGTTGTCCGTTGTCCGTCGTCGTCTGTCGTCGTCCGTCATCCGTCGTCGTTAACTTTTACAAAAATCTTCTCCTCTGAAACTACTGGGACAAAATAAACCAAACTTGGTCACGATCATCATTAGGGTATCTAGTTTAGAAAAATTTGTATAAATTATCCGCATCCGCCAGCGGCAAGCCCTATTCCAGGGAATATCAAATCGTCCTTTCCTATTGGATGTATGTATGTCATTTCAATCACTAATACTCAATTTTGTTTCAACCAACCACTTATTACAATGTGCATATTTTCACACCCACCACAAAAAAAGAATGTTAACTTACTATTATATTGGAATGGACATCAAACCATGCAGGTTTGTGTGGATCCCACTTCACTGTGTATTGCTTTCCGGAATTATAAAAGATATTCTTATATATTTGGTTACCTAAAAATATAATTGCAATGGTTATTTAAATATAATTATGTATGTAAAACTATTGTATAAACTCATTTGATATTTTCCCTGGTCAAGTGAGGATGTTAAAAAAAACAAGGGCCCCTAAGCATGCAACCTGGGCTACTTAGGTATTTATATAACAGGAAATGATTGAATAAAATATTTGTTATCGTTAAAAAAAAAATATAATTGCCATTGCTACAATATTCAGTATATCATTTGTAAGAATTCTGTCCTCATTTCTAGTTGTGATAAATCAAAAGTGTCTGATTGATTTAAAAAATAAATGAGTTTTAATTTTTCTTTTGTTGCATAAATAAAACAATTTTAATTATAAATATAACAAGATCACGAATATGTTGTATGAGTGCCAATGAGACAACTCTCCATCCAAGTCATAATTTGTATAAGGAAAACCATTTTTGGTCACAGTACGGTCTTTGCCACGTATCTTTCGCTCACACCGAACAATAAGCTATAATGGGTAAACCATCTTATTTTCGCGTTTAGGCTTTCAAGCCTATGTCGCTACGATTTAATTTTTCGATATCGATATTTTACATGATGTAGTTTAGTAACGACTAACCAATCGCTACGATTTATAATCGCGATATTTTTATTCGTGAAAGGCGCTAAAATAGGCTGGTTAATTGTAGATTATTTATATATTTTGTGTGTAAGAAGCGCTTTTCTCGATTTACCATCATCATGTCATGAACATTAAAACCTAAAATAAAATGATTACTTTCACAGAAGTACTTAGTACGAAGAAAAGACAACATAAAAGAATAGCTTACTAAATTTTAGGCCAATGTTGCCTGTGTAATTTGAACCTTAGTTTTTATTAACGCATGCATTTGTAATTTTGATAGTTATAACAGAAACACTCATAAACTAGTTCCAAATTTGACTCATAATTCTCAACTTTAACCAGGCATATATTACCATAGCCGTATTTGACACAAAGTTTTGGAATTTTGGATCCTCAATGCTTTTCAACTTTGTACTTGTTTGGCTATATAAATATTTTGATATGAGCGTCACTGATGAGTCTTATGTACCTGATGTAGACGAAATACCCGTCTGGCGTACTAAATTATAATCTTGGCACCTTTGATGTTCACTTTTTACGTTGAACTCATTATCAATGACTTTGCATTATGCTGATTGTTACAGTGCCATATGGGCTTTGATAGACATGCCTCCCAAACTCTGGCACTTAATTAATCCGTTTGAATTATGCTGATAGTTACAAATCCCCCCTAACAATTTAGAATGAAAAGTGGTAACGGTTACTAACGGGCTCTACCACAATTTCTTTTGAAACATTGTGTCCTCATTCTGAACGTTGAATAAATGAAGTTTACAGTAGGGTACAAGAAAGAACACATTCAATTGTATTTCATTGTTTTATTGTTTGTCAAAAGTAAGAACAAAAAACGACATTTTACAGTCTAGAAACTTTGGGATATTAATTTCAAACGACAGCAACAATCAACTGTACGATAAACTAGAAAACATTAAACTAGTCGTTGACCCCACAGCATTTATATATATATATAGGACAATGTGAATATTTTGCGTAAGAATACAATTGAATTAACTTCGAATCCACATTCGAAATAAGCTTCAAATTTCAGCAAAACTTTTATTGAAATGCTATTCTTCGTATTTACTTGTCTCTGGGATAATTTCAATCGCTATAGCTATTTGTCATTCTGGTTTAATTTGCAATAATTCTTATCATAAAGACAAATGCACACAACTTTCATCAATTTATATACCCTTTTTGTTTTCGCATTAAATTTTGTACATTCAAGTCTTACTATTGGACGTTTCGGAATCTAAGGAACCATGTGCAGTTTCATTGTTAGTACCCCAAAATAAAAATAATGTCACGTCATTGGTTAAATTTCCATTGTTTATGACTTTTTACCAATCCCGACGTTTTGGTGTACATTTATGAAAATATTTCCCAGCATGCATTAAATTCTGAAACGGCGATTTGATGATACGCATATACAAATATTGTTAATATACGTGGACTACCTCGTGGTTCCTCAGGATGCTCATTTAGAATGTTTACAAGCTTGGGGTATTTCGACGTCCATAGTTTGTTCTTATATGGTAGTTTCTGTAACCAACAAAAAAGTATTAAACATAGTTTTAAAGGAAGTAAGCATGGTAAGTGTGATCTGTAATCGTTTGATAACTGTAAAAGTTGTTCCAATTTTTACTACAGTTCATACACAAGTTCGAGTATCGATAGTTTTATATAATCATTTTAAGAGAACAGTATAAAATATCACAATAAGAGGTGAGATTCGTCATTTGCATTTAATCATGCACGCCAAGCTCTACAATCAAATATAAAGGTATGACAGTAAAATTATGATCATCCAACGATCAACATCCTTGTTTACAATAAATCCTCATGGTTAAGGGATTCTGACAAATCGATGTAAATGATTGGTAGTATTTGGGTACTTATTGAGTAAGTCAGGACACATATAGAAAATGTTGATTATTAAAAACAAAAAAAACAGATATGAGGTAAGAAATACACAGCAGTTCGTCATTACGACCCAATAGGGACTAAAACGATTTCCTGTTTTTTCTTCATAAAATGAAATTTTAAACTTACGTTAAGGATGTTCATTAGAGATCTGTCATTTCTATGAGAAGAACCTCTGCCATCAACTTGAATGGAGAACTTGATGGAATTGAAGAAGATGTTATCACGTACTATATTGTCGCGTCCTCCACCAATATTCAAATGTCCAGCATTCTAAAAATAGATTTTTAAACACCTATAATTAGAAATAGTCACACTGTCTTCACATTGTCTAGTTACCACGTCCTCCATCAATATTCAAAGAAAGATGTTACAACTTTTATCAAAACAAAATGGCTATAAATGCTACATAAAAATATGTTCATATATAAGTGGTTATGAATTTTACCAGATTGTTCAAAATCAAACGTCGGCCAATTTAAGGTAAAATAAAAGCCATTTATAATTTGTTTTTTACACTTTGCTAGAACTGTTGGGTGCTTGTTTTTTTTTATCCATATTCATATTTATAACAAATTCTTATTTAGCACCAATGTTTGAAGTACAACTGAATATTTCGTGCATCACATCTAGTTGAAACTACGGTACTATTGTTTGAAAATCTATCGTATAATCCCATCAAAGATGCCAGGGTGAAACTTGTGTACGGCAGTTGTGGGTTTCGTCGTTTTACTAAGACTAAAAAGTGACGTAACATTTGTCTATGATAATTCCGTCACTGCCACGACTTTAAAAGAAGTAATCTCACGAAATCTATGAAAATGCAAGAAAAACATTCTATCTTCTTCAAAAGTTGTCTCTCACCCAGATATAGTAGAAAATGATTTCCTGAAAGTTCGTATCTGAGGAGCATACGATTTCCGTAAGATTTACATTGCATAAATGTATAATAGTAGTTAAATTAAAACATGTACTAATATATAATCGTTGGATGCTTATAATTTTGCTGCTGATTAGTATCAATGCGATTGAAAACGTATTAGTCAAAGCCATGTACCAGTCTGTTTTCTCACTAATCTTTCAATTGATGTTGTTTTTGTAGTCTGTAAAAGATGCCAGAGAGACAGTCAAACTCATAATTCGAAAACAAACAGACAACGCCATGGCCAAAAATGAGAAGACAAACCGACAACCAAGAGTTTATATGACACAACATAGAAAACTAAAGAATAAGCAACACGAAATCCCCAAAAAACAAGGGTGAACTCAGGTGCTGTAAGGTTTGACCTTCACACAACATGTAAATCTAATATGTTATGCTGATAAAATCTACTGATTCTTACATTATAGAACACGTTTTTCTCCACCAGTACGCTGGAATATTGGTCATCTAACATCACCCCTCGGACATCAGCTCCGTAGTAATATTGTAGATTGTGATGAATGTGGTTGAACCGAATAACTGTACCTCGCTGCAGGTAAAATATAGATCCATTGACTAACTGATAACAATTTGGTAAATGATCAGTGCTTAATATATCATATAATTGAATTTGCCCGCAAGATCGCGGTACAATTGTTCATGTGTTGACACAAATGGAGTTGACACAGTAATAGGTTGCACACAGGAATGATTTTGACATGCTTAATGCATTTGAATTTATTTCTTTGAATAGATGAAAATGAGGAACATAATACAATAGACCTCATTCCTGTCGGTATATATTAAATTTCTAAGAAAAGTGTGGCAAGGTGAGATTTCAGTAGTTTATTACCTTCTTAACTCAATAACAGTATGAGTTACATGTTAAATCTGTTGACATTACCAAAATGCATTTAAATGACACACAAAGACAAAAAAATCGACATCGGTCGAAAACGATCTTTGACATTGAATATTTTCTAAAATGTTGATGTTCTCTGTGGAAAAAGATTTTTCCAAGACAAATTTCAACAGTACACAACACTGCAATTTTTCGATAATATCACAAAAATTTCCGACATTATAGGATTTCAGAGGAGTTGAAGCTCAAAGAAATCGGCATTTTACTTCACACACGATTCACAAATGTATCAATTCACTTTTCTGTCATGTTGTTGATAAACATATGCGATTGCCGAAGTGAGACGATTAGCTGTCTATAAAACCAGGTTTAATCAACCATTTTCTATAAAATTAAATGCCTTAACAAAGTCAGGCATGTGACAGTTGTTGTCCGTTTGTTTGATGTGTTAGAGCGTTTGATATTGTCGTTTGATGCGTGACTTTCCGTTTTAAAATTTCCTCGGAGTTCAGTATTTTTGTGATTTTACTCTTTAGTAGTCATCCTGATTAAATCGTTTCAAGTTGCACTCATACACCGACGAATGTACTGCTTTACGCTGAATCTATATAACAAACATGTATTTAATTTATATATCCAATACTGATACATTGAATAGTGGCCTTATGTGTTAAATGCCCAACCCAAAATTACCACACTTCACAATTATGTTAGTTAATACATATCTCAATGTCTCTAATAAATTAAGTGGTTCCACT
Source organism: Mytilus edulis (assembly GCA_019925275.1). Classification (NCBI taxonomy): domain Eukaryota; kingdom Metazoa; phylum Mollusca; class Bivalvia; order Mytilida; family Mytilidae; genus Mytilus; species Mytilus edulis. The sequence goes on from CM034362.1 coordinate 69,461,225, forward strand.
ATGCATCACGTTATCCTTTCTTTCAGCACATGCCAGAGCGTAAATCATCACAATCACGTGACTTTTAACTGATATTTAACAGGATGAAAAATCGCCTTTCCAGAATCTAAAGGACTATAGGTAATCTCTTTGTTCGTACACCAAAATTAAAATAAATGTTACATCATTGGTTGAATTTCCATTTTGACACCATTTCAAACCAATCACAACCTTTTGGTGTACGCTTTTGAAAATATTACCCAGAATGCATTAGATCCTGAAACGGAGATCTTTTAAAGATAAGGCGATATCAGGTTATAAACTTACAGCCGCCCAATCTTTTCCAGAGTGTATCGCTCCACAGTCACTCGAATTCATACAGTTTTCAAAAACATTGTTATATTGAATGCTATGGTCATTTCCCTACAACATGTACAAGTCGTACAAATACACGTAACTACACCGACAATGTCGTACATTGAGAGAACAATTTGCAAAGTTTCACATTTTAGCAAAATGATTGAGTTCTTAACTTTAACCCAAATAATGTATTTAGGCATCCGAAAGCGGAAATGTATATATATATATATATATATACGTTATTCAAATTTTTGTATCCTACACAATTACATCTAAGTGACAAAAGATTTACTTTTTTGTGATAGGAATCGAAAAGTGCCTTGACCAAATGTAACAAGACATCTATTCAAGGAATGGGATATAAATGTTAGAGTTTATACTGCATTTCTATATATTTTTTTGATAAAGATTATAACACACTGTTGAATGCTGACCTCAAGTTCTGACATTTTTACCTAATATGTCTGTTTATTTTGTTCAAACATTATTGTCAATATAATTGATTTATATGCTACTGTCATACAAATGAGAGATTCAGCTAACTATAAAACCAGGTACAATCCACCATGTTCTACACAAGTATATGCCAGTACAAATCAGGAATATGACAGTTGTTTTCCATTCGTTTGGTGCTATGAATCAACACATATTTTTATTGAAATATATTATCTGAAAGCAACATAAATCCACAAATAAAACATTTCAGACACATTAAACATATTTTTTTTTACCGTCCATCTTATTGCAGTATATTGTCCTCTGTATATTATATTATGTTCGATGTGACCACCAACGCCATCTAGTGTTATAGCATTGGCATCAGATGAAGTCACGCGACTAAAAAATGATATTTCGCTGTCAATAATGAAATTGTTTGAAGGCGTCAGAGTTGGTCTATCACCACCTAAAATATAAAATAAACACATATTAAATTCTTGTTGCTAATTCAATCTGTTACACGTAAAAGTCAAGACTAGACCATTGTGTTGAAATAGTTAGGGTGATGTTTTTGCTGATGCAGTACTATATACAAGTATTTATAAGGTGTTACGTATCAAATGTTCGTTAAAGATCTTTAGTATAAAAAAAGAAGATGTGGTATGATTGCCAATGAGACAGCTATCCACAAAAGACCAAAAAGACACAAACATTAACAACTATAGGTCACCGTACGGCCTTCAACAATGTGTTAAGCCTATACCGCATAGTATGCTATGAAAGGCCCCGATAAGACATTGTAAAACAATTCAAACGAGAAAACTAACAGCCTTATTTATGCCAAAAAATTAAGGAAAACCTAACACATAAACAAAAGACAACTACTGAATTACAGGCTCCTGACTTGGGACAGGCACATACATAAATAAACATGTTAGCAGGATCCCAAACCTCCCCCTAACCTGGGACAGTGGTAAAACAGTACAACATAAGAACGATTTATAAAATTCAGTTTAAAAAGGCAATGCTCATCAGATAGACAAAAAAATACAAGTGGACGTGATTTAGGTTTATTATGGGGGCAATGACACGAATATTGGGAAAGCATCAAGATGTTTTCTTTGATAAATAGGGACTCATTCTCGATATGTATATCATCTTAGAACTGTGTCAATCATACATGTTAAGTGCTATCTGTCATTGCTTATTCATTCATATCTAGACATGGATCAATGTTTTATGGAAATTGATGAAGTAAGCGTTGTTCACTTGATAACTTAACTTCTAATTCAAAACACTCAAGTTGTCCTACCATAGTAGATATTCTAAGTCGTATTTGCTCACCTTAATGAATTTTTGATTTTTCCACCACTCTTCAACCTTTACAATTTAATTGACTTTAAACTATTTTAAATTGATCGCCATTGACACATGTTCAAAATTTCTACAGTTTTTTCCTCGCATTACCTAGTAATGTTACCCCTCCTGACCGTCATGTAGATAACTCTATGGTATGACATTCTACAATCGGTTCTTCGTATGATCTTACCTTGTAATGTTACCCCGCCATCACCGTCATGAAGATAACTCTTTGATATGACAAAATTTCTACAATCCTTTCTGCAGTACACATTATACGATCCTAAAAAAAGATAGAGTCTCTGTTTGTTGTAATGTTGACCAGTACGATACATATTCGTGCTTTACCTTCAACTGTCAACTTCCTTCTATTAGTAAACACATAAAATAGTTGTTATCGTACTAGAATTTTTTTTATTCTTCTGCCTGTAACACACAAAAAACAAACACAGTACTGAAAGAAAGGCTACTGCAGAAAATGCATTTTATTTTACTAGTAGATAAATCTATTTAAGTAATGTGATTTATTTTGCTCGTTGGTCCCGCTGAAAACCAATGATCTTACCATTACAAGACAATTCCTTAACTAATTTGTTAAATCATATGAAAGCATACGAACGTTGCATAATTTTTTAAATATCATATGTTGATATAAGAAGGTGTGGTATGAATGCCTACTCTCCATTCAAGTCACAATTTATAAAAGTAAACAATATTTTTAATTATTTCCGCTGATGTTTCATTTTCTATCAATTGATACATACCTAACACTGCAATGGTTCTCTAACTAGTTTTGAGTTATTCTATCACCTTGGTACAATCAAGACCCATTATTCTTTACAAAAAGAGGGAGGTAACTCAAATTCATCTGCTTTGATATTCCAATTGAAGTGCGTTTAACTTTTCCCCAAACTCTTCAATTTTGGAGTTATTTTTTTCGAGATTAGTTTGTATAGACATGAGAATCCGGGAGACACTGTTTAGAAAATTAAATCCCCAAAACAGATCACTCTTTTGCAAAAACATACATTTTAAATTACCTGTATTTCTAATTTCCATACTTTGAATCGTTATATTTGAAGAATCTTGTGCTTGGATTCCAAAGTGCCGGCATGCTTCCAAAATGAAATTCTCAAATACAACATTTGATGTGTATCTGGTTAGCCTATAATTCAAACATATTTTAAATAATGTAATTTTGGATGTAACACGTCTTCTGATTGGCTGAAACAGCCCATATAGCTGATTATGCGGTATGGGCAATGTTCATTGTTGAAGGCCATACGGTGACCTATATTTGTTAATTTCTGTGTCATTTGGTCTCTTGTGTAGAGTTGCCTCATTTGCAATCATACCACATCTTCTTTTTTTATACATATACACCTTTACCGTTTTCTTCTCATCTTATCTATCATGGACGAAAACTAACTGTATACAAGTTTCTATCATTGAAGAAAACTTACTGTATACAAGTTTCTATCCTTTAAGAAAACTTACTGTATACAAGTATCTATCATTGAACCATGTATCACGTCGTTACTGCCGTAGAGTCCTTTAGAAAATGCCGGCCATAAATACAACATATCTGTAGTTCTGTCAATAAAATATTCTCCCTACAAAAACAGAAACAGAAAGAGAACAAATTATTTCGCTATTACCTAAGAACAGGCATCAACAAAAATCATATTTTTTTCCAGTGCTAAATCAACTGGATCAATTTTTGTTTTCATCATTTTTAACAGACTTACTCAAATTACTTTTGATGTCATTTGTTGGCATATGTGTGAGATTGTGCTTATACTGATATCTTAGGTTGATACATGTGTGAGATTCAACAAGGTAATATACGTATACTAATTTTTTTTAAAGCTTTGTATAATTTGTAAATTAATAGTTACTTGTTTATATAACGATGTCAGGAATACAAATAAAAAAAAAACAAAGTTTAGAAGAGATCGATTTCAAATTACTATCAAACGAGGTCAACGTAATAGATCACTTCATGCCATGATGATAACAAGAATCCCCCTCTACGAAATAAGCATCGACACGAACAACGATTCATGAATTTAACCTTTTTGGTTCCTCTTCACATACCTTGATTATAACATGCCACCCCACAAGAATGATAGATACTTATATTAAAAAACGAGGTAAACATTATACCGTACAGCGGGTTATTTTCGCAGGGTGTAAATTTTCGCTTATTTTCGCGGTTTGAACAAAATTGCCAAAATGAAATCCGCCAACTTAAAAGTGCCATGCAAAGGTATTAATAAGATATTTGAATCCGCCAAAATAATAACCGCCAAAATATTTCGTATACCTTATCTTAACGTACCTCGATGACAAGGACCATTCTCAAACAAACGATTTAAACCATCATCAACAAACCAGGGTAGCCTGATAAATACCAACGTAAAATAATAAAAAGGACCATTGTTGAACAAAGGATTGATACCAACATCAACCAATGAATTAAGCCTAATAGATATCAAGATACCCTGCTGATTAAAAGGACAAGCCTCTCTAAAAGGATTAATACCAACAAAAACCATCGAGGTTAATATAAAACATGTAATAGATACAAACATACCATGCTGATTACAAGGACTACTCTCCAAAACGAATAAATACCAACTCCAATTAAGTTACCAAAAAGATACCAACATACCATGATGAAAATAAAAAACCCCAAGCCCCTCTAAAAGGATTTATACCAACAAAAGCCAACGAAGGTAATCTAATAGATACAAACAAAATATGACGATAACAAGAACCAATCTCCAATAATCGATTAATAACAACATCGGTAAACGAAGCTAACCTAGTCGATACTAATATACCATGCTGATATCAAAAACTACCCCCTCCATTACCAAAAAATTGAAAGTACAATTTTTGTTTTAATTAAAATGAATATAACTTACTGGTTCATCAATTTCATCTAAAATGTTGATAAATCTGAAATATCCTCCACCAGGGTGCGTTTGTCCTAAAATAATAAACTTAATATGTTAAAAGTAACATATTATATTTTCTATTTTAAGCCATGAAACTATTATCAATATAAAACAGGGACGAAAGATACAAGAGGGATAGTCAAACTCATAAATTGAAAATAAACTGACAACGTCATGGCTAAAAATGAAAAGGACAGACAAACAAACAATAGTACACATGAAATAACTTAGAAAACTAAAGAATAGATAACACGAACCCCACCAAAAACTAGGGATGAAAACTTGTTACTTCAACACGTATTTTGTCAACATAAGCATATATCGTAGAGTTTTCACACCAACTGAAAGATACTTCAAAACTGAGCTTTCAGACATTAAAGTATCGTATTCTTCCATCGGATATAATTAAAAACATCTTGAGAATGAGTAGAAACACATTAAAAAAGAAGTAAGAACAAGATGATGGACATTAAGCATGCACTAAATCAAGTAAATGTCTAATTATTATAATTGTAGTATGTGTATGTTAAGTTATGTATTAAATTATTCAAACTATAAACAATTTTCAGAACGATTTTATTCAAAGCATCAGTAGTTTTATATGGTTATTTTAGTATAATATAAAATCTGTCATTAACTTAAAAGATGCAGTATTACTGAATGACTAGGATGGTTCTTGGTGTATTTGATATAAAGTTAGAATTACCTGCTCGCAATCCGAAATGTGTTGGTTGCGCCAGTGAAATTGTTTTATGTTGAGTATCTATTGTTTTGACAGGGACAGCTTTATCTGCCCAGCTTTGGTACCTGTAAAAAGGATGACAAAGTTCACATTCCATTATTGTTCCGGATAACTAACTTCTGATCTCACTATCTCAAACTGTGTATATGTTAAATCTGCTTGCAAACAAGAAACAAAATACCGTAAACGTAAAATCGTTTTTCAGAAATTGAACAATCTATCGAAGGGAGACAACACTGATAACATTAAAAACTTATTGCGCATGACTGAATGAGTCATTTTCAAGTAATTATTCATTACACGGAATTCAAATGAATCATAAATGGTTTGACATGTAGACTAAACATCGGCATTCGTAAATATGCACAAAAAAGATGTTGCTTGTGAAATCTCTCAGGGAAGAAAAAATACTGCTTGTGAAATCTCTAAGAGAAGAAAAAAATACTGCAAGATCAAAAAGAACTGTAGAAACAATATCTCTTTACCTTTGTGCACAGCAGATTTCTGAAAGTCAGGTAGATTCGTTTTTATAGTATTATTGATACATACCAGTAGCCATAAACCCAGATATCCGACTGATTGGCCCATTTCTTTGGTCGGTCGCTGTCATACTCGAACACTGTACTGTATCTCTGCCCTGATGGCACGTTTGTTATATTTATAAAGCCCTGTAAGAGAAATACGGTACACCATAAAACATTCCGAATTTAAAAAGTATATTGACGACCAATGTTCCTTTTTTAATGTTTTCTTTTACCCTTAAATGTTACAATAACTACACGAATCTACAAACGGCAAGTTGCATACGTGATCGTTTTATGAAGGTACGATAGTGTGATGTCTATAATCAAGAATATTAATAGCTTTCTTCGCTCAGTCACTCAAATCCTTTATATTTTCGTGTGAATGGTGCTGCCACCCTAAATAAATTATAGTTAATTTAATTGTTGTCAGTTTATAGTCTCCACTCTGTATGCCATAATCATTTAATGTAAATGTGTTTGTGCTAATAGATATTGTCTAGTGTCCATTATCTGTTGTATTAACGTTTGACTTTCGTCAACAGTACTTACGTAGTTTGGCCATCTAGAAAGAGTTAAAGGAAACCCATTCTCAAATATTTCTAAAGGAGCCTGCCGCAGTATGTATTTTCCATATGGTACTATCTGTCCTAGGTCTGTTATACCGGTGTCTGATAGTTTAGTTTGCAATACCTTGAATGAAAGATTTAGATATATATAAGAATAAATCAAAACATAAAAAACGAAAAAAAATACATAAAAAAATTTACAGTAAGAAGAAATGTAGAGACACACTAAAATTCATTTGGTTTACAGTTTGACAGCAACCAGTGTTACCTTTACAGACAGAGTAAAATACGCCCGTTTAAGAAACATTACATACCTGCAGTTTGAGACCCAACATATACCAATAAGGAAAAGCTCACTGACCTTATTTCATCCCAAAATTGATATCAATAACACTTTCCTTGAAAAGGCAAGAAGAAGAATACACACAATTTGAAAGCAAAATGATTTTTGATATTGGTTAACACAGGTAATAATTAGTATCAATACTCTGCCAAGAAATTGCAAGAAAAACCGTGTCCAATTTCGAAATATATTTTTGTTATGAAAAGCAACTAAGATTTGTTAAAAAAAAATGGTTAAATTGTGAAAAATGATCCCAATACTAATGGCATTGTCGTTCTTCACTTTTTTTTAAGTACCTTCTGATCGTCTTACGATAGTGTATGCTAGGGCAGAAATTCTTATAATGCCGTTGCACCATATTAGTTTACAATTGGATGTTATGGACAATTCATTTCACTGGTTTACAAATGAAATACTAGTTATTTGAATGCTTACATGTTTTTGTGCCTCTGGTGACAGTCGTTGTAAAATAGAAGGATCTGTTACTTTTGTGAAATGATTTGATGGAATTCGTTTTCCTCCAGTCTGCAATCATAAAAAGTTCTTCATTTTATAAACAGAAATTCGTTAATCAAACACAATTCAAGAAAATATATAAAGACTTTTCACTGTAGATCATCTACTGTAAACCAACTTATCTTCACGGATACTTTATTCTGTGTTTTCTATTCAACTTTGCGGCTATTTAATTTCGAGACATTTTATTTTACTTGATGTAGTTTTATAAGCAAAGATCAAAGTTTTACGTATTCGCGACGATTAATATTTTCGTTAATAGTCTATCGCGAAAGTTGCTGAAATAAATCGATCGCAAAATAAGTTACAGCATTTGTTAAATGAGATTAAAGTAAAAATCATCAACTGCAACAAGATCGCTTCATCTTCTTTCACCATCAACAAAAAGCAGAACAACAACATAAACAAAAATAAGTATTTATGTTTATCTATATTATGAGTTCAGCCTTTTTTAACTGATTTTTATAGTTCGTTCTTATGCTGTCCAATGTTTGGGGGAGGGATTGGGATCCCGATGACATGTTTAAACCCACCACATTATGAAGGTATGTGCCTGTCTCAAGTCAGGAACCTCTGTAATTCTGTGGTTGTCGTTTGTTTATTTGTTACACATTTGATTTTCGTTTATTTTTTGTACATAAAATTAGGCCGTTAGGTTTTTCGTTTGAATTGTTTTACATTGTCATTTTTGGGCCTTTTATAACTGACTATGTGGTATGGGCTTGCTCATTATTGAAGGTCGTACGGTGATCTAAAGTTGTTAATGTCTGTGTCATTTGGTCTCTTGTGGAGTGTTGTCTCATTGACAATCATACCCCATCTTCTTCTTTTGAATATAAACCATCACTTTCTCCGTAGTTAAGCGTTCGGTTAAAAACATATGCTATATTGCACGAATTTCAGTTTTTTGTTTTGTTGATGTATATGTTATATGTTTTGTGTTCATTATTATGTACATAAATCATGGCGTTAATTTAAAAGCTGACGCGTATTACTTATTGGTTGTACTTATTGTTGAATTCCGTGCGATGACTTATCGTTGTAAAGTGTTGTATAATTTGATGACTTGTTATGCCACATCTTGTTGTACCACATCTTATTTCTATATCAACATGAAAGAGAGGCGGAAGATAATCTCATAGATCGATATTAAACTGACATTGCCATAGCTGAAAATGAAAAAGACAAATGAAGTATATGTTTTAATCCTATCTTATATAGACAAGCCACTATGGAATGTATAGACTCTCAGGAATTGATAAGAACTTATAGAGATATAAGAAAACGTACTACGTGAACTTTCTGGTTTTGATACGCTCGTATAGTAATGCGTCTATAATCATTTCGATGGTTAATGACAAGCGTTGAATTAAGATCATGGTATCCCTCCATCAACTCTATCCAAATATCTAAAAATAAAAGTACCCCTCTAAGTTGTTCATTTTTTAAGATTTCAAGCTCTCCAGTAATAATATTTTTTCAGTGGGACTATATTTTTATATGGATTATGCATACGATAAAGTGGAAGGTTGTAGATATTACATCCCTGAGTCTAAATGTCTCTTATACCCTCTTATAGTTGAAATTCTTTGACGCAATAGGCTTGGTGAAGGTATTTGAAAGGACCAATCTAATTTAAGTTTTGAAGTAATTAAATATTTGTTTTTTAAAGGATTATTTATGGAGACTATTGCTTATATTAATGGCATCCAAATCCTTTTAAGAAAATTGCAAAGGAATGAAAAAAATGTCAACCAACCCTCTCAAATTTGCATCTGTACAAAGCCATACTATTTGGAACATGTGCCACTGTATTGTTTATTTGTGTATTTCTCTGTCCTAAATGTTCCTGCATTTATTTGTACTATAGTCCTGTTATGTAATATTTTCCTCTTAGTGTTATATTTATCATTGCAATACAAGCGCTAGGATTGGCTGACCACAAAACCAGGTTCAAGCCACCATATTTTCTTAAATTGTCCTGTACCAAGTCAGAAAAATGAAAGTTGTTATCTTATACTAGTAGTTCGTTTCTGTGTGTGTTACTTGTCGTTTGGTTTTTTGTCGCACTTCAGTGCTTCTGTTGATTCTTTGTTTTCCACATAGAGTTGATGTGTTTCCTCAGTTTTAGTTTGTAATCCGGATTTTTTTCTCTCAATTGATTTATGACTTTCGAACAGCGGTAAATGGTACTTGTCGTTTTTCTATTAATGTGTTGCTCTTTAGAGGACTTGTGTGTTGAGCAGATAAAAATCAAAGGTTTTGTCATTACTCCAAAATTGAAAAGTTGTTATTTTAGAATTCGGAATACATCGTCGTGTTTTCTTTTATAATAGCATTATCATGATTACAATGTATATGATATGTTATTGTGATTTATAATAGCATTACATGATTATAATGTATATGATATGTTATTGTGATTTATAATAGCATTACATGATTATAATGTATATGATATGTTATTGTGTTTTATAATAGCATTACATGATTATAATGTATATGATATGTTATTGTGTTTTATAATAGCATTACATGATTATAATGTATATGATATGTTATTGTGTTTTATAATAGCATTACATGATTATAATGTATAAGATATGTTATTGTGATTTATAATAGCATTACATGATTATAATGTATATGATATGTTATTGTGTTTTATAATAGCATTACATGATTATAATGTATATGATATGTTATTGTGATTTATAATAGCATTACATGATTATAATGTATATGATATGTTATTGTGTTTTATAATAGCATTACATGATTATAATGTATATGATATGTTATTGTGATTTATAATAGCATTACATGATTATAATGTATATGATATGTTATTGTGTTTTATATTATCATTTACTTTAGTGTATGTATAATTAGATAATTAAATTAAGATTGAAAAATCTTACTTTTGTTCTGTATGTCTGGTTCTGAGATACGTTGTATAGCTCTGTGAAGGGTCTTCATTGGATTAAAAGCATCAGTTCTAAAATCAAAATCGTAGAATAGAATTAAATTATATGAAATAATTTCAAATGTTGCCGAATATGAAAAATTAAAGTATCTGAAAGAAGACTATATGTAATACAGGTTGTATGCAGAGCTTATTGAATAGAGAGAATTGTAAATCAAAATATCTTACCCGACATTAAAATCAGAGCCAGTTGGACTGACGTACAAATGAACATTTTGAAGTTCTGGTATTAAAAACCCACTATTCAAATTGAAAAGACTGAAAAGTAAAAGTCGATCGAAAACCATCATTGTTTAAATTTGTTTACGGTGTTTCAACTGTTCTATCATGACATGTTATTAATAGTTGTGACGTTTGTATGTACAACCATTAAGTAAGTCTTGAGATAAGACATGATAGAAAGATTTAAAAGTTAAGGTCGTTGACAGTAAGTTATAGTTGGTAATAATGTAAACATTACTTGTTATGATTTCTATTACTCAGTATGATTCTGTTACTCGATATGTTTTCTATAACTCGGTATGATTTGTATAACTTGGTATGAATTTTATAACTGGGCATGGTTTATATTACATTGTATTTCTGGGTATGATTTTTATTACTTTGTAGGTGTTTGCTCAATTTTTTTCAGTGATGTTTTTGTAACTTACTGAATGAAAGGAGTTTGCCTTTTTTGTATATTTTCTTTTAGCTGTTCAATCAAGTTCAGCTTTAACCCCGTTTTGTACCAAGACTATATCTAAAGAAATGAACACGAACAAAGTAGACTTTTTTTTATGGAAATTAAATCCATCTTCGTTTTTGGAATTTTAATATGCCTGTCGCTTTTTAACAAAAATTATATATATTCATGTATGATATGTCTGTATTTATGTCAAAGTTGGTGTAAAAGGGAATGAAAGAGAAATCAGAACAAGTTAACAGCGAAATTGCTGTTGTATTGATATAATTAACATTTTTCTATTTGTTGAACCGTACGATGTACAATGAAGGGACACAGTTTTGTAGTTTTTTGCTGGATAGTCATAATTGTTTTTTTTTAAGTATTTAAAATAAATGCTGTTTTTCACAGTTAAAATAAGATATATAACTAAGTACTGCGTTCGGATAAAGTGATAAGATAATCAGAAAATGAAAAACTTCATTTGTCATAATTTAATATTCATCAACATTGTCATCATTTTTAACCTTACCACTTTTTGATAAGTTGGAGGGTGTAGAACTGAAACTGTCGCGTTTTCACTCCTCTATCAATTGAACAGAATCTCAAATGTTTATTGTTATCTTTAAATGATGGGTCAGTAGGGGGGAACTGTTATTTGATTATTTAAACATAGGTTTTCAAATCCCTTTTAGCTCATTAAATTTTAATTATCCAACGGGAATCGAAAGCCACTAAACAGTCATAAAGTTTTCTTTAATTCTTATAAAAATATTCATCAATTGATTTAAAAAAAAGATAAATACACTTTCTACCGTTTTATAATTACCTTTAAATCCTTAGAATTAGTTTTTGTTTCCATAGCTTAAATCATTCTGTGATTTAAGGTATTGCTAAATATTTCAAATATACACTCAGGTGATTGTGGAAATTTATCTGTAATTATTAAGTTTACATTTGTTAACTGGTTTTTGTACTGAAGTTGGGTATGCAATATTTCACGATGAGTGGAAAAATATCAAAGGAATATCAAAGAAATATCAAACTCGTTAGTCGATAACAAGCTGAAAATGCTAGGGCAAACAAAAAAACATAAAAAACCGACGAAAAGATAAACAACAGCATTAAAAATCTAAACATAGAAAACAAAAAATTAAGCATCTCGAACACCACCAAAACCTGAGGCTTACTAAGTTGGATAGAATTCTGTTTTCTTTTATGAATTCAACAATTTGACATATGCTTCGGTAGTCATGGTAGTAACTGAACTACTAAATGAAACGGTTAGGTTATTGGCTACTTTGGCATTCAATTCATAGTACATCTGAAGAAATATTTTTTACATTTTGTAAACATTTGAATGTGTACTTTAGTCGATTTAATTAGTTTTTGTAAATCATAATATATCTTCTTCAAATATTAATTTTACCTTTTTGGATTGGTTTTATGTCAAATGCATCAGTTTTCATTTAAAAAGAATTTTTTTTTTAATGAAATCAAGTGGTTTAATTCTGAATACCTTCTTTAAAAAGTAAACAAAATGCCGGTAAAATGTAGCTGTTGCAAGCTATTGAATATTTGTCCCATAAAACTGAGTCAGACACGGAAGTTAAAGCACTTTTATATTCATCTTTTCCCATATTCATAAGAATAAGAGCATATTTATCAGATCTAATAATACATTCAGTCAGAAGTAATAGAGATAAATTTGCTTTAAACTAATTCTGCCTATATTTTGCGTTAAACCTTTCATTTTGTTCTATTCCATGTTGATTAACTAATACATAACTGAAAATACCTAAGGTTGACATTAACCATGTTAACTGATTTTTACTATAACTGTTTTTGTAAAGTAGCTCTTAAAGTTTTAATGATCTATACTTCTCTGTGTAACATTTTCAGTGGTTGGTTTTCAGTGTTGAATTTTACTGTTTTGACTCTTTATTAAAATAATGGTCAGGAGGTGCATTTTTGCAAACGACAGAACTCTTGACTCATTGAAGAAACACTTATTATCAATTATGATGTCATTCGGTTAACCTAAATTTGTCGTTGTAGGGATATTATTCGAATTTATTTATAAACAACGCGGATAAATGTGTTTAACAGTTTTTTCTGTAGATCCGTCTGATGGTATTTTTTGTGTGAAATCACTATGATTACATTGGACACTAATTTTGCGATTTCAGTAGAAAGTCGGTATTTTCACTTATTGTGCACCACTACTGATAAAATTGTTTGTGAACTCATATGAGGCAGAATTTAAACTTTCTCAAAGGCAAACCTTGTAAAGTGCTTCAATTTTATCTTAAGATATGTTCTATTCTTATGTGTTTGTTTTTCTACATTGGTTAGAGATATAGGGGAGGGTCGAGATCTAAAGAAACATTTTAAACCCCGCCGCAGTTTTGCGTCTGTCCCAAGTCATGAGCCTCTGACCTTTGTTAGTCTTGTATGATTTTATGTATAATTCGGAGTTTAGTATGACGTCCATATCAATGATCAAGTATACGTATTTGTTTAGGGGCCAGCTGAGGAATGCCTCAAGTTGCTGGAGTTTCTAGCTGCATTGAAGACCCATTGTTGGCCTTCGGTTGTTGTCTGCTCTGTTGTCGGGTGGTTTTCTCTTTGCCACATTCCCTTTGTCAATTTTCAATTCTATGGAGTATACACATCTCAATTGAAACGTTACGCTCGTGCTTGTTCACACTATATGGACTTAATTAATAGAGTTTGCTCCTAAGGCCAAAAAACTACTCCAAGAAGGTTATGAAGACAACAATATATACATTCTAAGTATTATGGTCACCATCATGAAATTGTAGCTCGAAAAAACATGTTTGTATCGCAACTCTTTAGCGACATGATTTAACAGTGTTAGTTCTTTAGATGCAAGAATAGTTTGAATAGGATGAGGAACGTTCCCGATAGTGACATTTTATTGAGTGTGGATTTACATTGCTCATGAGTCACACATTGTATACGTTTATATGCCCTGAACTTCTCAGAGTTTATGAACTAACACTAATTTTCTTAACTATCCCTACCTTGAATGAAAGGTTACCAGAGATTTCAATGTAAACAATATGCACATGTAAATTTACTGGTAACATTCCCAAGTTATGTCCCTGTGAGATGGAACACAGAGAGCATAACTGGGAACCAGTATTTAAACAAAATTAATTATCTATGAATATTCAAGATCTCCCCAAAAGATGCGTGTTTTTGGAAACAGCTGTATGTACAAAGTGCAACCTATAGCAAATGTACATATATAATTTTAAGGAATTTTCGGTCCTCATTGCTCATCAACTTCGTACTTTATTTGGCCTTTTTAACTTTTCTTGATTCGTTCGTCACTGATGAGTCTTTTGTAAACAAAACGCTCGTCTGACTCATATTCAAAATTTCAAACCTAATATCAATTATGTGTTTCTTAATAAGTAATAATAAAAAAAAAATCTGTATAATTATATATCTGTTGAACAAGAAAAAGGATAATATATATAAAATGTCTACTAGCATATCTTACTGAATTCAAAAGTAAGGGAACACTTAATATTGTTTTTTATAAAGCATGCCAAGTTCACTAATAATCAGCATCACCCTTACTTAATTGGAATCAATAAGCTATTCTGTTCAAATACCGGTAGATACAATTTATAAGAAAACGTTTTTTTTTAACTTTTTCCCAGAAAATACCAGTGTCTTGTGGATCATATTCTCTGATGTCGTTTTAGCTAATTTGTGCAAATAGATAGAATTTATACACAAATGGCTTCTTTGACTTTTTCCCAGAAAATACCAGTGTCTTGTTGATCATCAGAATATTCTCTGATGTCATTTAGGTAATATGTTCAAATAGATAGAAATTATACGCAAACGGCTTTTTTGACATTTTCCCAGAAAATACCCGTGTCTTGTGAATCATCAGGAATATTCTCTGATGTCGTTTAGCTAATATGTTCAAATAGATAGATTATATACCCAAACGGCTTCTTTGACTTTTTCCCAGAAAATACCAGTGTCTTGTTGATTATTAGAATATTCTCTGATGTTGTTTAGCTAATATGTTCAAATAGATAGAAATTATATGCAAACGGCCTTTTTAACATTTTCCCAGAAAATACCACTGTCTTGTGAATCATCAGGATATTCTCTGATGTCGTTTAGCTAATATGTTCAAATAGATAGAGTTTATACACAAACGGCTTCTTTGACTTTTTCCCAGAAAATACCAGTGTCTTGTGAATCATCAGGATAGTCTATGTATGACTGGTTTTGTATGAGTTCATAAAACACTAAGGGTATATCTTTTGACCTCACGTGCTTGTAATGAACCAGGAATATAACATTATTTTTATTTTTTGAATGAATCCCTTCCATTCTGGCCATGTTGAATTCAAACATACAATAGTATGAGTCAAAGAATGATTTACTAATAATACAAATTGTTTTTCTACTTTTTTGAATAGCATTTATAATATTGTCAGTTATATCATCTCCAGGAACAAAGTCGCGATGATTGATACACAAACTAAGATGCTCTTCTTTTTCTAGCTTTTCGATACAATCGATCAACACAAATGATCTGTCATCTTCTGAATAAGATACAAAGGCATCATAGGTGTACTCGATTACTGCGACGGCTTTGTATTTATTGTATTTACTCTTAGCAGAATAAAACATGTACCGTAGCTTCCATCTTTGCCTATATACTATTGCTCCTAAAATGAAACCGAGTAATATAATAAGCATCGACGAGGCTACAGCTAGAACATGGATTGTATTTATACATTCTCTTTGTAAATGACTTGTTGAATCGCTCACTGTTCCATACTTTAATGACTCAGCAGAATAAGCGCAATTGTATTGTTCAAATTGATGAAAATGAACCGGTCCGTTTCTCATCCATAACAAAAAAGATAACGAAGAACAACTGCATTGCAGTTCATTGTAACTAAGATCTACAGTAAGCGTCCTGTATTTTTATATAAGCAGGTTGCAAATAATGTTTATGTTATATGTTTAAATTGTATGAATGTATTCAGCTTTAAAAGACTACCACACTGAGTTGAAGCGGAAAGTTATGTCTTTTAAACATTATCCTGGCTACAAGATATTCATACATGTATTTGATTTCATTCTTAAGTTCAGTGTGCATAGCGGATAAAAGAGGGACGAAAGATACCAAAGGGACAGTCAAAAAGACATAACTTTCCGCTTCAACTCAGTGGGGTAGTCTTTTAAAGCTGAATACATTCATACAATTTAAACATATAACATAAACATTATTTGCAACCTGCTTTAATATATACGTGATAGTTGCTGCAGTACATTTAGTTCTACCTGGTTATATTATCCTGGCTACAAACTGCTAATATAATAGCTTATCGATACAATCGATCAACACAAATGATCTGTCATCTTCTGAATAAGATACAAAGGCATCATAGGTGTACTCGATTACATCTGCGACGGCTTTGTATTTATTGTATTTACACTTAGCAGAATAAAACATGTACCGTAGCTTCCATCTTTGCCTATATACTATTGCTCCTAAAATGAAACCGAGCAATATAATAAGCAACGATGAGGCTACAGCTAGAACATGGATTGTATTTATACATTCTCTTTGTAAATGACTTGTTGAATCGCTCACTGTTCCATACTTTAATGACTCAGCAGAATAAGAGCAATTGTATCGTTTTTTTCAACACAGAGGACAGAAGTCGGTCGGAGTTCGTTTTTTCCAAATTTTACAGGTCGCAAGTCGTTTTTAGAAGGCCCTCAGGTCGGAAGTCGCCTCTAAAAAGCCCAGAGGTCGCAGGTCGTTTTTGACCCTGCGGGAGCCTCAATGTTAGCATTGTCCCAGGGGAAAATAGCTATTGTATCGTCATTAATCAAGGCATTCGTTAGTCTGAAGACTTCAATAGCTGTAAATCTTAATTCTTCAACGAACTTACAGAATTCCATATATTTCAGCTTAGATAAGCTATCGTATTTAATCGACTAAGTATTAAGTTGCTTAAATAAAGCAAACGTTCCATTGTCTACTTGTATTTCTTCACAATTAACGAAAAAATTACGAAGTTGAGTAATAAATCTAAAAGTGTTATTAGTCAACCAAAGATTATATGATTGTCCAATGTATATTGAATTAAGATTAACTAAATGCAAAAACCCCTCTCCAAAATGCTTTTCCATCGCAGAACTGGCATCGATTTCTAGTCTCTCTAGCATTGATACATCATAGGTTAAGGTTATACGTTCTATGTTAAACTTTAAACTTAGATGTAGCAGATAAATGAGAGGTTTAAAAACGCCTTTAGGTAATGTAACCTCACTAAAGTTCAATTTGTTATGGGCATGATACAGGCATAACAAACCTGTAAGTCCTATAAAGGCTTGTGGAATCAAATTTGATATCTCATCATACGAAAGATCTAAAACAGTAAGCTTGTTTGAATGTAAAAGTATATTGGCTTGAATTTTGCTTATACTGTTGTGTTGAAGATTTAAACTGCTGATATATTCTGGTAAAGCGGGATTATCTGTTATATGTTTCCATGAACAGTCGACGTGTATGTGCATTTGATAAACTATGCATAAACTATTACATAAATAAGGCCGTTAGTTTTCTCGTTTGAATTGTTTTACATTGTCTTATCGGGGCCTTTTATAGCTGACTATGCGGTATGGGCTTTGCTCATTGTTGAAGGCCGTACGGTGACCTATAGTTGTTAATTTCTGTGTCATTTTGGTCCTTTGTGGATAGTTGTCTCATTGGCAATCATACCACATCTTCTTTTTTTATATGTACATCTTTCGTTGAAATGACATTGAACTGAATGTGTGCGATCATATCAGTACTAGTCTATACCCTTTTGGAGAAAAACAAGTAGGACTGTTAAGAACAGATTACACTGATTAACCCTGTAAAATAAATACAACATTTATAAATGCATTATTCAAAAACCCCACTCAAAATTACAAAATGCATTCATATAAATTAAAGTCATATGGGACATTTGAAATGAAATTTCTCTAAGTTCAGTATTTTTGTGATCTTACTTTTTGTTTAGCCCTCAAACTTTTGCATGATGACATATACTGCGACGAATAATTTGATTCAATATAAAATTGAGAATGAAAATGTCAAAGAGACAACAAACAGACCATAGAACAAACAACAGCAGAAGGTCATCGCAGCGAGGAAAAAAAATGAAAAACATGAATAGATCTATTAGAAATATTTAGAAACACTTTGAATCTCGAAAATAACAATATTCCTAGAGTCTATACCAAAAATTCAATTTGCTCAGGATATTTTATCATTACAGACAAATCACTAGATTGCAAAGTTAATGTAGAAGTTTGATTAATTGGTTTATGCTAACATCTTTTCGAAGATACTTACCTTGACAGATATGTGCTCTTCTTCGACAATTGACAGGACAGTATAAGAACGATTTTCATATCTTGTGGTATACACAAATTAAATTTTAAAATAAAGAAAAGAAATATCTAATAAGTAAATGTTGCATATACTTATTTGGTCACACATTCATTTTCTTAAATATAAGAATAAATTTAAACACTTTCGAAAATTGTAACATATACATAAAAGAGGAACAAAAGATATCAGAGGAAGAGTCAAACTCATAAATCGAAAATAAACTGACAACGCCATGGCTACAAATGAAAAAGACAAACAGACAAACAATAGTACACATGACACAACATAGAAAACTAATGAATAGGCAACACGAACCCCACCAAAAACTAGGGGTGATGTATCCCTGTAGCTTTGGTGATATATACCGGTATATTTTGATACTTCATTCTGATACCTGAATTGGAAAAAAAAGCGTTTTATATATTATTTAACACAATAAGTATATTTTTATTCCACAAATCTGAGCTATTACTGTTCATAATTGTTAACTTAATTTTCAACTCCCTATCAATTTGGCAAAGGCGATATGAGGCGACCCGAGACTACTTGGTATGTTACATCCGTAAATAATTTCGATCATCAAGAAAACAAAATAACTTGACTACTGTGAGTTGCTTAGAAGCTGTAAATTTTTAGACAAATATCCCTGATCCCTGGTAGATCTTTTGCACTTTTAAGGAGCTTAACATTTTTGTGATAAACATCCCTGGTAGATCCTTTGTACTTTCCAGGAGCTGTACAAATTTGTGACATATATCTCTGACATTTTGTTTTGTAATTTGAGGAGCTCTAGATTATGGTGATATCTTTCCCAATAGATCTTTCGTCCTTTTAAGGATCTGTTAATGTTTGTTTCATAATTTTAAGGACCCCATAATTTTTGATAGCTGTCTGATAAAAGAAGACGGACATTATTTTCCTCAAAATGCATTTAAAAATACCAGTATGCAAACATATATACAGTTCCTTTGTTACCATCTTATAGTATTTATATGTCTCAACTTGTTCGATTCGCTTGGGTTTGAAAAACGTATTTGAATGAACGAAAGAAATCTCTGTATTACTAAAAAATTGTTACACCTGGGTTTCGATACCACTAACTGGTTTAAACATTTAGTACTTAATTTTATCATCGGTACAAGGACATCATCCGTAAATACAAATCAACATACAGACATCTTATCCTTTAAGGCATTTCACATCCAAATTTTTATGGTAATGTTCTTAACAATACACAAAAATGGCGGCATTCACTTCAAAAGCTTATCAAACCTTTAAACAGATTTGTTCGAAAAGGATATACTAAACTGCAGAACATGTGAATAAACTGTTATCAAGTCATTATAGGATTGCATATTTTGTTTTAATATTGATTCACTCCTAGGATCTTTGCAACCGAAATAAACACAAGTATTCTAAAACCAGTTTGAAGCATGATATGGGTTATATTCTTCTCAAATATTTTATGATGGTATTATACTAAACACATAACAGGAGGCATTGTGTTTGACTTTCATATGATGATGACATTATCTTTCAATCAGTTAAATATAGAGATGGCATGTCAGTAACTAACTGCTAGTAGTTCTTTGATAATTTATGTATCATTGTCATTTTGCATGTTTTGTTTAGTTTCTTTTGTTACCTTTTCTGATATTGGACTTCTTTATGACTGGTTTTTGCTGTGCGTATTGATGTGTGTTTCTTTTTTCTACATTTGCTGGAAGTGTGGGGAGGGTTGAGATATTACAACACATGTTGGACCCCATCACATGTTTGTGCCTGTCGCCAGTCAGGAGCCCCTGTCCTTTCCGAGTCTTTTATGGTTTTTTTTTGTAATTTTAGTTCATTTACATGTTTTGAAGTTTAGTACGACGTCCATTTTCACTAAACGATATACATTTTTATTTAATGGCCAGCTGATACCAACCTTCGGATGCGTGATTTTCCAGCTGCGTTGAAGAATCGTTGGTGGCCTTCTGGTTTTATCTGGCTTTGGTACGGTTGTTGTCTCTTTGACATGTTCTCAATTTCCAATCTCTATTTTAGATATTATAGTTTGATACCTTTCATTATTTAAATATATGTTTGAGAATTTGAGTCAAATCGGTGAACCAGAATTTGACATTTAATGTACTTTAATAAGTTGTATCAAATAGCATATAATTATAATATGAGGAAGGCGCTACCTTTAATGCCAGCTTTATACTATGACTATACTATATCATATATTTTTTCAAATTTCAAATATTTTATTGGACAAAGCACATATGATATAATGCGTATTCCAAGATACAAAAAACATTAAACATGACAATTTATGCAAATACAACATAAAGAAAACATTTCAAGTACTAATTATATATACAATATTACAGTATTACCCAGTATTATACTTATTGTAGACCAACTGACATTAGATTTTTATTACGAAGTTCAAAAGCTTGACTTAAATAATTACATATTTGTCTGGTGTCAACCAGATTTACTGGGTTAAGTAAATAAATCGTTGATTTAATATCATCATCATTATCAAGGTTTTTGAAAATATCAAACTTCTCTCGAAGGTCTTTATATAGAGGACAATATAAAAGGAAATGAACTTCATCTTCCACTTTATCTTTATAAAGTTTGCAGTATCTTTCACTTGCTAAATTTTTTGGTTTGCTATACCTCCCAGTTTCAATTGCAAGTGAATGTGCACTTATTCTAATTTTTGTAAGCAATGATCTATCATATTTCTTAATATCAAATCTTAAGTAAGCTTTGAAGTCAAATGATGAGCACATTTTACTATAAAATCTTAGTTTACCTGTGTTATTAGATTTGATTTGCTCAAGTTGACCTAAAATCTTGCATTCATAAAAGTTTTTTAGTGAGTCCTCAAACACATTGTGACAGTAATAAAAATTTAGTTTAACCTTTTTGAATATTTCACTATATATTGATTGGTTGTTGGTTATTTAACGTCCAGTGGCAAATATTTCATGCATTTTCAGGACGAATGTCCTAGGCTACATTAACATATAGCTTTTGTATAAAATAAAATTATAAGTTCAGATTGAAAATGTTTAGGGAATGATCATTGAACTTCAAAAGGCAGGAGGGGGTTGTGGTATTTTTCCTAAAAAATATATTCTTATTCCCAAATTCATGAAAAAAAAAATTGTTCACGCAGAGGACAAACAAAATATTTTGAATCCAGATCTTCACCAAAAATGATTTTATCTTTCAGAAATGCAAAATAAATTTAACTTTTATATATCTAAAAATATTTAAAACTTCCCAAACGCCGCAGGTAAATCTGTAAACAGTAATTTTTTAGGTGACAATAGGCTGTATTTGCCAATTTGTTATGATGAACCTTAATACTAGTGTTAAATTTTGACTAAATAATTTTAATTGATAGCGAAGAAGGGGTTCAGTGAAAAAAATCTTGACTCAAACAAAAAAACATTGGTATTCCTGATCATCTTCAGTTTGTTAGTTCTACATCAATTTCATGTCCTGATTCAGAGTCAGTTTTATGGCATTTCTCCTAAAAAAAAATTTTTGTTAGCTCACATTTCAAGTTTTTATATGACAGCAAAATAAATTTGGGAATGGAAATGGAAATACAAGTATGTCAAAAATTTGCTTTCGAGTAATGCTTAATCATGTCATAGTTGTTTTCAAGAAGACACATTTAGTTTCAAGACAATAACTTTAGTATAAGTGAATGGATCTCCATGAAGTTGTACTAGAAGGTTCGATACACAGAAGGAAGATTAGAATTGATTTTGGGGTAATGGTACAACATTTTTGGGGTTGTTTTTTTTTTTATCAAAATTTTGTGTTTTTCTTTAAAAATTTACCATATTTACATGGATTATACTCATCTAGTATATGAAGAGGATTATACTCATCTAGTATATATAGATGCAACAAATACTGATTTGGCAGGAGATGCTTTAGGATGTTTTATTATTTTTATTTATAATTTGTGCATTTTTCCTATGATGTGAACTTCTTCATAATGTCGACATGAGTATCATGATA
Organism: Mytilus edulis; assembly: GCA_019925275.1. Taxonomy (NCBI): domain Eukaryota; kingdom Metazoa; phylum Mollusca; class Bivalvia; order Mytilida; family Mytilidae; genus Mytilus; species Mytilus edulis. The sequence continues at coordinate 69,484,159 of CM034362.1, forward strand.
AAGAAAATATATTTGGTAAGTATATTCACAATTCACATGCGCCAGTGCGAGGCAAAAGGATCTTCTTTCCCTTTAATTCCCAAAATTGCACATGACTTTTTTTCTTACAGAAACACATGAGTTATTTGATAAATAAAACACATGTCGTTGTTTAAAACTTTCAGTAATAAAAATTAAGTTTAGCCTTTTGGAATGTTTCACTGATTGTGTGAAAATTTTAACAGAAAATGTATAAAACACTAGTCTTGATGAAATTGCAGCAGCATTATCTGCAGAATTAATGATAACTTTCCTCACAATATATTCACAAGGATATAACTAACATATTGTCCATGCTATTCTGATCTGAGTTTTTATTCATACATATACTGGCATGGTTTTAGGTGCTGTTCCAAGTTGTCTTCTTTTTCTGTTTCTTTTGAAGTATTTGTTTAACCTGTTAAGTCACTATAAAGGGTTACAATTCTTATTAAGACGCAACACATAAATAGTGACCAAAAAGGAACCGTTTTCACATGAGAGAAGCTAGGAAAAAAATAAATATACACATTTTCAATATTTTTGTAGGACTTTATACTATCAATATCATATGAAATTAAGGAGATATGTAGTTAGAGACTTCTGCTGAATAGAAATGTTTGGGTTCACTTGATACCTGTTTTCAAATTAAGCCATATTGAAGTTTGAAGGGTCCCAAATTAAAATATGTTTGATTTCAACTTGATTGATTGACTTGATATGACAAATTGACATACAAAAATTTGTTCTTTTTTATGCTAACTATACATTGTACATCTGTGGTCATATCAAGCTGTGTATGGCGAAGCATTTTATTGCCTTAAGGTTTGGACATTTTTTATTTTTGTCATGAAAATAAATTTGTAGTTCTGTTGTGAAGTTGCTAACATGAGAGTACCTAAATTGCACCTATATTGTCAGTTTTCTTCACCAACTTTTTTTATGAACCAGACAATAGTTTATTCTTTGCTTATTTTTTAGTCTATCCTTGTTTACAATACAGTTACACCAATTTAATTTTGAGTCCATGCAGTCATAGAAAATGGATTTGAACTGACCTCCAAACAATCTGTATTGAGGTCAGTACCCAAATTCCTTACATCATTACATGTTATTTCAAATCCTTAAAACTGGAATATAAATAAATGTTTTGTTTTATTTCTTCAAATATTTCGAACAATTTGACATTATTCCATGCTTCAACTTTTATTTTTTGAAGAAAAGGATGCTGATAACAAGTTTAATTTGCTCATTTTAAAAAGATGATAATTAAATAACTGCACATGGTGAAAGAAAACTTGTAAGATTTCCACAGCTTTTTTTTGTTTAAGAGGTGCAACTTTGGTTACTGAGTGCAGTTTTGGTACTGTGATGGTATATAACCATAAGTATGTATTGCTAAATAGGTTGAAATGTGAACCTGATATTGTGATAAAGTACTCTGTAGAGTGAAAATGTTTTTTGATCACGTTTAAACTGATGCATAAAATATACACGTGACTGTTGCAGCTTGAATTTTTTAGGATGTAGCCCACATACATGACATACTCCCAAGTAACATGCCCTGTACATGTATATACCTATTAAAGTCATGGTATTATCATGGGTTATCATATGAACTCCATCTTCCCATAAAATCCTTTTTTGGACAATACGGGAGCATACAATATATATATATATATAGTTTGTACTTAAATGTACTAGCCAGACTGCATGTCTCTGAGTCTCCTTTTAGGATAAAACTTAGAGAGAGAAAACAACACAGTTTCCATCTCCTGGTACTGTATCTGATAAAGTGATCCATTTGACATGATCAGTGAAAAGATTTGTTGAGAGTTTGCCAAAGGAAGTCTTGAAAATAAATGTATAGCTGTGAAGTTGCTAGCATGAGAGTACCCAAATTGCACCTATATTGTCAGTTTTTGAACCAATTTTTTTTAAGAACCAGACAGATTGTAAATTATTGAGGTGGGTGGAGGTGGGGCGTAATTAAAGTTTTGAATCAGTCTGTGGGCTTACATGACTTACCGTCATCACATTCAACAGTATAACCAACGTCATTATCACTGTTCTTTGATGTGGGGAATTATGTGGCAGGTGAACATAAGTAGTCATGGTCAACTAGTGCACTGGAGTTTACCCCACAAGCCGCATGGCCATTATAAAAAAATCCTGAAATGTATTGCTTGCAGAGGTTTTTTCTGTGTTCCCATGGCTGGACGGAACTTTTACGCTAAATATGTTATCATTGATTATGATTTTCTGACTTTTAAATGAAGTAGTGTGATTACTAAGGAACTTTGTTTTGACCTCCCTGATAATGGAAAATGAAGCAGACGAAACATGGCGTGAGATGTTGTGACGTCCAAACTTCGGTCATTTCCGTGGTACAATAAAATTTAAATTAACTTCACAAGTTACCAAAATTTCTGAATTCTTGTTTTTGTAAACAAATACAAATTCATGTCGTATTTCACATAGAAATTATTCCCATCTGTCCCGTTTTTTTCAAGTTCGCGTTGAAACGTTAAATTCGGCAGCCATTAAAAAAAATAATCGTACGAGATTTAACGAGAGTGACGAAACTTTTCAGATGGGTCGTGTAGAGAGAGTTATCGTTCTTTTTTCCAAAACGATGCTTCTACGATAAGTGCCAGCTAAAGCTGGCATATTAGAGAATCTATCTAACTCATAAACGAGTGTTATTTCTAACAGCTTTACTAAACAAAGGAAATTAATTGTTTTTTACTATAGTGTTTTATTTAATTCGTATATATTACTGTACTAAGACCTTCGCCCATCTGTGAAACGAGGTTTGACCTATAATGGATATAGGAAGATGTGGTGTGAGTGCCAATAAGACAACTCTCCATGCAAATAATAATTCATAAAAGTAAACCATTACAAATCAATGTACGGCCTTCAACACGGAGCCTTGGCTCACACAGAACAAGAAGCTATAAAGGGCCCCAAAATTACTAGTGTAAAAACCAACTGTCTATATAAAAAAGAAGATGTGGTATGATTGCCAATGAGACAACTGTCCACAAGAGACCAAAATAACACAGACATTAACAACTATAGGTCACCGTACGGCCTTCAACAATGGTTTAATATATATATATATTATATATATGAGTTACATTCATCTATACTTATCACAAAGATGTGAAGCCGGTTGGAGAAAAAATGTAGAGAATAAAAGGATTTTAAGAGCATTTTGAAATTTAATTTAATTTATATATATTATATATTATATATATATTACATTAATTTGTAGGATCCTTTACTATAGATAATTTAGCTGATCTGTAACAATAACATCTTCATGCCTTATATATCATGTACTGTAGTACGCCGCTAGATTAAAACTGACGAGGAAAGGTAACACACGGCCAGCCAAAAAAAGAGCTTTCGCTGGCCGTGTGTACGTCTGAGTCAGTGACAACTCTACAACAGATGTATCCATCGGATCACCATCAATGATGGTGATACATGGTTTTGTACATAATATACAACTCGTCTAAACATCAACCCAACAATGTTAGATCTGTAAATATGCAAATTTACAGATCTAACATTGTTGGGTTGATGTTTAGACGAGTTGTATATATTTATATATATATATAAAAAAAAATGGTTTACTTGTATAAATTGTGACTGTAATGGAGAGTTGTCTTATTGGCACTGATACTATAGGGTTATTGCATGAACATGGGGAATATTGTCCCGAGTAGAATTTTATATTGCACGAGCTTGCGAGTGCAATATAAGTTCTACGAGGGACAATATACCCCAATATTCATGTAATTACCTTTTTATTGTATAGCAATATAATATTTGAAAGTAAGAATTGGTTTAAACTACGATTTTTTCGTTGATGACGTCATGAATTTTGAAGATTTATTGCACTAGTGCAATATTGGAATTTATTGCACGTTAACCTTTGGTTACTTTCTTTGGGAAATATTATATTGCTATACAATAATACATCTTCTTATATCTATATAATATCTACCATGTACAGAACAACCAGTATGTTACATGATGTTAGTATATACAACAAAATATATTCAAAGAATATCATACTCTATGTGTCCTGAAAATAATACACAATGATATAAGGAGGATCCAGGAAAATAATGAACCTGTAATTCAATTTACAATATATTTAAGACTGATACAAAAAAATAAAGCTATAACAGACCATCACTATATTTGGCAATAATAGCGCAATTGTCTATATGAAGTCATAGATTCAAAACAGGAAGGTTAAGGTCACTTACAAAATCAACCTAAATCATTTCCCTTTCTGCATCCAAGTTTCAGACTCAAATCACGTGCTCTGTGATTCAATTAGAATTCATTCAATTCAAAGGGTAAAAAAATAATAAACCATCAATCAAAGATCAAATATTAAATCAAAAGTGAATTAAGAAAGTGAAATATAGAAAAAAATATAAAATACTAATACATGTAAAATGTAAATTACAATTGAACAACAATCACTGACATGTCGAAGTTGTGATATATGGTTTGATAGCGTTATATTTTGTTATCATTTCATGTATACGTTGTCTTTTAGCACAATATACTTTCTTCAAATGAAAGGTAAACCTTGTACGCTATCTTTTGTCCATATAATCGGTAATTTTATTCCACCGACATTTAAAGTTATACACAATACAATTTTTAGAATATAGACAAAAACATCCTGAATAATGTGAACATAATGTAAATTCCGATCAAGGAAATAATTGAGGAATAACCTGTACTTAAAGGTAGTGCATTTTAAAAAACATAAAAAGATTAAAAAGATTAAAATGTCAGTTTTAGTTTGTTTTACTTAAGTGAAGATTTCACAACGATAAAGTAAAGCATATTTTGTTATGAAATATTAATTGCAAAAGATCCGTCTCTAAACAATCATTCAAGCATTTTTTTCTTTTCTTTAAAAACAATTCACAATTCGTAACAATTTATATGAATTCAAACGAATAAAACTTGATTCTTTAGTCATGCTGCTTTATATCTGTGGCAAATTGTATTTAAACTTAGCAATTAAGAAATTAACCCTTCATGTTAAGGCTTCTTAAATATAGGAATAAGATATAAAATACTAATACTGCTAACATGTAAAATGTAAATATGTACTCTATCACGCCCTACTGCTAATACGTCTTCCAATACACAATTGAAATAGGAGTGACAATGATCTTCCCCTGGCACACTGAAAAGACGTCCTCGTGATATAGTAATTAGTTTCAAGATTGTTTTGAAACTACTTCATTCGTGTGATAATTATTCCATAGGATGCAGCAGTTCTAAAGTTGTAAACACAAACAATCCATCATCATCCATCATATCATCATCATCATCCATCATCATCATCATCATCATCATCATCATCATCATCATCATCATCATCATCATCATCATCATCATCATCATCATCATCATCATCATCATCATCATCATCATCATCATCATCATCATCATCATCATCATCATCATCATCATCATCATCATCTCATCATCATCATCATCATCATCATCATCATCATCATCATCATCATCATCATCATCATCATCATCTCATCATCTATCATCATCATCATCATCATCATATCATCATCATCATCATCATCATCTAATCATCATCATCATTCTGTTGCCAAGTCATGTAATTGATCATCTAGTGACGTTTCGTGCTCTGAATCTGTTGAATCCTCAAGTAAATGATGCGCGTTCTTCTCTTATTTATTTTTCTAATCGGTGTGGCCCTTAATGCCACCATCATTACAAGCAAAATGTCGATCTATGTAACATACCACATTTGATCTTCAGCTTGCCAATGTTACTATAGTTCCCACAGTGTGAGGTAAAGACGTCTCCGTCATAAACTGAATAAGATTTTAAATAAGATATACAATCCAATCTTCTAATTGTCTGCCTTGGTGATCAGTTTAAGTAGTATCGTGATAATGGTACACCATAATCTCTTTGTTTTTTCCTTACTACTAATTACGGTTAGTAACGTATTTGAAAAGAGTTGCTTCCTGCTTATTTCTGATGTGGATTTAATGTTATGTGGTAAAGAACCTTAATGTAAACAACGCTTTACACTAGACTGCAAATGGCCCTTACATATGCCTCTGAGGTTGTATCAGGTTTGCATCTGTGTTGTTTTTGCGTGGTCTAGGGGCATACTTATCACCAAACGTGTAGAGTTGTGAAGAATGCAATGCATATGCATTTCATACACAAAAAAGACATAAAAACATACCAGATATAAAAGAAAGGTACAGAAGACATTATACAAAACGACACATAGCAAACTAAAGACTGAACCTTGGGTTCTACATTTGGCACCCGTTACCTTCATATGGAGAATGTAATTTTCTTTAACTTCAAATTTCAAAAGTATTTCAAATTCAGTGTGCAATAATACACCAGTGATAAGTTTTAGTTTAAGTTTCAAATATGTATGAAACCAAATTTCAAGAGTTGACCATCGGTACCTCTGTTACAAAATACTCGTTTTGTTCAGAATGACCAATTTAAACTTATTATACAGTCAGTATGCCAAATATTCTTATAGCAATTATGATATGTATATACAGTTTCAAATTTGCCCTTAAACATGACTGACTAGACAAACAATTTTAAGTGTGAAGACTACATATCAAAAAGTCAAATATTCAAAAGGAATTAGTAAATTATTATATAGGGCATGTTAGTAAAAAACATAATAATAATCAATGATATGTATAAAATTAGATGTTGTTATATTCATGACGAATAAATATGAACGAATATGATTGGATAGAGGATAGTATTAATACCGTATAACGATGTGCGCAGAGGCGAATTAATAGTTCGTAAAGTTCTATGGTAATATTGAAAACAAAAAACTGTGTATTTGATCTCAACACAAGAGGGATTTTTCTGTGACTATTTGATCTATTCTAACCCCATTACCTCATTACTTGGACAAACGATACACATTTAATTTTGGAGAGAAATCAAGTATACGTTAATTCACAGGTAAATATTGATTGTTCTTAAGATCGCCACAAAAAATGTTTGCCGGAAATCTTTAAAAGGTTCGTTAGTAGATTTTCTGTTTTAAATCATTTACATCTTAAATGTAAAACACCTTTTTCCTGCATATTATTTCTTTTTCTTTGTGATTATGATTTATATTGCATATGATTTTTTTGTGTGTGTCAAGATTACTAAAATTGAAAAACCCAGCTTATATATAAACTATGTCGTTTTCCCTAAATCACGCCACGTTTGTGTTATATTCAAAACCATATGTACTTCTCTAGAATTCAAAGGAGTTTCCTAAACATATGTTTCTGTATTTTTTACTATTTTCAGTTAATATCTTTTTTAATGTTTCTTATCGTTGTGACTACATTGAGGTGATCAAAACTGCTAAATTTGACCATTTCTTCAGAATAAATAGCTAAGCAATAAAACTGAGTCCCATGATCCAGCAAAAGTCCCGTTAAAGAGCCATTTTTACGCAAGCAATAAATCAATCAAACAATAATTCAAGGATAATTTTTGCCAACTGTACATAATGTCGCTTAATTTGACATTTGACTCTTTACCATCGGACTTTACAATTGAACAACAATCACTGACATGTCGAAGTTGTGCTTTATGGTTTAATAGCGTTATATTTTGTTATCATTTCATTTCATACGTTGTATTTTAGCACAATACTATGAACTAAACAGCACAATATACTTTCCTCAAATGAAAGGTAAACCTTGTACGCTATCTTTTGTCAATATAATCGGTAATTTTATTCCACCGACATTTAAAGTTATACACAATACAATTTTTAAAATATAGACATAGACATCTTGAATAATGTGAACATAATGTAAATTCCGATCACGGAAATAATTTAAGAATAACCTGTACTTAAAGGCAGTGCATTTTAAAAAAACATAAAAAGATTAAAAAGATTAAAATGGCGGTTTTAATTTGTTTACTTTAGTGAAGATTTCACAACGATAAAACATATTTTGTTATGAAATACAAATTGTAAAAGATCCGTCTCTAAACAATCATTCAAGCATTTTTTTCTTTTGTTTAAAACAAATCACAATTCAAAACTATTTATATGAATGCAAACGAATGAAACTTGATCCTTTAGTCATGCTGGTTTATATATGTGGCAAATTGTATTTAAAATTAACAATCAAGACATTAACCCTTCATGTTGAGGCTTCTTATCAATTGCGAAATAAGATGTCTTGGAAGTGTTTGAAGATTCCACTGCATTTGTGGCAGCTGCCATGATGTTCTGTGATATGTCTCTATCATTGAAGTATCAATTGGGTATAAGAACATCGATGTTCTTATAACGTAATGTTGTCATTTTAGAGGTATTTTTTAACATTGACATAAAACCAGGTTCAACCCACCATTTGTTTTTATAATGTCATGTGCCAAGTCAGGAATTTAGCAGTTGTTATATAATAGTCTCCTTTATTTAAGACATCTGGGATCTATCAGTGTTTGTCTGTGTCACAAAAGTTCATTCGGTCAACAAAATGACATGGTGTCTTTAAAATGACTACAACTTTACAACTTAGAGCCGTTGGTGCAAACGTTTTTTTTTCTCTGGCAGCTGTAACCCTTTATAAACAATATAAAATGTGTATATTTTAGCACATATCTAATTAGTTATCATAGGTACCAGGATTATAAGCTCAATGAAGCAGTAAAATGCATGAATAAAAATCCATTTCGTAATTATTATTTGAAAATGATTATTTAAGATGGTATTGGTGTCTTTCGTCATCTTGGGATCGAAAATAACAGAAAACGTAAGTTCCAGATTTTCAAGCAAGGCAGGAATGCACATAACTGATGTGAATTTTCATTTAAAAATAATTTATAAAATTTGAATTTATAAATATTAGTATTTTTAAAAACTAAGATAATATTATTATTTGCTAGTGTTTTTTAATTGGAATGTCAAGGGGAGGTAACTTTGAAATAGTTCATTACATTAAACTATTCTGTTTTATATTATAGCCGGAAAAAATGTACGGTGATTCTATGGTTTCCTTGTTTTCTTTTGATATTCTCAAATATAATAAACAGCTGCGCCATGAGCGCATGATACGCCCGACGTCTTGTGTGTAAGTTTTATGCAATAATCATAAATAGTTTCTGAGAAAGCTTTAAGCAATAACCATATATTGTTTTTGAGACACGGCGGGACATGTGAAACCCCTCATCCTGTTTTTTTTTTACAAAAAACTAAACATCAATAAAAATAAAATTCTGAATCAAAACTAAAAAGTATACCGATTAATATAGCTAAGAAGTGTGTAAAGTTTTCAGCAATAATCATAAATGATTTTTGAGATAGGGCACAACATGTAAAAAAAAACCTCCCCTGTTTTACAAAATACTCAATAACTCAAAAATGAAATTTTGAATCATCACCAAAATGTATACAGATCTTTAGATTAATATAATAAAGACATGTGTAAAGTTTTAAGCAATAATCATAAATCTTTTTTTGAGATATGGCGCGACATGTAAAAAAAACCCTTCCCCTTTTTTACAAAATAATCAATGACTCAAAAATGAAATTTTGAATTATCACCAAAAAGTACACAGATATTAATATTAATATAACTAAGAAATGTTTAAAGTTTTAAGCCTTAATCAGGAACCGTTTTTGAGATACGGTGCGACATGTAAAAAAGGACACCCCTGCTTTAGTTACAAAGTGCCGTAACTCAAAAAGTTTTAATCTTATTTTCACCAAAAAGTATACAGATCATTTGACCATCATCTAGACAACTATGTAAAGTTTTATGAAACTTTGGAGTGGGTCCGGTAAGGGCCGATTTCGGCCTCAATTTTCAAGTTCATTTAACGAAAGATTTAAGATACTTTCTAAACACTTAAGTGTCTATTTCAATTGATTCAATTACTTAATGTGGAACATTTTAACTTAATAAGTGATTTAAAACGTCCCGATTCAAGCTCAAATATGAAAAATCTATCAAATATGCCAAAAATCGTCACTTTTCAGATGGTTTTTGTCAAAAATGAAAGTGGCCGCATCCGTGTTCATCCTCAAGCTTTATATATATTATGTATTATCATCAAATACAACTTACATTTCAATATTATGAATGAACACGAATGCGGCCACTTTCATTTTAGACGGACACCATCTAAAATTTAACTAAAATGCTACAATTGTGAAGATTTCAGTAATTTAGCATGACTTAATGATGCTAGTACCCGATATATGTGCATTGTGTTGTCAAAAACAGTCCATATTTATGTAGCAGAAGCATTCTACTTTGCAATAAATATCTAAACGATTACATTTTCACAATTTTCTAAAACTGCTATATTTTGAGGCCAAAAAGGGGTCTTACTGAACCTATTCCTTTGGATAAGTCGTTCTCATGTTACGGTGCGACATGTTTACGCCGGACAGTCAGACGGACAGACGGACAGACAGACGGATGGACAGACGGACAGACGGATAGACGGACGGACACCGGACATTTGTATACAATAATACGTCCCGTCAAAATTTTGACGGACGTATAAAAAAGATGTCAAAGCATTTTCTTAAAGCTATCTTCTCGTATTTGTTTGTACTATTCTATCATTTAATCGATAAAAAATGTGTCATTTTGTCAAAGCCTTTAGCTTGAGAAAATAATCAGTGGCCTTTTTATTATTTTTTTGAACATTATTACAATATACTCCAATAGATATAGGAAGATAGGGTATGAGTGTTAATGAGACTACTCTCCATGCATGTCACAATTTATAATAGTAAACCCTTATAGGTCAATGTACGGTCTACAGCACGGAGCCTAGGCTCACACCGAATAGCAAGCTATAAAGGTTCCCAACAATAACTAGTGTAAACCATTCAAATGGAAAAAACAACTGTCTTAACTATATAAAAAACGAGAAACACATTTATGAACCAAATAAACAAACGATAACCACAGAACATTAGATTAGATTCGCGACTAAGGACAGGTGCAAACAATTGCAGTTGGATTAAACGTTTTAATGGTAACAAACCTTCTCCCTTTTCTGAAACCGTAGCATAACATCACAACATAAAATGACACACCATAAAATAATAATTTGAATGACTGAACTCAATAAAAATCTTAAATGTTTTATTGCAGGAAGTTAGTAAAGTAAGTTTTTAGCCGTTTTTCTTTTATAAAATGCACAACATAAATATTTTTTTTAAATTTTGGAAAGATTAATCTACATTCTGAACTTTTTCTCAAATAAGAATTAATTTACTAACATTCTAGTTCAGGTTGGTTTATTCATAAATCTTAAAGGTCACACTATAATTACACGCAATTTGAAATACTGACATCCACTCAAATCTTTCCGAAAGATATGTTTGATAATGAATACTATTTTGCCCATAATCAAAGCCTGTGTCACGAAAATTGGACTGAACGTTATTTCGGGATAAGTTTTGAACTTAGAGTATACTGTCTACTGTGAGCTTTGCCAAAAAAAAGAGTCTTATAAGTAAATACAGTAAAGATAAAAAAAAAAGATGCAATATGTGAGCTTTTCTTAAGTTTACACTAACATGTAATTTGAAATATGAGATGCCGTCAATTATTTTATGGGAGGTGGTTAAATGATTTTAAAAATGAATGAAATGGCCTGGAAAGAATTTACAATGACGAACCATACATAAGACAGTATATGAATGCATGGTCTCTAACCTGATTATTGTCGTATTATATGGACTGCCCACTGGACTATTGTATTGACTAAAAAGTAAAAACACAAAAATACTGAATTCCGAGGAAAATTCAAATAGGAAAGTCCAAAATCAAACGGCAAAATCAAAAGTCCAAACACATCAAACGAATGGATAATAACTGACTAAGACAGCGATAATGACTGAGCCCCTGTCCTACAGGCTGTCCATGTTTCACGATAATATTATATTATTATTATTATTATTATTATTATTATTATTATTATTGTTATTATTATTATTATTATTATTATTATTATTATTATTATTATTATTATTATTATTATTATTATTATTATTATTATTATTATTATTATTATTATTATTATATTATTATTTTTATTATTATTATTATTCTTATTCTTATTCTTATTCTTATTATTATTATTATTATTATTGCTATTATGAAAGTCATTATTGATATAATTCTTCTTATTTTTATTATTATGATGAATCTAATTATTATCATAATTATTAATATTAATTTTTATTAATTTCTTTCAAATATAGGTTAAGTTTTTTTTTATTATTGAGATGATGAACTATCTTTGAAATATTTCCCTTTAGTATCTTATTCGTATTTCAAGTTATTCAAGTAATATTATGATCACTGCTTTTTTAAATTTACGGCGGAAAACACCATACAACTCCAACGATTTTTGCTGTAATTCGATGGAAATTATACAGACATCTTTCTTCTTAATATGTGCATAAGAATTACGAATAATTCTTTACTTTTATTTCACTTATTCAACTTCATAAAAGTTTATTTAAAACAATAACACATAATGAAAATGCCTACAATTGTTACTTAACAAATTTACATTAAAACTTTCTTAATTGTATTATGACACCATTTACTTTTTCCAAAACAAATCTCTCTATCTACTTCAGAGAACATACTTTTTCAGATGTATGTCAATTATCTTTCAGTAAACATATTTTGTATTTTAGATAATTTAAACTCTTACAAAATGTCCTTGTATATGCTATGACCTGATATTTGGCAACATTTCCATTATTGTAAATTACATTTGTGACGTATGAACAATATATAATGCGTTTTAAGTTTTTCGTACTGACCATGCTGACATGAGTTATTGAAATAGTTATCTGCGCAGAACTGTAATATTGCATGATTCAACACATAGTGAATTATTATAGCTGAATAAAACATAATCATAATATTCGTATCGCTGACTATTTAAGTGATTACTATGAATCTCAACATTTAAACAAAACGATACCAAGTTGATCTTTCAGAGTGAAATCTAGTAATACGTCTCGAACACAGGTAAATATTTACTGTTCAATAGAATGTAACTAACAATAGAAATATGTTTTTCGAAAAATTCAAATCACAAACTGTGTCATTTTTATTTGTTAAAATTATAAAAAAGAAAGTTTAAATCTACAAAACCTCCTTCGGTAAAACAAGACTGTTTGTATTTGAGGTAATGATAGTGAACAACTAAGATCATACACTGTGTCATATTAATTTTTAGAATTAAAAATTTTAATCCTTTGCAGAGAGAGACGAGGTCCTGAGCACACCTATGTACATGTATATAGAATGTGCAAACGGATTTAATTTTCTTTCATTTACAGGTCATTGATGTCGGATCATGCATGCTTTTTTCGTACACATATTTACAGGAACACACGACAGATTTAATTTGATATGCATGTTTAGACATTTGATTCTAGGATTTTACTACTATTTACGACCTTTGGAGGGAATTCTATGTCATAGATTTTAATTTCTCAATCCAGATTGGAACGTCAGGCAGACTGCACGTGATTTATACTGCTAACGGAAAATATATGTTCTCGATTTATTTTATAGGTAAACTTTTGTCCAATCTCTGACAACTGGTCGACTCATTCATTACATGCACACAAAACTAATGATGGTGCTATAGTACTTTAACAAAATGTGTATCGATTAATTTTCAGAAATACATGTACATGTCAGATTTGGAGCAGATTTTATTTTGCAGCAATATATTTGTATTTCAGAAAGAAATTCATTCATAAAAATAGAAAGGTTAGCATTTTTATAATAAAAAAAGAAATGGGATTCCTAAAAAAAAGGGGGTTGGGATGGGGTGGGAGGGGTTAGATTGGTGGTTGTGGGCATTGGATGATTTACAAAGATAAATTGCATGTACGCATCACGAGAGCTGTAAAGTATGAAGCTATAATTTTTTTTCATTTCAGTGGCACAAAAAACCCCAACATACTATGCGTATAATTTCGACATATTTTCTCGACTTAGATTATGTCGTGACTAATGTTTTGCTCACATTTATTTTTAATTTTACCCCTAACTGTTTTCTGAGTAAAAGCAGTTTGAAGTGAAAGTTAAAATTTAGAACATGACCTTGACCTAATTTTCTAAGTTAGGACCCAACGACCTTCAATATAGCGACTCTAGGTTTATACGGCTTACGGTTTATGAGTTTATATGCATATCACTTATATTAAATGTATAAGGGGAAATAACTCTCATATGGAGACTCCGGAGTACTTTAGTGCAAACCGACTCAGCATCTTGAAGATATAGCAAGCACTATGGTCGAATGAATTTGTCGAAATCATTTTCGGTTGCGAAGGAGTAGTGGACACAAGAAAAACAGTGTTCGGGAGATAATTCCTAAACCGTAAAGTGTACGGTTTGACAGGGTCAGTTTCAAAAGCGCAATAACTGTTCGATATCATACGGGAAAAATCAAAGCGCCATCTTGCGAAAACACAATTTTACGCAAGAACAATGTAGCGGAAGAAAAAAATAAAATCTCAGAAGAAAACCAATAGGTCTTTCCACGGAAAAGTGGAAAGACCTAAAAATATTTTTCCTTTTTATCTTTTGATTATATAGCATGCTTGAAATTGAACATAAAGAGCTGATTATGTAAGAATGTGTTTTTAATTATTTATTATATTACAATAAAAGTGTATGTGTTCTTTAAAGTTGAGGTTATACACAAATGTAAAAAGGTGTAGGTTTACACTGACATGGTTCATTTGATTTGCTCCTGTAATTTCTTCTATTGCTATTAATTTAAAAGATGTGACGCATGTGACTACAAATTAAATATTTTACAACATTGTATGTTTATGAGAATATTACCGGTAATTTAATAATATTAGTATAACCGGTTTCTTGATATGCACGATTCAGCCAACATGCAAATTCAGATATGTCTCAAAAAAGTGTAAGTAAACTCATCATAGATACAAATATTGGAATTTTATATTTGCCCCAGACGCGCATTTCGTCTACAAAAGACTCATGAGTGACGCTCGAATAAAAAAATGTAAAAGGCAAAATAAAGTAAGAAGTTGAAGAGAGGGACGAAAGATACCAAAGGGACAGTCAAACTCATAAATCTAAAACATTAGTCAATTCATATTATAAATTATACGATTTTATTGTATTCTAATGTAACGTGTATTCTTGATATGCGTCCTTTAGTTTCGTATATGGAAACTGACACATACAATTCTTTTCTTTCATGTTGTACAAATAATTTATAATTGACATAAATCAAAATGAAATGCATAAACCAAGGTAGATGTGGTATAATTTCCAATGGGACCACTGTCAACAAGAGAGCTAGTTGTAAACTATAAGTCTTACCGTCCTGTCTATGTCAATAAGCGAAAACCATGCTACAAAGTTAGCTTTTAAAATGCTCCGAAATGACAAATTGAAAACAATGCAAACGCGAAATGTGCTAAACAGTGCGCACATTTTTAGAATGAAGCGCTTCTGCGCTTCATACAAAATGTACTTCGGTCAACGCTTTTACACCCCAATAAATTTACAAAAAGAAGCATTCAATTCTTAATTAACATAAGGATATTAATATTTTTACAAGTTTAGATTATTTTTGGTTTTCTTTAAATGTTTTTGAATTGACATTTTAAGGGGATATAACTCTAAAACAGTGCATTTTCGGAAGGAATCTACATGGAAGTTTTCTATATTGTATTTTAGCCGGAAAAAACGTACAGTGACTCTATGTTTTCTTTTGGTATTCTCAAAGCATTTTCTGAAAGCTATATTGTCTTAATATTATTTTACAATTATATTATTTTGTTTATTTTCTAATCACAAAATGGTTTTTTTTTCTGTATAATCCATACAAAATGTGTCATTTTGTCACAACCTGTATCTTAAGAAAATGCGCAGTGATCTATCTTTTTTATTATATTTTTGAATATATAGTAATAGATACTACGTTTTGGCAAAGTATAAACAAATTCTATCATTTTTATTTTAGACTCCCATACCACCTTAAATTAGGGTTCAGGTTTCTGATATAAATTTTCAAAAATCATCAATTTTGAAATATCTCTTAAAATAATATGACCTGGAAACCTGTGCAATATAAAGAAATAGTTATTGTTTGATATTAAAAATTCATATTGAAACTGCACAATTTGAAGTTTATGCAAAACGAAAAATATATGGTTTCTTTAGAATGCGGTCAACATTTCACTTAAACTCATCCATTATACAAAATAATTGTTTTCATTTTTTTTTTTTTTTTTTTTTTTAAGTTGTCATATAGTTATAAACCTACCTTAGGAGACAAGCATTTTAACAAATACTACAGATCTGCCATGGCCAGTAACACTAATTGAAAAATTACAAAATACATAAATACATAGAAAAATATTCCTACCATGATAAAAAAAAAAGTGCATATTATAAATTCATCCCGCTACTGTATTCTCATAATAAGCATGAGCGAGGTCTGAAAACATTCACATATTTTAACAAAAAGAGATACAATAATAAAGGTTATTTCATAGTTAAGGACTATAAAAAGTAAAATCACAAAAATACTGAACTCAGAGGAAAATCAATTCGGAAAGTCCATATTTACATGGCAAAATCAAATAACAAAACGCATCAAAAACGAATGGACAAGATATGTCATATTCCTGACTTGGTACAGGCATTTTCAAATGTAGAAAATGGTGGATTGAACCAGGTTTTATAGCTAGCTAAATCTCTCACTTGTATGACAGTCGCATCAAATTCCATTATATTGTCACCGATACGTGAACAAAACAAACAGACACTATAGGTAAAAATGTCAAAAAATAGGGGTTCAGCAGTCAACATTGTGTTATCATCTTAATCACTATAAAAACAACAAATGTAACGAAGAAGCACCAACATTTTCTATATTTGAAAATGCCTGTACCAAGTCAGGAATATAACAGTTGTCCATTCGTTTGATGTGTTTTATCATTTGTTTTTGCCATTTGATAAGGGACTTTTCGTTCGAATTTTCATCGATGTTCGTTATTTTTGTGATTACTTTTATTTCATCTATGTATTCTTTTGCAGATCAGATATGTCATGTAATCTACTTTGTGCGCAATGCAGGAGAAAAAATCCAAAAGAAACATCTGTGTCCAACTCGTTTTGTGGCGGTTGCAACGAAAGACTTTGTCCTGAGTGTTCTAAAAATCATACAGCGATAAAAGGTTTTTCTGATCACGAACTGGTACTTTCTGATTCATTTTCATCACACAATTTCGAATCTTCACATCAATGCAATATTTTGCATCCGAATATGACACCAACGTGGTATTGCTTACAATATGATATATATCTATGTGAATCATGTGAAGTCAAAACAAGGCGCGACAGTGTATCATGCAACACTCATCATGTGTGCTTTCATACGAACCCACATTATTTTGTATTACCTAGTATTAAAACTCAAGTTGGAAGTCAGCTTGAAAAGATGAAAAAAACACTCGATATCTGTTATTCAAGTCGGGTCGCAAATGAAAAAGTTTTAACAACTCAAATATCTGAGACGTCATTGGACAAGGATGATGACAAAAGGAAGATATTTGATGTATGTTTAAATCAACTGAAGTCAGAAAAAAAGGGTATCGAAAAGTTACAACAATACCTGCAATTCTGTTTAGAAGAATTTAAATTACATTTTATGAGTAAAAACCCGAGAACGTTATCTTTTTTAATGAGAATGTCAAACCTCAAACAAGATATCATAACGTTATATTCTTCCTTAAACAAGATAAGCATACGACTTAATAACAGTATAGAGTATGGCCGGCTGGAGAAACATCTTTCACCTATATGTGAAACCAGAAACTTAATTATGAAATCCTTTCAAATTGAGGGTACAAGGCGCCTTCCGACTGAATGTGTCAAAAAAGTAATGTTGATCGAAAATCATATTGTTGTTTTTACTAATGAGAAAATACAACGTTTCAATTGTACAAATCAGCTGGAGGAAAAATTAATTATATCTCATGACGATAGTGCATATATCAAAAAATATCGCCTTGTTGCACTTCTCCATGGTCATGGTTTTGGAAGTTTTGCAATTAAATTTCTGAATATAGACTCATTCGTGCTCGAGGAAAAGCAATTAGAATTTAGTCCAGCAAATCAAACCTTGTCACAAATCATGCATGTAAACATTGATGCAACCTCGGAGTTCGTTTTCTTTGCTGGACATAATTGTGCTGGTCGAGTAAATTTTGATGGCAATGTAGAGTGTGTGCCTTTCAACGATGAAGTTGGAAGTAGCATGCATATTAGTAATGACGAAATTTTTATACCTTCCAGAAACTGTATAAAGATTTATTCGTTGCAATTCAAGTGCCTACGTTATTTAACATTAGATGGAGAAGTATTAGTCCAAGGGACTGAATTTAAAAGACAGTATCAACAATGCGGTAACAGCCCACCCTTTATCAATAACTCTACAATAGCTTGCAACTTTTTGTTTTTAACAACTGACCATGACAACAATGTTTATGCAGCTATGAATTCAAATGATATAATGAGATGGAACTGTCGCAAAAAAGAGTGGGAATGTGTTCTCACGGGATGTCATGGTGTAAGAAAACCATTTTGTCTGTGTTTTGACGATGAATTTGCAAATTTGTATGTTTGTTCAGATGCATTTAATTGTGACCCAAAATTGCTTTTGAAATATAAGGTTAATTTGGATATAGTTGATATTTAAAAAAAAAATACAGTTCATTATCGGGTTTTGATGCGACAAAAAGAAGAAAAATTATCTGTCAAACATTGAACTACATTTGTAAATATTCAACCAGATTGCTATAATCATTTTTTGTACAAATAGTACTAACATTCCAAATAATTTGTATATGTTAAATGTTTGTGTACATAACTAACCTGGTTTGAACTCAAATATGATGTGTTTGAAATCAACAAAGCCAGAATGAAGGGTATTCATGTAATAAATAAAAAGAAGGTTATATTCCAAGTTCTTTACAAGCCCGTGAAGTCAAATGATACATCCTTAGATTTATGAACTCATATCTAATGCGTATATCGGAAAATGGAGTTGTATGATAAATTTATATGTTCTATCCTACTTTCATTTGATTTCATATATCCATTATTTATAGCAAGGTACTTTCCAACTGTATTATTACGTAATATAAGCTTACTAGCATTTTCTAGATTAAATCTAAAGTTTACAAACTTGCTATACGAAAAATCAATTAGTTTAAGTCTGGGTGATGGTGAGGTTGGGTAATTCGGAAAATCTCATTCATACCGTCCATTATGGGTAATATATAACTTCCGCAAAGACGTGTGTAGAAAAACAATGTTAGCACCGTCCCATGGGAAAAGAGCTATTGTATCGTCATTAATCAAGGCTTTCGTTAGTCTGAAAACTTCAATAGCTGTAAATCTTAATTCTTTAACGAACTCAAAGAAATCCATATATTTCAGTTTAGATGAGCTATCGTATTTAATCGACAAATTATTGAGTTGCTTCAGTAAAGCAAACGTTCCATTGTCTACTTGTGTTTCTTCACAATTGCCAAAAAGACGAAGTTGAGTTATATATCTAAAAGTGTTATTTGTCAACCATAGATTATATGAATGTCCAATGTATATTGAATTAAGATAAACTAAATGCGATGCAGTGACAGAACTGGCATCAATTTTTAGTCTCTCCAGCATTAATAAATCTGCTATTGTTTCAGATGGCAATTTGTAAATTTTACGTTTAATGGTGCAGTTCAAATCATCCCTTCGTAAATTTTACGGACGCCATCACGAGTTGGTTGACTGTTATGGAATAACCGTTTCACAAATGATATCGGATATGTTCATTACGTCGTATCTACAATCCCTCTTCTTTCATGCATGTGACCTACCGAATTAGACTATTTACCGGATTTGTTATAACATGAGCAACACGACGGATGCCACATGTGGAGCAGGATCTTTTTACCCTTCCGGAGCATCTGATATCACCCCTAGTTTTTGGTGAGGTTCGTGTTGCTTATTCTTTAGTTTTCTATGTTTTGTCATATGTTCTGTTGTTTGTCTATGTGTCTTGTTCATCTTTAGCCACGGCGTTGTCAGTTTATTTTCGATATATGAGTTTGACTGTCCCTCTGGTATCTTTTATCTCTCTTTTAAAGAAACCAGATTCCTTTGTGCTACGATTTATGTTAAACTTTAAATTTAGATGTATCAGAGAAGTGAGAGGTTTGAAAACGCCTTTGGGTAATGTTACCTCACTATAGTCCAATGTGATATGGTCTAAATTCAGGTACAACAAATCTTTGAGAACTATAAAGGCTTCTGGAATCAAACTTGATATCTCGTTAAACGAAAAATCTAAAACAGTAAGCTTGTTTGATTGTAAAAATGTGTTTGACTTGAATTATGCTTATACTGTTGTGTTGAAGATTTAAATTGCTGATATTTTCTGGTAAAGCTGGAATATCTGTTATATTTTCCCCTGAACAGTCAACATTTACATGCAGTTAATAAACTACGGAGGTATATCTTTCGTCGAAATGGCTCTGAAATGAATGTTTGCGATCAAAACAGAATATACCATTTTGAAGAAAGACGAGTATGACTGTTAACAACAGTTTACATCGATTACCCCTGTAAAATAAATAGCACATTTATAAATACATAATTAAAAATAAATCCCTGAAAATCACATACTTTTATTAAAAATGCATTCGTATAAATTGGAGACGTACGGGAGATTTTTGAACAAATGCATGTATATATACTAAATTTCTTAATACATTAAGTCATATATGCATGATTTAATACGAATCCAGAACATATAATCGATAAAGAATATTTCTCTTGTAATTAACGTTCGTGTTTGATTGCCGACGTTGACCTAGCTTGACATCCTGGCCACACTTCCTTTTCGTGTCAGTATGTCCGGACGTAGTACAATCCACGTGCTCATTTTGCACTGAACTGAATAACTGTATATATGTATGCGTGTTCTATTAACCATCAATTAACCACTGAATCACGATGAAAATCAATAATGTTTGGATTTTAATTACTTTATTTTTCTTGAATTTTGTATTACTTTTTTTACAATAAATTCGTGGCAATGTAAATATTTCCCGCCATGTGTCAAGAAATTATGACATCATTCTTACAGAACCAAAACCCAGATCATGTCGTTTGATTCCGCCAGTCTCTACTGTAAAGCAGCTAGGCAGGATCGAAAAGCTAATGTTTACCGAACGTGATCTGAATAAACAACCAACACATACTCAGAATCATGGAGCTCTGTATAAATTGTACCACATGACTTAAAGTCATATGAAACGAGTTACTGGTGAAAAATAATGTTTATCCAATTCTTGATCAATGCATGTATATATCGGTAACTTAGTCCTCTGTACACGATTTTATCATTTATTACGCAAATGTATCGTATAATCGTCAAGTTTTGTTCTCTCTG
Organism: Mytilus edulis; assembly: GCA_019925275.1. Classification (NCBI taxonomy): domain Eukaryota; kingdom Metazoa; phylum Mollusca; class Bivalvia; order Mytilida; family Mytilidae; genus Mytilus; species Mytilus edulis. The sequence goes on from CM034362.1 coordinate 69,505,774, forward strand.
TTTGTTATGATGTGTGATAATAGGACTGCTCATTACTTGTCGCGTTTGAAGCCGAAGTTTACCGATTGTCACCTTACAGTAAATAATCAACAAAGAAGCATGGATATTGAGCACGTGTTTAACATGTACAATCAGATAATAGTTTATTTCAGTGACAGATCACTGCGTATTTCGATCACTGATTTTTACGAGAAAGGTCAGGCTGGGGTCACTTTGCATACGGACAATATGTCGTCGAATTGCTTTCTGGAAGCAGGCAATTAAAAGAGAGTAAATATCTTCTTAATGTGGACAAATGATAGAATTTTCTTCAGAAAAAGTTTATGTACATAATTAAAGAATGAAAGCTATCCTTTTTGATATACGAAAAACCATATGCATCATTTTCTTTTTAATTTGAAGTTTATTTTGACTTTAAAGGAGACGTGCTGTAAGGATTAATAAACTTATCATGTACATGAGACGACCAGACATATCAATCATAGAATTAAAAAAAAGATTCATCAACAACAAGTGGCGGTTTACGGCCTTTAATGATGACCAGAACCGATACCGTCTGGTAACCAATAAAGGGTATTTCTGATCAACTGCGCAGCAGTCATAACGGTCTACTTATTAATGATAGTATCAAGAAATATTAAGCTCTAAGAACCCTCTGTTTATCATTATCATCATAACAAATACAATCCTTGAATATAATTTAATTTATTGTATACTATTTTGTACATTTTCTGTGTACCTGAGTGCATCACAGTGGTTTGATTCGTGATTATCCTTGTTTTGTGTAGTATGTCGTCATTTTCTGTGCACCTGAGTGCATCACTGTTGTTTGATTCGTGATTATCCTTGTTTTTGTGTAGTATGTCGTCATTTTCTGTGCACCTGAGTGCATCACTGTTGTTTGATTCGCGATTATCCTTGTTTTTGTGTAGTATGTCGTCATTTTCTGTGCACCTGAGTGCATCACTGTTGTTTGATTCGTGATTATCCTTGTGTTTGTGAAGTATGTCGCAGAACATTATTTACCATTCTTCCAGTCGTTACGTTGTCTGTTGCTCTTTGATTTTTGGTTTGTTATTGATTCCATGCTCTGCTCTCTCTGTTTTTAGTACCCGTATCATGTAAATAGATAAATTCATACTTACATAATCATTACTCAGAAATGTAATTCTCTTCAAAGGTATATGTCATTTCTGAATTACCCGTTTCTGACGTTGGAAACAAATGTGCTCGGTCAAGTGATTACTTGATGCATATGATTAACTACACTTATGGAATAAAATTTATTTATACTTTCTCTACAATAACGTTACTTTTAATTTCCGCGTTTTACAAAGCGTATGAGTTTGAAATTCTTCCTTAGTGTGTACGTTCAGATATATTAAAGTTTCCTTTGTAATTTGTTACGCAATCAGTTTATTCATGTCTAACATTCAATTTATGTCATTAAACTCATCATAGAAACCAGGATTTAATTGTGTACACAAGACGCACGTTTTGTCTACAAAAGACTCATAATGACGCTCTTATAAAAAGTTGATATGGTCAAATAACTTATGACGTTGAAGAGCATTTAAAAGACAAGTTTTGAAAGCTTTTTTACCAATAGAGCTATGGTCATCTATTACCGGGAAAGAAAATCTTTACTATTTCAAAAAAATCTAAATTTTGTAAACACCAAAGGTTAAACTTTATATCTTCATGCATTTTTTTTTTATCTTATCTTTGCAAGGAAGTCGAGCAAGACTTTGACATTTGTCCCGTCTAAAGGTTCATCAGATGCATTAGGTACCACAGAACAAAATCTGTTGAACACGATAACAAAATATAGCCTATTGCAATTGCAATCGAAAACACAGACAAACGTTGCACCTTAATAGCAATATACCTACTTCGTCTGCATATGGAACTTACATATTCATACTCATTCGGTTCTCAAGAAGTTTCTACTCAGACTTGTAAAACGTAATCAGGCTCTGAGCAGAAATATAATAAACCAGAGATATATCAAAGAATGTATCGTCCTTCTTTTAAAAAGACGTTCGTTTTGTTGATAGATATTCCATATCAGCTTCACAAATGATACGTGATGGTCTTGATGTATAGATTAAATGTAATGACGCTGTTTATAATCTTAATAATGTTTTATAGTATTCTTTTATTTGTCTTTGTAAATTATTACTTGTACTGTTTAGTCTATTTTTGGTAATAACCATTGACGTGGCTCGGTACATGTACATCCCGTCATTGTGTTATTGTGATATCATAATGGTAAATTTTTGTATTCTTGTCTTTAGATCATATATAAGAGTAAGCAATTCCACCAATATTGGTGAATTAGTTGATTTTTGGCTACGTCTTTGTGCCTATATTTTATAACCGGAGCAAGACGAGGTGCCGGAGTGCCGAAGAGCACAACCAAAATTTGGTGGGAAAACTGTCATTCACCTACCACATGCGGGATTCGACACCACTGGTGACCTACATGTATGTCAGGTTACACATAACAATTATGAATCTGGCGATTAATCGCATACCCTCACATCACAAACATGTATAGTAGGGTAAGGATAAGACTGTAACATAGTTGTAATCTACGATCTATATATTGAATATGGTTAAGTAAATAACGACAGCGTCTGTAAAACATTTAAAGAGGTTTCTTCACTTTAAATATTAAGAAACCTTTAGTTGTTGGGTTTCCTTGTTTGCAGCAACCGTTTATAAAGGAAACAATATGTAACTCAGACCCTGAAAAAATGTTGTTTCCTATAAAAATGAGGTTTGTCTTTAAAAAAACACATAAATGCATATCTATTGTCAGTTACAAATCAAGCATCTTGTGTATGAGTATATTTTTTTCTAAACACACATGATAAAGGCAACAGTAGTTCCCAATGTGAAATTATATTTGTTTTGAATAAACATTGAACGACAAAAGTTCTTTCTATGTGACGTTTACATTTTCTGACGTCAAAAACGCGAAGCAATGAATGTGGTTTTTTTTTAAAATTTAATAGATGCTTTTGTGCTTTTTGGTAAATGATTGTTTGTTTTGAGATTGTAACACAGTTGTTCAGGACTGTGTTCATTAGACGTTCGCGGTACCGCTATGTATGTATTGTAGCGTCACGCTACTTATGACGTTGAGATTTATGTGCAAATAGAGTTTAGAATCATTACAAGTAGAAACAGCTAGTATTTCTTATTGTGCCTAACAAGTCTGATAATACCACTCTAAGATATTGGTGCCGTGACCAGGATGAGTTCCAAACTACGTTCGATACGTACAGGACACTGAAGTGTTATTTCCCGACTTTTAAAGAAATTTGAGGACATCCGAGACGACGGAGATGAGCCCGTGAACACTAAAGAGTTAACTAAAATTGTGAACAATCTGTTGAAGAAACAAGAGACACTACAAAAACTAAATAAGAACATTCTAGAAAATCTTGATGAAGGAGAAGTAGAAGCCGAGATCGTCGATTCGGATGAGTATGCTTACACATTTAATGGAAAAATAACGCAAATACAAAAGCTCATTCTTGTCAATACATCCGCACTCAGTACAAATGCAAAAGATTTCGTCAGTTAAAGCGGCCCTTCTCTTTCCGCCCCTGCTCAGCCCGCTCATGATCAGCCAAGTTATGATCAGCCAAGTTATGCTCAACCTGCTCATGACCAACAAAGTTATGATCAACCCGAGAGATACACACTAAACATAATACATGTAATTCAAACTTCCGTGAACCGGAAACTCAGTTTTCACGTAGTAACACTAGAGTTAATGAGTACAACAAGTTGCCCAAATTGAATCTTCCTACCTTTGATGGTAATATTATGCAGTGGCAGTCATTTTGGGATTCATATGAGACATCCGTTCACGAAAACACTACTCTTGGAAATGTTCAGAAATTTAATTTTTTGAAGTCACTACTCCATGATGAGGCATTGAAAACCGTCACAGGGTTTGCGCTTACACATGCAAATTATGAGAAAACTATTTCTTTGCTGCAAGAAAGATATGGACAATCGCATGTAATAAGACAGAAGTATATGCAAGCACTTGTTGATATACCAGCCCCTAAATACACGATATCTAGCATGAAAAACTACTACGATGACATTGAGATACACATTAGAGGTTTGGAGTCATTAGGTCAAAGTGAAGACACATACGGAGCGTTTTTAGTGCCCATTATTATGAACAAACTACCCGGTGAAATCCGCAGAAATCTTGCCAGACAATATAGATCTACAGATTTACAACTGAATGAATTACGCCGAGGAACTTTATATTATGGATGCAGGCAAAACTTCAGAACAGTTAGAACCCCCTTCAGCTACCGCCGCCTTTCTGAAAAATACAAATTCCAGTAATCGAAATAGAGGTAACAAGAATACAAACGCAAGTAACACTAAACCCAAGCCACACTCGTCTGTTAATTGCACTAAAGTATCTGATTACAATGGCCGGATGTCAATCGTGAAAAAAAACCGCTTATGCTTTAACTGTCTAGGACACCATAGGTTATCCGCATGTAAATCTACAAAAACTTGCAACAAGTGTCACAAACGTCATCACACCAGCATTTGCAAAGACAATGTTAAAACAAATGAAGACAACAAACCAACAGAGATGTAAACGTAGACACAATTCAACACAACGCGGAGGAACCAGACACTGTTTTACACTCGCTATCGCCAGACCGTGTACTTTTGAAGACAGCAATTAACCCAGTAAGTGCAGAACATGAAATACTTGATGCAAAAATATTGTTTGACGAAGGCGCACAGCGGTCATTTATCACAGAGGAATTAGCCGAGAAATTGAAACTCAAGCCTACTGGAACTGAAAGAGTTAACCTATCCGGATTTGGAGACAATGCAAATAGTACTAAAATTCGCCATTTGAGAACAGGATTGGTATATCTCATAACTACAAATGGTAAACTGCCGATTCGAGTCTTGATCGTTTCAGAGATCGCAGCACCGATGAGAACCTATATACGCCAAGCAGCAAAACTTACATATTTGTCAGGAATCAAATTAGCTCACCCAGTAACAGCAGATGAAAACTTTGAAATTTCTTTTCTAATTGGAGCTGATTACTTCTGGTCAATTGTTCAGAATGATATTATCCGAGGCGATGGACCGACAGCTGTTCAATCAAAAATCGGATACTTGTTGTCTGGAACGCTACATTCACACAACTCTGACACAGATGTATACAAGAGAGCTTCAATGATGAACGTGATGATCGCAACAAAAACCGATGAGTACGACTTGGAGAACTTTTGGAAAATAGAGTCACTGGCTACCGAGAAAATTGAAACCACAAATTTAGAAGAACAGATAGATATTCAAAAGACTTATGAAGAGAAACAAATTCGTTACCATGACAATAGATATTTTGTAACATTACCATGGAAAGAGGATCACCCTACGTTACCGACAAATAAAGCCATTGCACAACGAAGGACAGAAAATATAGTAAGAAGACTAAGCAAAGAACACAAACTACTGGAAAAATATGGAGAAATAATGGCTGAGCAGGAGAAAAGGGGCTTCATAGAGAAAGTGGATACTACTAATGAGACCGATGAAAAGAGCAAAATACACTATATTCCGCATCATGCTGTGAGAAAAGATTCAACTACAAAATCAATCAGGGTCGTATTCGACTGCAGTTGTAAAGCAACACCAGAATCGCCTAGTCTTAATGATTGTTTGATGACTACTCCACCCAATTTAAATGACTTAGTCGGCATTCTTTTAAGATTTCGTTTACACCAATTTGCCGTTACTACTGATATAGAGAAGGCGTTCTTGAACGTTGGATTAGAGACACAGGATAGAGATGTCACACGTTTCTTTTGGTTCGATACACCAACAGACCCATCAACTCCACTATCAACTTACTGATTGAAGTCTGTATTATTTGGAGCCACTTCATCGCCATTCATACTGAATTCCGTTCTACAAAACACTTGAGAGAGAACCGTTGTGAATATACTGACACTTTAATGAATGATTTGTATGTTGATAATATACTGTCGAGTTTTCCTACAGAGAGTGCATTACTGAAATATTTTGACACATCAAGAGACTTATTCACTAGAGCAAGATTTAACTTGCGCTCATGGGCTTCAAATTCTCAACTTTTGCGAGACCGCGCAAATTCACACAACGTATTAGACAAAGATGAACTCATAAAAGTGCTTGGATTGAGATGGAACACTTGTAACGACACACTTACTTTCGCCAAACCGGAATACACAGATATTGAAGATACACGTATGACAAAACGAGAGATTTTAAGACAATCGTCGAAAATCTATGATCCACTCGGACTTATTGATCCAGTTACTGTGCGTAGTAAGATACTTATGCAGACTTTGTGGATTAAATTGGGATGAACCTCTTACATCTGAAATTCAACAGAATGGAAGTGTGTACTACAAGATATTAATGAATGTTCACATTTGGAGATTAATAGACCGTAATAGACCGTATTTCAAAGAAAAATCAGACAATGTAGAATTGCATGTTTTTACGGATGCAAGCTTGAAAGCCTATGGACATGCGCATATTTAGTCAGTGGAAAAGAAACCTTACTTGTCATGTCAAAGAATCGAGTGACACCTCTGAAACAGTTAACAATCCCGAAGTTAGAACTCAGTGCAGCTTTGATAGGCGCAAGACTCGTCAAGCATTTGAAATCGCACTTGGATGTTACAAGCGTCACATTATGGAGTGACAGTCCGATAACTTTAAGTTGCCTCACTACTGAGAAACAATTACCCGTTTTCGTTAGTAATCGAATGAAGGAAATAAACGAAATTACTCAAGAACACCAATGGAAGTACTGTCCGACAGATTCAAATCCGGCAGATATGCTATCGAGAGGAGTAACTGCAACGAAATTCTTAGAATTGGATCTTTGGATGAAAGGACCCGAATGGCTCACTGACAAATCAAACTGGCCACAGTGGAAGAATAAAGAATCACACATTCTTAGCACTACAATTGAGCAAGGACAATCAACTAGTGAACCGCAACAGAAAATCAGATCTTATGAAAGAATAAGTAAAATTATGGATATACAACGCTACAGCTCATACCAAAAACTTTTGCGTATAACAGCATACATATACCGATTCATAAACAACTACTGTAGAAATAATGACAAACTAACAGATATCTTAGTGTCAATGAAATTCAGACTGCTTCGACTTCATGGATTCGAGATTCGCAACTGCGTAAATACCCGGATGTTATTGAGAGTTTAAACAACAAATCAGAGAAAAATGCGCTAGTGAAGCAACTTAGATTGTACATGGACAAAATGAACATTATCCGCTGTGGCGGGAGAATTAACAATGCACCTATTGATGAATCAGCTAAATTTTCAGTAATAATACCGAACAAAGACAGACTTTGTAAATTAATTGTGATGAATGCACACGCAAGGAATTTCACTCTGGATAAGAAAGTACAGTGACATTTATTCGCCAGTCTTACTGGATTCCGTCGATTCGACAATGTGTGAAATCAATACTCCGTAATTGCGTTACTTGCCGTAAAATTACAGGAAGACCCTATCTTACACCCGAACCACCACCACTGCCGTCCGACAGACTTAATGATGCACCACCGTTTACCGTAATCGGTGTCGACTTCACAGGATCATTGAATCAAAAAGAACAGTATTAGTAAAGCATACATTTGTCTATTCACCTGCGCTATCACTAGAGCTGTGCATTTGGAAATCGTTGAAGAACTTACAGAACAAACATTTATTCTAGCGTTTAGGAGATTCGCCAGCCGCAAATCGTTACCAAAAATCATGATATCTGACAATTGTACAACATATACCGCAGCAGCGAAGGAAATTGAAATGCTTACAAAATCTACTACTATTCAGGAACAACTCAACATATATGGAACTCAGTGGAAATTTATTCCGAAGCGTGCAACATGGTATAGTTGGTGGGAACGATTGATCGGCTTGACCAAGAATTGCATAAAGAAAGTGTTAGGACGAGCACTAGTTACGAGTGCTAGAGACAATTGTGACCGAGATAGAGGCTATATTAAATGATCGTCCGTTAACCCACGTATCAACGGACCTTACCGATGATGAACCGCTTACACCGTCTCATCTTCTCTATGGAACACGGATTAAAACTTTACCGTATTCAGGAACAATTAATTTCAACAGTGAAGAGAACGTACAAAACTTAACACATAACACAACAAATAGACAATCTAGTGTTCAAAAACGCATTATACACGACTTCTGGAACATATGGCGACGAGAATATCTCACTTCACTTAGGGAACAACATAGAAACACCGGAATTAACACTCAAATCATTAAAGTGGGCGACATTGTACAGATTCATGATGATACCCGAAGGACAGTGTGGAATATAGCGATTATCGTTAAGTTAGTTTATGGGAGAGATGGACTTTGTAGGTCTGCCATTTTACGCACTAAAAATGTAAGACTAAAAATGGTACAACATCTAGACCAATAAGTAAGCTATATCCACTTGAACTCTTATCAACAGACAGTCCGTGTGATTCTAGTGACAATACTATTACTTCAACTTCAAAGCAAAAACTGATGCCAAGGAGAAAATCAAAAGTTGGATTCAACCGTTCCGTAAAACATAAAGACTGTTTAAGTGTAAATAGTTAACGTTTTATTTCATTTGAGAGACAATAGTTATTTCATTTTAAGATTTTTTCTTTATTTATTGCTTAAATTATCATTCGCTGGCCCCCAGGATGTCCAGGACTGTGCTCATTAGACGTTCACGGTACCGCTGTTCACGCATCGATGTAAATATAACGGAATTTGATGCGACTGTAATATAAGTGAGAGGGTTAGCGCTATAAAACCAGGTTCGATCCACCATTTTCTACATTTGAAAATGCCTGTACCAAGTCAGGAGTATGACAGTTGTTGTGCATTCGTTTAATGTATTTTGTCATTTGATTTTGCCATTTGATTAGGGACTTAACGATTGAATTTTCCTACGGGAGTTCAGTATGTTAGTGATTTTACTGTTTACCGTTGTTCAAAAGTCATAAATTGATTTATAGAAGAAAACACGATATGTGTTACTTTTCCGGCTATTTTGCAGCACAAAATGAAGGTCGACTTATTCGTTCAATCACCCTACTTATACTGAATGCACATATACAAGGTCGGGAATTCAACATCTTTATATTATTACACAAGAAGTTGGACTTAGACTTTTTACAGTCTATAAAGTATTGATTTCTGATGCTTGTATAAAGAAGAACCAAAATACATCACAATAGTTTCAGGTAGGTTCTTAAGGAAATATGAAGAAGGGAGCAATCAACAATCAATTATTTTTTTTGAAGAATATGACAACATGTGGAGAGAAAAAAGTAAACACCTGTTACATTATCCCTTGAGTGATGTATAGAATAAAATGAAACATTATATATATTAAGGCTTATAAATATTTTGATATGAGCGTCACTGATGAGTCTTATGTAGACGAAACGCGCGTCTGGCGTACTAAATTATAATCCTGGTACCTTTGATAACTATTGCCAACAGGAAAACATAGAAGAGATTACAATTATAGTATTTCCTTAGAAATGCGTTCACATCAAAGAAATAGTCAAAATATCAACTTCCGATCTATCAAATTTTCTAAATGCTTCGTACTGAAGAATTATCTTCGTAGAAATAATAAAAAATGTTACAATAATCTGTATATTTTTAATAAATCACTCTCTTTTAACAAACTATATATATATAAGATGATGTTATAAGAAAATCAATGGGACCAATACTTGTATTGTATCTTCTCCTTTTTTAATGAAACGAATTACCACTAAATCATGAAGTCACCAGTACATGACTGATGTTAGATACATGTATAAAAATCAAAAATTGTAAATAAAGTGAGAATATCAAATCATAACAAAATACTGTAAATGGCCAAAGAAAACATCATAACAATATATATAACATAAACTATTTGTAACTCTTTAATTTATAGTTAAAGATAGACACTTTTCATCCATGTTTTGATGTCAACTGTTTTCATTTCATATCAGTACTTAAGTACTCTATTGGGATGTAATCCTCAAGATCCTTTCGTATTGTTCGCAGTCTCTCTGCACCTGCAATAATAGATTTTTTCTGTTCAAAACCCAATTTATTTTTTTGGTATTTGCCCTGTGGTTAAACATTGAGTTTTTTTGTCGTTTAGTTGCTATCTTATGACGAATACCCTACTTTTCATATTTCTTTAATTGACTATTTATTTTAATGAAAGTACAATCAAGTCAGCAATAATCAAATGACACAGGAAATGTCATTTTACATTAAAGTACAATTCTGGGAGTACAATCACTTCGTCTTCATCTATTTACTAGATTTTAACGTCGGTAAATTTTCGCCCTAAATTGGTCTACCAAAGTTTTTTTAAATGCATATCTCAATTTCTAAATATTCTTTATCAATAGATATGAGAATGGAAACTGAGAATGTGTTAAAAAGACAACAACTTGACCAAAGATCAACAAACTGTCCATCAAATAGACTGATCGCTTATATGTGATATTAGGGACGACATCAAAAGATCAATGCAAGATAAAAAAACCAAACTTAAAAATGATTTATTTTTTTTAGGGAGGGGGGGGGGGTAATTGCTGCAAGATTTGTGAATCCAAAATCGATTTTACATAATATTGGTCAATCAATTTTTCCCAAATTAAGTTAAGAAGGGGGTGGGGGGGGGGGGGGTCAGTGAAAAAACTATGTGAATTAAGTGTTTTTATCCTACATTGAACTTTTTAATGTCGTTCCTAAGGGATTTCTAATTTTCTACTTAGTCCAATAAATATTTCAATATATTTTTAGAAATCCTTTGCAAGTCCTGTTTCAAAAAGAAATTGTTATATATGCTTATAAGTGATACCTATTTGCATATACCTGATTCAAGGGTAGAAGTTATCATTATCATAGGATTTTTCCAAACGTTTCATACCATTTCTGACAGACGATCTTTTGAATATTTTGTGGTTAAGACACGAAAGTGTAATCGTTATTCGCATTCAGTCATCAATATTTACCGAAACATTTTGAGAATGTGCTTTGTCGTACAAATGTTGATGCATAACATTTTGAACTTTTTTCTCATAAAAATGATAGAACTTGAAATGACAATAATCTTTATTTTTAGACAACCATGATTCTTATGTGCCACATGTGTAGCAGGATCTGCTTACCCTTCCAGAGCACCTGAGATCAACCCTAGTTTTTGGTTAGGGTTCGTGTTGCTTATTCTTTAGTTTTCTATGTTGTGTCATGTGTACTATTGTTTTGTCTGTTTGTCTTTTACATGTTTAGCCATGTCGTTGTCAGTTTATTTTCAATTTATGAGTTTGACTGTCCCTCTGGTATCTTTCTTCCCCTTTTTATCCTATATATTTTTCACCTCTTCTCTTGTCTCCTGATCTGACACTAGGTGTTTCAGGTCTTCTGGTTGGATCATCTGTAAAGCTTCTGTCATTTTCTGATATCTTGTGTTGTGAGGACAGTACTAGTTGCATTTCCTCTTTACTTACACCTGCTACGTCACCAGGTCTGTAAATGGTTACATATATAGGAAAGGTTACACACGGCCACCGAAAGCTTTATTATTTGTGAAGCCCAGGTGGTCGTGTGGTCTAGCGGGACGGCTACAGTGCAGGCGATTTGGTGTCACGATATCTCAGTAGCATGGGTTTGAATCCCGGCGAGGGAAGAACAAAAAATTTGCGAAAGCAAATTTACAGATCTAACATTGTTAGATCTGTAAATTATATATATACAATTCTTCTAAACATCAACCCAACAATGTAAGATCTGTAAATTTGCTTTCAGAAATTTTGTGTTCATAAAATTTTTTCTTCCCTCGCCGGGATTCGAACCCATGCTAATGTGATATCGTGACACCAAATCGCCTGCACTGCAGCCGTCCCGCTAGACCACACGACCACCTGGGCTCTACAATAATAAAGCTTTCGGTGGCCGTGTGTTACCTTTCCTTGTCAGTTTTAATCTAGCGTCGTACTACAGTACATGATATATTAGACATAGATATATATATATAAAAAAAAAACATGCATTGTCTCCAAAAATATTATCATTTTTAAATAGATTAGGAACATGAAGAAAGCGAGGTTTTGTCGTCTTAAACCAGGCGATATACGGTCAGCGACTGTATATTACAAATGATTATACGGTCAATGCAATTTGACTACGCAAAAAAAAAGCACAGCTGCAGTTCATTATCATAGTTTACTTACATGAATAAATGCTTTGCAATATCAAATACGTTTGCGTTCCCTTGAATTCCAACAATTACCTCAATTTCCCAAATTATGCTCCAAATTTGAAAAGTAATTATATTATATAAATGGAAAAACAAAATGTATACCCAACAGAAAACAATAAAAAAAAATATTATTTTCTTAAAATGGAATTTCTATTATTTGTATAGAAAACAAATTGAATCCTCAAAAAAGTTCTATGAAAATATTCATCCTAAACTATTTATCTATCTACTCATACTTCTGATTAAAGTCCGATGGATGAGATGTTCTTCCACGTGCTAGTATCTCAAATATCTTTCCAGCATATTTATCCGTATAACTCTCTGTAGGGAGCTGTTTGTCGTGTCTTTCAGCGTACCACCCCATTGTTAAATCTTTCAGATTTGTTATCACCTTATCTCGAACGTCATCACGGCAACTTTTTATTTGAGTTTCCAGCATCAATAACTGGGCTTCAAGTATTCGTCGTACCTAATCATTTTCAAAACAAACATAAAAAATATACATCAATAGACCTTACAAAATACAGCCGATTTCAATGAGTATGTATCTAACGGTAATATCTTTGGTTAGCTTGCTTGCTAGCTGAACCGTGAATTCATTGTTATGCAAGTTATACTAACCTCCTTTCGAAGTAGCCTAGTCCTACAGACAGATAGATTGACTATCTGTCGGACTAGGATACTCTTAAAGTAGGGTAGTTTACCTAACCTAACAATGGCTTCACGGTTCAGCTAGCAAGCAAGCCAACCAAATATATATAACCTTAAGCTACATACTCATTGGAATCGGCTGTAATGATTACAAAACAGTTTTGATTCCACGGTGAATTTTTGATGATCAATTGCATACAAGCTAATTTAAATGTGCAATAAAAATATATAGCTCCATGTGCTACTTTTAGAGATGAATGCGGTCGACATTTAAGATATTTACAAACAAATGTTGTTGTTTTTTTTTTACATTTCTGTCCTTTGGCTAGAAATATTGAACTATTGTTTCAAAATATAACCGCATCGGATTTTTGCAATAGCATTTGCAATATCTTTGTGTACATTAATACGAAATGTATGCTCTATATTTGTGTAACAATTCGTTGGAAACGTTTCATTTTTATGGAAAACAAATATCTTGCTGTGTTTTTATCTAATTCGGAAAAAGCATCGTGCATTTGTTCATACAGAATGGTACAAATAATATTCATTTAAAAAGTGTGTCCATGTATCTTTTTTTCGGTGTGTCAGTTTGACCAAAAGGTATGTTAGCAATGTCATTATATAATACAGCCGTTAAAATAATACATCAAACTGTTCAGCGGGGGGGGGGACCTTTTTCGGGACGTCGGGATCGGATGTGTTTAAGCTCGGGATTTCGGGATTGACCCTTTCGGGACCGGGAAATCGTTTTTTGAATTTCGGGGTTCAATTTTTAGTAAATTCGTGACCTCGGGATTTCATGTTTTTAAGCCCGGGATTTCGGGATCTGAACCCCTCCGAGCCCCTTCTTCATCCGATTTGACAAAAATATTTACAATCTAAATACGATAGTACTCACGTCATGATCTCCTTTATGAGACTGGTCAGGTAGGCTTATATTGGATTTCTTTAATCTATTTGATTTTTGTTCCCTTTGTTCGAATTCTTCCAAAATAGCTATGCAGTTGCCATATACTTCATAAACCATTTGGGCACTTGCTATTTTAACAATAGAATAAACAACATTGATTACTAACAATATCAATTTGAAAAACGACTAGACTCGGATTTGTGTTACGCATAATTTTCCAGAATTTCGTTTTACTTAGATTTTAAAGTACTTCATATACAAAGTAAACACCTAGTTGTTTTCATGCTGGCTTCAAGAACGGTAGATATGGGTTCAATCAACAACCGGGACAAATAAAAGACTTAAGATTTTTTAATTGGTTCGATATTCATATAACGTGCCGCAAATTCAGGTACTCATATATGATCCAAAATCTATGGGAGTGATATTTGACATGTTGCTCTTTTTAACAAGAGACAAAGTATACCTATTCATTGGTGCTGATTTCGAAAAACAAAGGACCATCATGACCATATAATAAAAGTGTACAACTATAGAGTGTTTAACCGTTTCTAAAACATGAATTTCAAGAGCATCTTGTGTGCAAATATAAGGAATTTTTATATCCAAAAGTCTTATAACAAAAGCTTTACGGGGTATTAAAAATTGCGGAAATTAAATCTCGCCTCATACCACGAACATCTAACATTATGTGTGAAAATCCTAAGGCCTCAAAACGATCCATGAATATCAAAGTTTATGATCTAGGCTAATGAATCGAAAAAATTATATGATGAACGCCTGCCTTAAATAAAAGGATGTGATGTTTCGTAACGAAACAAGAACTACTTAGGAGAATAAACAGAGAACGACTTGGACAAAAACTTGAGTGCAGTAGGGTGGCATGTTTCCTGTGGACTGTTTCCCTATGAACTAACATATTAAAACTCTTGCTGAGTGCGTACAAGGCATGTGTCATATTGATATCTGGTGAATATACAAAATGTATGAATATAATACAATTCTGATAAAGATGTAATAAATGCCACTGGACGTAAACCAATAACTCGTAATCATCATCGTCAAGGTGGGATGCAGTGTTTTTGTTACATATAAAACTAACGTACTACACACATTGCTCCTCTGGTTTTGTGTCAATTAAGCAATGAATTACCGACTGCCGTTTCTACAACTAACCTATCATAATAGCAAATATTGTTTGTGTACGTGTTCATGAACCAAATTACAATAAAAAAAAACAAAAATATTTGCATATAAAGTCCGACAAAGAAGCCAGTATATGTATCATCTGTTCATGAGGGGTTGGTATCTTTTATGATAGGACTTGTCCATTAATTTGGCAACACTAATATTGGACTTCAAATTACTTTTTTGTGTTGCTCAGTCTTCCCTTTTTGCACCATCGTTTGTCTGTTTTTTTTTTTTTTTAAGCCATGACGTTGTCAGTTTATTTTCGACTTTTGGGTTTTTTAAATTAAACAATTATAGTTAAGTTTAGAATACAGAGTGATTAAATTAATTTAAATGTCCATCTCATACTAATCACGTTTACATAGAAGTCTTGATTAACAAACAAAGGTGAGTTTTATGGCTTGTGACGAGTTAATTATTAATCCATGAAAGTGTTTATACGTATACAAATACCGTTAAAATTGTCCCTAATCTGTTGCGTAGGGTTCACCGCCGGTCACTTTGATTTTGTTCTTGATTAGAAATATGATCTGGTCAACAATTTCAGACTAAAAACTGTTTGACTTTCTATTTTTTGTTACAAATAGTGCACATGAAAACATTCCCTCGGAAGGAAAGGACGTTGCTGATACTACAAATGTACTATAACAAATAGTAGCCTCAGGATAAACATATTTATAATCTTAGTTGATTTTATTTAATATTACGAAGGGGATATTTCAACGGAACTAAAGTGAGTGGAAATGTGAAAAGAAAATATCTCAAAATGTATTACAGGCAAACGAGTATCCGAGTACTAAAACTGTACTCGAGTACTCGGCCTTCCGAGCGAGTACCCGAGTACTCGAGTACTCGTTGCCATCCCTAGTATTTATAATGAAGATGCGAATAAGTTTAATGAAATAAGCCTAAACATTTTATATCATCTTACAGCTAATTTCCTAATGCTTGTAGAGAAAACAAAATTGTAGAATTGCCTGCTATGTTTCGATAAAATGTTAATTCAAGTTTTATAATTAAGATTGATATCTTCAAACAATATATATTGAAAAAAGAAGATGTAGTATGACATGTAGGCACATTTTAAGCTGTATAAATTATATTTAAATTTGATTAAATGTTATCCAATTACAATTGTACAATATACTAACAAAGCAAGCAAGCTCACCAAAGTCTTGGTTTACATGCAGTAGGAAATTAGCTGTAATATAAGCAAAAGTAAATTTGTTTACCGTCTGCTGTTCGTTGACAATACTTTAATTGCTGGGCTTGCTGCTGATAATGTCCTTGGTCTTCATGATGACCATGGTAGCCTTGGTGGCCATGATTACCGGTCATATATTTGCCATTTGACATTTTAGGGAATATTACTCTTCAAAAACAATATCTGAAATGAGAAAAGTAGTTTGAATATATGCTTAACATGTGATCTTTAAGACGGTGTTTTGATTGGCTGAGAATCGTTTAAAAATCCCCAAACTATATTTATACTAATTCCTCGAATTCGATTATTTCTTCTGGTAAACGATTAAAGGCGCATGTCGTTAAGCTTATATTCTAAAATTAATTTTAAAATTCCACTATTATGTTTTAAAAATTATCTACAGACTGTGACGTAGTGTAGTCCCTGGACTGTAAATTTTAAATTTCTTTTTATATTATTGCAAGTCATTATACTGCGAAAACGTTTACATACATTTCGTTATATTTAAGATGAAATATAAATAAACTCAAAGTATATGTCTTTAGCATTGGCATTTTGTCAAATTGCGTCGTACATTTCTTTTGTATTGGAATTTTTCATGTACTCTAGATTTTTGTAAGGTGTTCCCTTATTTTCATTGGACTAATATAGGACTTCCTAATAAAGTTCTTTGTAATGTTTATGACAAAGTTCTCAGGAAAATATTCACAGATTCATTGTTCTCGATGTTGACATGGAATTGAATTAATATTTACTAATCGAATTATGTACGAATAAAAATATGTTTCAACAACTTGTAGAAAACTATTGTAAATGACGGACTGTTCGTAGTTTCGTTTAAATTAACAATTAATTAAACTAAGACTTATTTAGAAGAAACATACAGTATAGATATTTAAAAAAAACAACGCTTTATATAAATTGTACGTGTCCAAATAATCCAGTCAAATCTAGCATAAATTTGACCATAACCTAAAAATAATTGCAACAGAAGATTTTTAAGTGTTAATCTTTAGCATTATACCAAAAATATACATAGAAAAAAGTCCCATAAAATCTTAGAGGAAGACTAAAAAAATCACGATTAAAATTCCTATGGAGATTTGCATTGAAAAGGGAGACAACTCTACAAAAAATAGGCAGAAATATCAATAAAAAATATTTTTTTTTTTTAACTTTACCGCTTCTATTCAACAGAATGTATTGATTCTTGATATTTTAGCCGTCTTTAGAGTATAACAACTCTGAAGGTTTTTCATATCTTCTTTCAAGCAACAATCTAGATTTGGTAAATCATAAGTTGAACATTTATTGAATTTTCAACATGTTATGGTAAAGAATCTCAAATCTGATAAATATAATTAAGCAAATATTCTTCTTTTTTTGCGGTTTAAAGTTTCTTTAAACAATGTAAATGCTGAACAAATATGATATACACATATAAACAATACCAAATTTAAAATCTAACACTTTGATTTATTATATCATTGCTGTTATTTTACCAGCAAACCAAATAATTCACACGAAAATTTGATCTAAAATTTCTAATTAAAATGTAACGGAGTCATATAATTATAGACATGAAACAGCTATAAAACTGCAAATAGTGAATAACTTAAAGAGGAATTTTATTTGTATGAATATTAAAAATGAGCATTGAACTTATTTGAAAAATGACGTTTTCCAAATAAGATATAATCATTTCTTTAAATTAACTTCATAAACAAATACTTTTGCATTGGTATTTTTTTTTTATTAAATATTATTATAGCTGTATTTCAATTAGCTTAAAATAAAACTTCCTTCTTAATTTCTAAGTAAGATAAAGTTCATATTTCTTCAAAAGGGTTAAAAATCTGTGTTCATCGAGTTCTTCGAATGTTCTGACCAACTTATAAAAAATGCAATAATTTAGTAAAAAGAAAATTTTGAAAAATATATTGACTAAGGTAAAGTAACAAACGTAATAACATTCACTGAGATACAAATAACCGCCATGTAACTCACATTGAAGACTGGCATGCAAGTAAGAGGTTTAGCTAGCTATAAAACTAGGGTTAATCCACCATTCTCTACATACACATATGTTCCATTTCACGTACCAATGTGTTATCTGTCTTTTTAATTTTGGTAATGGTCACCGTTACCATGGAAGCAACAGATATGACTAAAAACTCTCGTGCTTATTGGCAAATGTCGAGTTGCTAACTGACTTGAAATCTCCAAAATATCCACCGTTACTGATTATGTATCATGAATATTGGACGAAAAATGCTTCGAACTTATTGAACATTTATAGAAATATGTGTTTCATGCAAATATTTGCATTTACTTTTTTAAACATAAGATACATGCTGGTGCTACATGCAGAGTAGTATCTGCTTACCCATCCGAAGCATAAAGCAAGCTCAGCCTTTAGTCTTCCATTGTTCTGTGTTGTAAATAATTGATTGTCTTTTTTCGGGCTTTTGGCATGGCGTTGTCATTTCTACTTAGGAGTTTGAATGTCCCTTCTGTATTTCACCCCTCTCTCTAGAAGTCACTTATGTAAACGCTCTATACAAAAAGACGGATCTCTGAACTTCAGGTATTTTAGGTCCTTATTAAAGATTTTGTGTGCTATAACATAAAATTGTATATGTACCCTTTTTATACTCATATTAAAACTAGAGCAGTTGTGCATTGATCTTTTTTTGTGTTTGTTTGCGGTTTGGCCTTTTTTTTTGGGGGGGGGAGGGGGCGGGGGCGGGGGCGTTCAAATTAATTCGAGGCCTATAACATATAACTGAATTCAATGAGACAATACAAGTCTATTAGATCTGGTCACAGTGAATCAGTTATCTTTATACTAAGTAAAATAAAGGAATTAAGGATATCAATACACATTTTATATTTTTGAAAGTATTTTTTAATTACTTGTAAGTATGGCTCGAATAAAACTATAGACCTCAAACTTCTAATTATTCAGAAATGTGAAAGGAAGTGATCTTAATACAGATATTTATACTAGCATTATACACATTTCTGAAATACCATATTAAAAAAATACACAAATGATCTATTTAAAACCCAAATTTAAATTATCCGTGAAGATCAATAGAATTTCGAATATATTTTTGTTTTGTATTCTTATTGGCTTAAACAATAATTCTAAGTACAACGGATTTTAAAATTTAAGAAATATGTGAGAGCTGTGCTAAAAGAGATCGGCAATTTTATAATTCAACTTTTAACAAAATAAGTTGAAACAAGTTTAATGTTAATATCCTCAACATGTCAGAATTTACAAAAACACATACGTTCGAGTAGATTAAACTATTAAACATTAAATCAATAAAAACATAGTTCATCCTATTCTCGTTACATTTTCAATATGCACAAAACGAGCATGAACTTACGATCAAAGGTTATTAATTAAAAACCATGATAATAAAATACTATGGTGTTGTTTTTTTAGTGATTTTGGTTTTTTTTTAAGAAAAAATCAAACATTACTTTATATGTAATTTGCTATATATGTATATAGTTATGAGTCCCCATGAACCCACATTATATCGACACAATCTTCTGAAAGTTTGTCATTGCGTTTCTCAGACTTTTTGAGATGTTTTACCTAAATCCGTTGGATTTGTACTGATTGATACTTTAAAGTGGAATAACATGATGTATTTATTATTCATAATTGGATAACCGTTTTGTACTATCTTCCAGTAACTGCGTGTCTATTCCTTGTGGTATATAAGTTGTTGTTTATACTTAGACCCGATCATAAGAGTTAATATATTTGCATTTGATTTTTACACTGTTCCAGATTAGGGGGGTCTAGCCTTCACAAACATGTTTCGTCCCGCCATTTATTATTTAGTGTTTATCATTGCTTCATATATGTCATATTTGTTTTTCATTATTTGAATTTTAGTTATTATAAATTACGCCGTTAGTTTGCTTGTTTGAATTTTTTTCACAAGTTTCATGTAATAATAAATGACTTAACATTGCTGACATGCATCCATGTCATTTAGAAACTGGTGGATAGTTTTTCATTGACAATTATCCCACATCTTTTTATTTTTAATAAAGAAGAGAAGTATATAATGAAAACGTTATACAAATGATTTTTACCCCCCCCCCTCCCACACACCTTAAATAAATATATAAACTGCATTCTGTGATTAATCAAACGAAACAAAATTAGGATTTCAAATTCTTTTCTATCATATTGGCAGTACATACAAATGCTTCACATTATATGCGCTTCATTTACATAATTAACTACTTAATGTCTATCCGTTATCATGGTTAAATATAGTAACTTGGGTATTCATATTTCTCCGAACTTTAAATTAAATTGAGTAAATTAAAAGAAATATGCTATATTTAGAATGGGTGTTTTACGTATGTTAGTACATTTGGACATTTGTATTTGATCGTTAAAAGACTTTAATTTGACAATCTCTACTATAGAAGATGAGTGTGGAATGGTACCAACTGTCAAATTTTAAGTGTCCAATAACCGGATGCAAGGGGTATGTTCATTTTTGTAATTTTTAAGTACAAAAAAAAGTTTTTAAATTCTGAATTGTTTGTATCAGTTGAACTTAATATATGTTTTATAATTTTATACAAAGTAATCTCTGCATTTCTTGTTCTTTTTCTCTTTTATACAATGGCTACTTCAAGAGGAGCGTAGAGACGGGATGCACTGTTTTATTTAAAATTGTTAAAAAAAACGGCGCTTTTTTTGACTATTAAGAACAATTACGCATCCCCCCCCTTTTTTTTTTTAACTCGAACCCTTGATTCGCCCCTGCTGTTAGACATTTTTGTATTTTTGTTAACACCTTATAAGGAATATAACAATTTGAAGTCAATGCGAAACTAGTTTTACTAAGTCTTAAGATGTTTTGTATAATCATATGTAGATGGTGGTTGTTATGCCATGGTCTTGTACTCGCATTTTTGCTTACCCTTCCGGAGCACCTGAGATCACCCCTAGTTTTTGGAGGGGTTCGTGTTGTTTTATTCTTTAGTTTTCTATGTTGTGTCATGTGTACTATTGTTTTTCTGTTTGTCTTTTTCATTTTTAGCCATGGCGTTGTCAGTTTGTTTTAGATTTATGAGTTTGACTATCCCTTTGGTTTCTTCCGTCCCTCCTTTGTTTAATGATCACGGATGGATACGATGAAATTAGTGCGTACTTACTAAAAAGGGAAACTTTCATGTTTATTTGAGAGAAATTACATACTAAAAAAAAAATCGGAATTCAAATTGGTTGCTTTCCTAGTTACAGACTGGTAGAACGTAGAGTTAATCCTTTCAAAGACTCCGTGTCCAATTGTGCAGATGTCGCGGATCCAGTCATTTATTAAGTAAAAGGGGGAGGGGGTTCCAACTATTTATCCCAAAATTGTTGATAGTTCAAAAGTTTTTTTTTACACCCTGACCCCCAACTCCCACCCCTCACACCGTAGATCCGACACTATCCATCATAAACGCAGTGCTGTATGATTGCTGATTGAACATCCTTAAAAATATTTCAGTGCGATTCTTATTGAATGCGATTGTTTGAATATTCTAATGGTACATATTTTGTGTTTTCATCAGTTTCAATAGAAAATAAGGTATTTTTAAATAAAATTAAAATGTCTTTTTTCTGTTTTTTTTAAGTGCACAGGAACCAACTAGTTGGGTGTGTGCTAACGATGGAACCGACATCTTCATCGCTCAAACTGGTAATTTAAGATGCAGTCATTTAAATCAAGGACAGTATAGTCATTTTGCTCCAATTTGCAACTGGGGCTTTGACTGTGGTAATCATGGTGACCATCCAGTCCACAGATTTAAAAAAGCAGATTTACAAGGATTTTCTTTTGCTTTATCTCATGCGCTGCAATTAGTTTCTGTAGCAGGAGCAAATTGGTGTGCGGCTTTAATAACAGAACTGGGGAAACAATACGAGTATGTTTAAAAAACATTAGAGGCAGCAGCTATTCGTCCATTTTAAGAAGATAATAAATTTGTTTTGATTGTTTTCTGTTGAGTATACGTTGTATTTTCATTTATATAATATAATTACTTTTCAAAGTTGGGAGCATGATTTGGGAAATTGAGGTAATTGTTGGAATTTAAGGGAATGCAAACGTATTTGATATTGTAAAGCATATTTATGTAAGTAAACTATGATAATATACTGCAGCTTTTTTTGCGTAGTCAAATTATATTGACTATAATCATTTGTAATATACGGTCGCTGACCGTATATCGCATTATTTTTAAAGGACGAAAAAACCTCATTTTTTTTACGTTTCCTATAAGCGATGTAAAAATTAAAATATTTTTGAGACAATGCATGGTCTACTTACAGGCCCGGTGTCGTAGCAGGTGTCAGTAAAGAGGAAATGCAAATTGTACTGGCCTCACAACACAAGATATCAGAAAATGACAGAATCTTTACAGATGATCCAACCAGAAGATATAAAACATCTAGTGTTAGATCAGGAGATAAGAGAAGAGGTGAAAAATATATAGGATGAAAGGGGGAGGAAAGATACCAGAGGGACAGTCAAACTCATAAATCGAAAATAAACTGACAATTAACGACATGGCTAAACATGTAAAAGACAAACATACAAACAATAGTACACATTACACAACATAGAAAACTAGGGGTGATCTCAGGTGCTCTGGAAGGGTAAGCAGATTCTGCTACACATGTGGCACATTAGAATCATGGTTGTCTAAAAATAAAGATTATTGTCATTTCAAGTTCTATCATTTTTATGAGAAAAAAGTTCAAAATTTTATGCATTAACATTTGTACGACAAAGCACATTCTCAAAATGTTTCGGTAAATATTAATTACTGAATGCGAATAACGATTACACTTTCGTGTCTTAACCACAAAATATTCAAAAGATCGTCTGTCAAAAATGGTATGAAACGTTTGAAAAAAACCTATGATAATGATAACTTCTACCCTTGAATCAGGTATAGAGGAAATGCAACTTGTACTGGCCTCACAACACAAGATATCAGAAAATGACAGAAGCTTTACAGATGATCCAACCAGAAGACCTAAAACACCTAGTGTTAGACCAGGGGACAAGAGAAGAGGTGAAAAATATATAGGATAAAAAGGGGAAGAAAGATACCAGAGGGACAGTCAAACTCATAAATCGAAAATAAACTGATAACGACATGGCTAAACATGTAAAAGACAAACAGACAAACAATAGTACACATGACACAACATAGAAAACTAAAGAATAAGCAACACGAACCCTAACCAAAAACTAGGGGTGATCTCAGGTGCCCTGGAAGGGTAAGAAGATCCTGCTACACATGTGGCACATAAGAATCATGGTTGTCTAAAAATAAAGATTATTGTCATTTCAAGTTCTATCATTTTCTATGAGAAAAAAGTTCAAAATTTTATGCATCAACATTTGTCTGACAAAACACATTCTCAAAATATTTCGGCAAATATTGATGACGGAATGCGAATGACGATTACACTTTCGTGTCTTATCCACAAAATATTCAAAAGATCATCTGTCAAAATGTATGAAACGTTTGAACAAAACCTATGATAATGATAACTTCTACCCTTGAATCAGGTATATGCAAATGGGTATCACTTATAAGCATAACCTATTCTTTTGAAACAGGACTTGCAAAGGATTTCTAAAAATATATTGAAATATTTATTGGCCTTAGTAGAAAATTAGAAATCCCTTATGAACGACACTAAAAAGTTCAATGTAGGATAAACACACTTAATTCTCATAGTTTTTTCACTACCCCATCCCCTTCTTAACTTTATTTTGGGAAAATTGATTGAACAATGTGGATATATGTAAAATCGACTTTGGATTCACAAATCTTGCAGTAATTAATCCCCCCTCTCCTATAAAAAAATCATTTAAGGTTGGGTTTTTTAACTGACATTGATCTTTTGATGTCGTCCCTAATATCACACATAAGCGATCAGTCTATTTGATGGACAGTTTGTTGATCTTTGGTCAAGTTGTTGTCTCTTTTACACATTCACGTTAATCTCATTTATATTGATAAAGAATATTTAGAAATTGAGATATGCATTTAAAAATCTTTGGTAGACCAATTTATGGCGAAAATTTACCCACGTTAAAATCAAGTAAATAGATGAAAACGAAGTGATTGTACACCTAGAGTTGTACTTTAGTGTAAAATGTCGTTTGATTATTACTGACTTGATTGTACTTTCATTAAAATGAATAGTCAATTAAAGAAATATGAAAGGAGGGTATTCGACATAAGATAGCAACCAAACGACAAAATAAATCAATGTTTAACCACAGGGCAAATACAAAAATAATAAGTTGGTTTTTGAAAAGAAACAAATATATTATTGCAGGTGCAGAGAGACTCCGAACAATACAAAAAGATCTTGAGGATTACATCCCACCAGAGTATTTATGTACTGATATGAAATGAAAAAAGCTGACATCAAAACATGAATGAAAAGTGTTAATTTTGGACAATAAATTCAAAAGTTACAAATAGTTTATTTTACATAATATTGTTATGATGTTTTCTTAAAAAAAATTTTTTTTTGCCATTTTACAGTATTTTGTTATGATTTGATATTCTCACTCTACTTACAATCTTTGACTTTTATACACGTAGCTTACATCAATAATGTACTGGTGACTTCATGATGTAGTGGTAATACGTCTCATTAAAAAAAAGGAGAAGATAGAATACAAGTATTGGTCCCATTGATTTTCTTATGACATCATCTTATATAGATAGTTTGTTTAAAGAGAGTGAAAATGATTTATTAAAAATATACAGATTATTGTAACATTTTTTTTTATTATTTCACAAAGATAATTCTTCAGTACGGAATATTTAGAAATTTGTTAGATCGGAAGTTGATATTTTGGTCATTTCTTTGAAAGGAACGCAGTTCTGAGTAAATATCATAATTGTAATCTCTCCTTTGTCTTCCTGTTAGTAAAAGTCTTAATATAAATATTGTACCATTTTATTTTTTTACATCGCTCAGAATGTTGATGAAACAGGTGCTCAAATTTTGCTCCCCACATGTCATATTCTTTAAGAAAAATAAATAGTTGATTGCTTTCTACTTTATTTTTTCTTAAGAACCCAACTGAAACTATTGTGATGTATTTGGTTCTTCTTTATACAAGCATCAACAGTCAAGACTTAATAGACTGTAAAAAGTCTAAGTCCTTCTTATTGTGTATTAATATAAAGATGTTGGACTTCCCGACCTTGTATATATGCATTCAGTATAAGTAGTGTGTTTCAACGTATTAGTCAACCTGAATTTTGTGCTGCAGAATAGCCGGAAAAGTAACACATTCTGTGTTTTTCTTCTCTAAATCAATTTATGACTTTTGAATAACGTGAAAAAGTAAAATCACAAAAATACTGAACTCCAAGAACAATTCAGTCGTAAAGCTCCTAGTCAAATGGCAAGATTTAATGATAAAACACATCAAATGAATAGACAACAACTGTCATATTCCTGACATGGTACAGGCATTTTAAATGTAGAAAATGGTGGATTTGACCTGTTTTATAGCGCTAAACCTCTCAGTTATATGACAGTCGCATCATATTCTGTTATATTTACAACGATGCGTGACCAAAACAGACATAATAAATAAAAGTCATATTATGGGTACAGCTGGCATTACTGTGTTACAATTTCAAAAATGTAAAAAATAAATTCATTGCTTCGTGTGTCTTACGTCAGAAAATGTAAATGCACATAGAAAGAAATTTCGTCGTTCAATGTTTATTCAAAACAAATATAACTTCACATTGGGAACTACTGTTGCCTTTGTCATACACAACATGCTTGATTTGTAACTGACAATAGATATGCTACATTTATGTGTTTATTTAAAGACAGACCAATTTGTTTTTATAGGAACCAACATTTTTTCAGGGCTTGAGTTATATATATATTGTTTCCGTTATAAACGGTTGCTGCAAACAAGGAAACTCAACAACAAAAAGTTTCTTAATATTTAAAGTGAAGAAACCTCTTTAAATGTTTTACAGACGCTGTCGTTATTTATTAACCATATTCAATATATAGATCGTCGATTACAATTATGTTACAGTTTTATCCTTACCCTTCTATACATGTTTGTTAATCGCCAAATTCATAATTGTCATGTGTTACCTGACATACTTGTAGGTCACCAGTGGTGTCGAATCCCGCATGTGGTAGGTGAATGACAGTTTTCCCATTTTGGTTGTGCTCTTCCGGCACTCAGGGACCTCGTCTTTCTCCGGTTATAAAATATAGGCACCAAGACGTTGCCAAAAAACAACTACTTCACCAATATTGGCGGAATTACTTACTCTTCTATATGATCTAAAGACAAGAATACAAAACAAATACCTTTATGATATCACAATAACACAATGACAGGATGTACATGTACCGAGCCACGTCAATGGTTATTACCAAAAATAGACTTAACAGTACAAGCAATAATTTTCTTAGTCCCTGAACTGTAAACTTTGATTTGTTTTCATTGTTAAATTACTGCAAGTCATTATACTGCGAAAACTTCAACATACATTTCGTCATATTTAAGAATAATAATTAATCGAAATAAACTCAAAGTTTATATGCCTGTATAATGGAGCATTTTGTCAAATTGCGTCCGTTTCTTACATTTCTGTTGTATTGTAAGATCATGTATTTTAGATTTTTGTTAGGTGTTCCCTTATTTTCATTTGATTTTTATGGTACTTCCAAATAAAGTGTTTGTGACAAAGTTCTCAGAAAAGTATTCACAGATTTAATGTTCGCGATGTCGTCATGAAATTATATTGATATTTAATAGGTAAATTATGTACGAATAAAAATATGTTTCAACAACTTGTAGACAATTATTGTAAAAGAGGGACGAAGATACCAAAGGGACAGTCAAACTCATTAATCCAATACAAACTGACAACGTCATGGCTCAAAATGAAAAAGACAAACAGAAAAACAATAGTACACATGACACAACACAGAAAACTAAAGAATAAACAACACGATCCCCACGAAAAACTAGGGGTGATTTCAAGTGCTCCGGAAGGGTAAGCAGATCCTTCTCCACATGTGGCACCCGTGTTGCTTATGTGATTACAAATCCGGTAAATAGTCTAATAAATAGTGTAAATGACGGACTGTTCGTAGTTTTCGTTTAAATTTACAATTAATTATGAACAAAGGCTGATTTAAAATAAACATATGGTATAGATATTTTAAACTAAATGAAAAAATAAAACCCGCTTTCTATAATTTGTACGTGTCCAGAGAACTTTTCGGGATTTACCTTCATTAAGTCAATAATCTGAAATCAAAGGGAGTCACTACAAATATCGGTCCCCTCGAATATCTATATGATGGAAGGGGACCGTCAAATAATAGCCAACTCACATTGGAGAAGACTGTTCAACTTTTGGTATCTTTGCTTGTGTTAGTTTATTTTATTGTGTTAGGTTTTTCTTATGCTATGCTACCCACAGCTGGTTCTAGTTGCCTAAGGTACTATTGTACGGTATAACGAATGTATTGTCAATACATCTGCGATTCGTTTATTTTCACGCCTCTGTTTTGTAAAGAAGGAATATCATGTCACACAAAATGCAGGAAACAAATGTGAACAAGAATGAATTTAAATTTCAGTGCCAAAAAGCTGTTGAAAAAATAAGCATGCGAAGAAACAGATGAAAATGAATTATCGATCCTCCCTACAGGCTACACCCCATGAAACCAAATGGTCGTCCCCGAAAAGATAACCGGCAATGAAATATAACATTTTGATTTGTTATAACATTCAAGTTATTTTGTCAGCAAATAAATAAGTTAAACGAAAATCTGTTTTAATACTTTTAATTAAAATGTGAAGAGGTTGTGGTATTTTTAAAGCTTTTAAATCAAACAAAGAGTATAACATTTAGTTTTATTTTTAGGCCACTATAAAAATACCAAATTAAACTTTTTAAAGAGGAATTTGTATTAGTGTGATTATTATAAATGAATGTTTTACTTATTTGATTAAATTTACCAAATAAAGTATAATCATATCCAAATGTTTTTGTGTTATTAATGGGTAATATTTTTAATTATAACTGTACATGCATTTCAATTGGCTTAAAACAAAACTTCCTTTTAAATTTCTAAGTAAGATTATTAAGTTCACATTTCTCTAAAAGGATTACAAAAATCTGTGTCAATCAAGTTCTGCGAATATTCTTACCAACTTTTTGCTTTTCTTGATGTCATCATTGGCTTTTGCATGGCCACGACATTGTCATGTTTCTTTCCTTATGTTAGTTCTATCATACTCACGTCGAGAACAAATTGATAACTTACAGATATGATCCTTGCTTTGTACTGGACCGATACGGTAAGAGGAAGAAGTACCTCACAGGGTAACCGTTCTCAATGATGACATTTAAACCTCCTCGGATATTTCATTTCTGACACTAAGTCTTATTTTTAATGATTATTAAAAGGATGAATATAATTGAATAGATTTACCCCCCCCCCTTTTTTCCGTTTTCCACTCAGGGTCTTCGCGTTTCTATCAGAGCATCAAGGCTCTACTAAATGTTAAATTATAGTTCCTTAAATAATCTAACTTTGTTTGTACTTCCTTTCATTGCACTGAACATAAGATGTTTAAAGAAAAGATACGTATGCTAGTAATATCTGCTTATCCATTCGAAGCTCAAAAGAAGCCCAGTCTTTAGTCTTCTATGTTCTGTCTTATACATAATTGATCGTCTTTTTTTTGGGGGTCTTTAGACATAGCTTTGTCAGCTTATTTTCGACCTATGAGTTGGAATACCACTTAGGTATGTTCCCCTCTCTCTTAAACGATAGAAGACAATTATGAAAACTTTATACAACAAGGAAGATTTCGGCACATCGGGTGGGGGGGGGGGGGGGGGTAGGGGGGGTATTAAAAGGCATTTGACATGTACAAAATGAAATGAATTGAATGCGACAATGCAATTCTATTAGATCTTGTTACTGTGAATCAGTAATCTTTATACTATAAAGTAAAAAGATAAACGAATTAAGGATTTCAATAAATATTTAATAGTTTTGAAGTTACTTTTAAATCAATTGTAAATATGGCTCCAATAAAACTTCAGATCTATTAAACTCCTAATTATTAAGAAATGTGAGAGGAAGTGATCTTAATATAGATATTTAACTAGCATTATAAACATTTATGAAATACAGTATTAAAAAACATACACACGTCAAGTGATTTTAAAACTGGAATTAATAAGCATATATAAAATACTGTTTAAAAAAAAAATACAAACATGATCAATTTAGAACTGGGAATAAATTATCCTTATTAAAAGGCAATAGAATTTCGAATATATATTTTTGATTAGTATTCTTATTGGCTTAAACAATTACTTCCTTTTAAAGTACTAAGTACAGTTGATTTTAAAATTTAGAAGAAAACAAGAACTGTTCCAAAAGAGATCGGCAATTTTGTAATGCCTCGTTCACACGTACCTTTAATTCACACACTCAACTTTTTTTTAATTCGAATTGGCTAATTGGAATTAACTAATTCGAATTAGAAATACGTTTTGGTAAACATAATTAAAAGTTAATGTCGATAAGACAGTATTAAAGCGAATTCGACGCGCATTCCAATTCGAATTAGAATTGACGGTATGACGTTAAACGTTTAGAATGCGAAATAAACTAATTCGAATTAGTTAATGCGAATCGAATTCGAATTACGTGTGAACTCAGCATTAGTAAACTTTAACCAAATGAGTTGCAACAAGTTCATTGGTATCCTTAATATGTCAGAATTTACAAAAACAAAAACACATACTTTCGAGTAGATTGAATTATTATACATTTGATAAATACAAATAGTTCATCCTATTCTAGTTACATTGTCAATATGTACAAAACTGGCATAACTTTATTATTCAAGGTTATTAATTGAAAACCGTGGTAAAATCCTAAAGTGCTGTTTTAATAGTGTTTTTGTTTTTAACTAAATTCTTTTGGGTTTGTACTGATTGATACTTTAAACTGGGATAACACCATGTTTTTATTATTTTTTATGGTTTTGAACTAACTAAGAGCTTTCGGTGGGCATGTGTTACCTTTCCACGTCAGTTTTAATCTAGCGGCGTACTACAGTACATGATATATAAGGCATGAAGATGTTATGGTTATATATATATATATATAGTTTATGCTTTAAGTAGCTGCGAGTTCTCTTACATCGGTGGAGGTCTAGCGTTCACAAACATGTTTCGTCCCACCATTTAAAACTCATTGTGTATTATTGTTTCAAGTATGTCATATTTGTTTTTCATAAATTGAATTTTAGTTATTTTGTAACTATGAAGTACGCCGTTAGTTTGGTCGTTTGAAATGTTTCTGAATTTTCATGACGGGGCAATTTATTGCTGATTATGCAACATTGGTTTCTCCTTTTCAAAGGCTGTACGGTGATTATATATATATAAGTGACTTATAATTGCTGACATGTATCCATGTCAATGAGAGTATGGCGGATAGTTTTTCATTAACAATCATCCCACGTCTTTTTATTATTTTTTAATAAAGAAAAGAAGAATATAATGAAAACATTCTACAAATGATTTTTACCCCGCTTCCCCCTCACCCCTTAAATAAATATAAACTGCATTCTGTGATTAAACAAACGAAACGAAATTAGGAATTCAAGTTCTTTACTATCATATTTGCAGTACATACAAATGTCTCACATTATAAGCGCTTCATTTAACTACTAAATGTATATCCGTAATGGTTAATTATAGTAACTTGGGTTTTCATATTTCTCCGAACTTTAAATTGAATCTAGTAAATTAAAAGAAATATGCTATATTTAGAATAGGTGTTTTACGTACGTTAGTACATTTGAATATTTGTATTTGATCGTTAAAAGACTTTAACTTAACAATCTCTACTAAAGAAGATGAGCGTTGAATGGTACCAACTGTCAAATTTTAAGTGTCCAATAACCGGATGCAAGGGGTATGTTCATTTTTGTAATTTTTAAGTACAAAAACAGTTTTTAAATTCTGAAATGTTTGTATCAGTTGTACTTAATATATGTTTTATAATGTTATACAAAGAAATCTCTGTATTTCTTGTTCTTTTTCTCTTTTATACAATGACTACTTCAAGAAGACCGTAAAGGCGGTACGCACTTTTTTTATTTAAATTTTTATAACAATTACGCACCCCCTTTTTTTTAAACTCTGACCCTTGATTCGCCCCTGCTGTTAGACATTTTTGTATTTTTTGTTAATACCTAAAGGAATATTACAATTTGAAGTCCCTGCCTAACTAGTATTACAAAGTCTTAAGAT
Organism: Mytilus edulis; assembly: GCA_019925275.1. Classification (NCBI taxonomy): domain Eukaryota; kingdom Metazoa; phylum Mollusca; class Bivalvia; order Mytilida; family Mytilidae; genus Mytilus; species Mytilus edulis. The sequence continues at coordinate 69,537,524 of CM034362.1, forward strand.
GTTTTATATAGATGCGTTTGTTATGCCATGGTCCTGCAGTCACATTTTGATTAATGATCACGGATGGATACGAGAAAAGTAGTTTGTACATGTTAAACTTTCATGTTTATTTTGTGAGAAATTACATTAAAAAAAAATCGGGATTCAAATTGGTTGCTTTCCTAGTTACAGACTGTTAGAACGTAGAGAAATTCCTTTCAAAGACTCCGTGTCCAATTGTGCAGATGTCGCGGATCCAGTCATTTATTAAGTAAAACGGGAATTAGTTTCCAACTATATATCCCAAATATGTTGATAGTCCAAAAGTATATTGTTACACTCCGACCCCACCCCACCCCTCACACCAACCAAACCTACAAACGCAGTGCAGTATGATTGCTGATTGAACATCCTTTAAAATATTGCAGTGCGATTCTTATTGAATGCCATCGTATGAATTATTCTACTGGTACTGATTTTCTGTTTTCATCAGTTTCAATAAAAAATACTTGGTATGTTTAGCTAAAATTAAAATGTCTTTTTTCTGTGTTTTTTCCAGTGCACAGGAACCAACTAGCTGGGTTTGTGCTAACGATGGAACCGACATCTACATCGCTCAAACTGGCAATTTAAGATGCAGTCATGTAAATCAAGGAGTGTATAGTCATTTTGCTCCAATTTGCAACTGGGGCTTTGACTGTGGGAATCATGGTGAACATCCAGTCCACAGATTCAAAAAAGCAGATTTACAAGGATTTTCCTTTGCTTTATCTCATGCACTGCAGTTAGTTTCTGAAGCAGGAGCAACTTGGTGTGCGGCTTTAATAACAGAACTAGGGAAACAATATAAGTATGTTTAATAAATATTAAAAAAAAGATATGATATACACACGAAAAAAACTGAAAAAAACTAAATCTTACCAAACAAAAATGCAACGATCAATGCAGTATGTTTTATAGCATAATTTTGGATAGGCACATACTTTAGAATTAAAGCCTTTCCAGCATTCGGTGCATGACTTATTAAATATTTGTGTTAATGTAAAAATATAGTGTAAAATTGACTTTGGAATACCAAGTTAGGTTCTATCAGCATCGAATACAACAAAATACAGATGTGTGGTGTCCCGAACTTTGATCGAGGCTAAAGCCTTCCCGATGAATGAGTCTTACGAACTGAACTCGGCTAATATATACATTCGAAGGTCGAACAGTCTGATTGTGTTATACATACATTAAAATTAGACATTGCACTAGCCACTCTTGTAGCCAGATATGTAAAAGTTTCAAAAAGAGTAATCGTAAAAAATCATTGACATCCGCATATTATATTCCAATATTTTGATATGAAACTATCGAAGAGACGAGGTAATTCTCCAAGAAAGGATTTTCTGTATTTACTCGTGTTTCACCTCTTAGAATATTAACATCATTAAATAGAATGTCGCATGAGAAGAAGGCAACCAGTACGAACTTTAACTATGAGCACAAACCATCATGTGTTCTAACGATAAAAGGTTTAGAAATGTCAAAATCAGAAACAATTCAAACAAGCAAACCATGCCATGAATATTTTTTGTTTCAACTGATGTTTTTTTCTTCTTTATTTCAGCAAAGAATGGAGATCAACATTCCATTCATCTGCATACTAAATAGTGACTTGTTTAGGACATGAACGTGTTGTTAAATATTTGTTATTTCATTCATATAAAAAGTTAAAATACCAGTATAATTTTTGTTCAACAATGTTGTGAATGGAGCAACAAGCCCACCCCCATAATCCTTTGAAATTATGTGTCCTGATCGGATTGCAAGCACAACAGATAAAATTCAACAAATTGCTATTGTGAAAAGGAAGGAAATCACCAAGGTTTATCAAAATCCTGATTCTGAAAAATTTAGACATTGACAAAACAAAACAACAGAGAAGCAAGTCCACAAAACATAATACAGAAATCAACACTGATCACATAATCATAGCATTTGTCCTGTCTCTCGTTGATATATACAGCAGAATGCATTGATTATGTACGTAAAGGTTATATCTTTGGTTAGATTATAATAAGCTTGTTTGCTTGTTGAACTGTGAAGTCATTATTTGGTTAGGTAAACTGCCCCCTTTTAAGAGTAGACTTGCTCGACCGATAACCAATATATCTGTCTTTAGGACTAGACTACTCCAAAAGGAGGTTTGTATATCTATCCTAACAAAGACTTCACGGTTTATCTAACAAGCTAGCTAACCAAAGATTCTACCTCTACCTACACAACCATTGCTTTTTGCTGTAAATTTTGCGACCAGTAAGGAAAACTTAAAACTAGCCTATAGAGATAGAGAGATTTCAAAAACACCCTCAGACAACCCGCTTCACTGATTATTTGTTCAGATGAAGATTTCATAGATAGAAGCTGTAGTTTCAAAATCCGATGTCCTAAAAAAGAGCCCTCGAGATACCAATGTTTATTGTGATTGTTGCTAATGTTTTGAAAAGGAATTTGGGTAAATGCATTAATGAGACAGCAATTCAACCACTCAAACAATCTATAAGGACTATTACGTGGCCTATCCTATTGCTATATATGGAGCAGAGATGGGTCCGATTACTTTCAATGTAATTGATTAAATTACAATTGCATTGTCATTTGTACGATTAAATTAAATTAATGATTACATCATTTCTGAAAGTGTCTGATTAAATTAATGATTACATTAGCAAAGTAATCATGATTACATCTGATTACAATGAATTTAAAAAAAAACAACATTTTGAATGATATGAATGAATTAACATTTAATACAACTAAAGCACTTTTTAGAAAGGATTTTATTTTATATATATGAAAATGATAATTTCAAACTTCATCTATTTAATAAACCACAAAAGTTCACTACATACATACATGAACATTGTGTCGCTGGTTATGACCCATTACATTTTATCATCATTGATCTCTGAATTATTTTGACTTCTATTGAAAATGGTGTTATAAAGAGTTTGTTGTTTGTCTTCAGTCACCTCTTCAAGACTTTATATGTATTTCAAGGTGCAGTTTATGGAAGTTAAAATATGGATGAAATCAAGTTACCAGTTAAAAACCATGTAAAATATTAATATAATTATTTAATAAAATTGTAAACAAAGTACAAGTACTATAAATAATTGCATTTTACATTTCCAGTTTAAGAAAATACACAAAAAAGTGTTTATCTTCAACAAGATAATTGTCCAACTTTCAATTTAGTTTGTGCTAATTTGATGAATTTTCACATGTCTAATTAATCTTTTATCATATACATTGTCCTACAGCTATACTCAATTGGAAATTGCAATAAAAACAAACCTTAATTAGTTTCCTACCTGTCAATTCAATTAACAAAAGATCATAATTCAGGATTAAAGAAAAGTATAATATTACTTGAATACATCTTTAAATTGTGAATATATGTACAATATCTTTTACTAAGGCCAGTACAATATATTTATCTAATATGTCTCTTTCTTAGGCTATACATGATGACTTTTCAATACTGTAACAGTTTATTTTTTACTAAAGTATACAAATCAATTAACATGCTGTTAAACCAAACTATCTTAAAATGTTAAATATTTATTAAATAAGAATAACAAAATTGTTCATTAATGGACCAAAAACACAGTTTAATTTTTTTCCCATTGTAATCAGAATGTAATCAAAAAGTAATCAGGATTACAGGGTATTTTTAAAAGTAATTGATTAAATTAAATTACATGTAATCAGATTTTTGGCTGATTAATGATTACAATGATTACTTGAAAAATTGTAATCAATTACAGCTGATTAACGATTACAATTACAATTACCCCAACTCTGATATGGAGACAATGAAGTATTGTTGATATAAACATGAGGTGATGTGCTATCATTGCAAATGAGACAACTATCCACCAGTGTTGAAATGAAGAGGGAGTAAGCAGTTATATGCACAGTCCGTGTATATTTGAAGATGTTCCAAAATGAAAAACAAATGGACGCAAATATACACGGACCGCAGACCAGGCACCCGCCCTTTGACTTTAACCAATTAGAAAACCACATCATGCAAAGACTATGAAAGGAAAATATGAAACAAATCCACTTAAGAAAAACTAAAGGACTAATTAAAAAAGAAACACCTTCCGAAAACACCGAAAAATGAAAGACATAAATAACTCAGGCTACTAACCGGCATGTAAAGATTGTGGCGGGGTTTAACATAACTACTGCCTCCAAACTCTCCCCTGATTGGAAAGTGGTGTAACCGTGCAACATTAGAACAAACTTAGATAGTCTGTGTTAATACAACAACATAAGGGTTTAGGCGAAATTTCTTATGCAAACCAATGATTCATCGGGAGTGTTTAGTCAGCAACAGTCAATGTGACTATTCGTAGTTCCATATTACACTTTGTTACAAATAAAAAAAAAATGTGGTAAAATGAGATTAGAAGGCAACCAAGAAATAAAGAAAACTAACCACATACATGTTTCACATGAAAATTGTTTTGCCTATTAATTTTGTCTTCAGTTCCTTTTTGTTTAATTTGTTTATACTTGGTGGTCTGATTCGTTCGCACTATCATAGATGCATAAGTAAATCATGAAAAAAACGTTGACGGCGTCACCGTCACATTACACAATAATGTCTATGAGCTGATAGACAAAACTCTGTCAGCCAATCAGAAGACGAGTTACATTCACAACTAAATTATTTTTGTATAATCTCTATAAAAGTGAGTTACTCTGATAGCAATAAACAGTTACAATTACAAATATTGTTTTTCTTGTTGATAAAAGTAACCTTGTTATAAAAAAACAGTTCTCATATGTTTAAACATTTTATTATTTGATTTATTAAAAGACGTAATCAGATTCGACTGACACAACTTTTTGGGAATGAACAACCTCGCAAATGTCTCATAAATATACTTGATAACATTGGTTCTTAATTTTCAATTCTATTCATGGTCCATGTGATCGTCATCATCATTATCATCATTGTAGTATATATGTGCTTCCGTTGTTCCTGTCATAAAATACAAATAAACGAATGAAAAAATATACATAAGGGTAATAATAAGGTATACAGATGAAAATGTATTCCATTTAAACGTTTTTGGAATATAAAACCCTGTTTACGAGTGAATTTTATGGAAATACTAGAGTAGCCACTCTAAATATATATATATTGGGTTTATATTTAGACGAGTTATATATATATATAAGTACGTCTGAGCCAGTGACAACTCTACAACAGATGTATCCATCGGATCACCAGCAGCCAGGTGGTCGTGTGGTCTAGCGGGACGGCTACAGTGCAGGCGATTTGGTGTCACGATATATGATTCAGTAGCATGGGTTCGAATCCCAACGAGGAAAGAACAAAAAATTTGCAGATCTAACATTGTTGGATTGATGTTTACTTTACGCGTGCCTAGTATTTCTTTATTTGAAACAAAGATAAATTCTGCACATTTTTTTGAAAAGTGCAAATTTTACAAAGGCTAATAGGGGGAATCAATGGTGGTATTACACATATATACGAGCGATAGAATGCAATTTATTCTATGTATCCATTCAAAATGTCGCATTCAAAATGAAATTCAGTAGCGGATTCAGGGGTTTCGGGGGTTGGAACCACCACTCTTTTTTGGATGGTCAATGCATTTGAATGGGGACATCTAGTTGCAGAAACCGCGCCTTTATCCTGGGTAGGGACCCCGTTAAGAAATGGCTGGATCTGTCCCTGAAATTATACCATATTGATAAAAAGAAAGTATCGCATTCATACAGAAAAATAATTATATACAGACAGAATGACAAAAAAGTTGCTCATGTATGAAAATTACAAAAAGAGAACATAACATGCGTAAAATGAAAATATGTCCGACTTTTTCTATAAAAAAATAATATTGATGCTTTACAGGACTAAGCTTATCTTTTAACTCGATGTTGAATTATTTTTTGTTTCTTTCTAAGTTATGAAATCTTGTGATAAAACGAAGCATAGGGTCGTGCGTGACACCAGTAACGTAATTGTTTTAATATACAGTTTTGTTAAACATATTTTTAGATAGAAAACAAGTATGTGTCCATAGTACATGGATGCCCATTCGCACTATCCCTTTCAAGTTCAGTGCACCGTGAAATTGGATAAATACTCTTATTTGGCATGCAAATTAGAAAGATCATACCATAGGTAACATGCGAACCGAGTTTCAAGTTGATTGGACTTCAACTTCATCAAAACCACCTTAACCATTGTGTTTAACATGAAGAGGAAAAGACGGACGAACGAACGGAAGAACGAACGAACGAACGAACGGACGGACGGATGAAAGAACGAACGAATTGACAGACGAACAAACGAACGGTAAGACGGACGGACGGACGCACAGAACAGAAAACAAAATGTTCCTCTTCTATAGTAGTTAGGACATAAAATACTGAAACATACTCGTATTGGCTTCCAAGCTGTACAACTAAGGAAGAAAACCACGTGGCACCTGCGGAACAAGTCAACTGTGTTGCATGTGATAATGCAAAAGTAAAACCTTGTAAATCAGGTGTCTGCCATCTCCGCACTGAATGATCTCCATGACTACCGCAATCAAATTTCCAGTCAATGATTCTTCCTATATGTCTAACATTAGAAAAAGATACATTTATAAAACAGTCACAATATCAGACTATCTGTCAACAAATATTTTCAATAAACTCATCATAGATACCAGGATGGAAATTCTGTATTTGCGCCAGACGTGCGTTTCGTCTAAAAAGACTCATCAGTAACGCTCGAATATAAAAAAGTAAAAAAAGGCCAATTTAAGTACAAAGTCGAAGAGCATTGAGGCCAAAAAAAAAAGTTTTGCCAAATACAGGTAAGGTAATCTATTCCTGACGTATAGACGTATAGATGAAGTCTTTCCTTTGACAATATTGCATTCATTTTCGAACAACTTGGAAATTGTTTAACAATAGTTATCAAAGGTACCAGGATTATAATTTAGTACGCCAAACGCGCGTTTCGTCTACATAAGTAACAGTAACGCTCGAATATAAAAAAGTAAAAAAAGGCCAATTTAAGTACAAAGTCGAAGAGCATTGAGGCCAAAAAAAAAGTTTTGCCAAATACAGGTAAGGTAATCTATTCCTGACTTATAGACGTATAGATGAAGTCTTTCCTTTGACAATATTGCATTCATTTTCGAACAACTTGGAAATTGTTTAACAATAGTTATCAAAGGTACCAGGATTATAATTTAGTACGCCAAACGCGCGTTTCGTCTACATAAGTAACAAGTAGCGATATTCATTTTTTTTACACAAAACGTAGAAGAAGAATGTATATGGTCATTTATATTTATTTGGTTATGAAACGAACTTTCTTATCGGGGCCTTTTATAGCTGACTATGCGGTATGGGCTCTGCTCATTGTTGAAGGCCGTACGGTTACCTATAGTTGTTAATGTATATCATTTTGGTCTTTTGTGGATAGTTGTCTCATTGGCAATCATTCCACATCTTCATTTTTATATTTAACTATAAAAATCATTTTATCGAACATAAATAAGAAATTATCTGACTTCTGAAACTGAAATTACCAGCTCCACAGCATATCGTGCCATTCTGAGAAATAAACATATCTGTTCTGTCCATTTCACACACCCAATTCTTTGGAAAGAGAGATCTGAAAACAACGAAAGTTAAGCATTTAATTTAATTGATAATATAATGTTCTAAGAATCTGTCATTTTGAATGGCAGACGACAATCTCAGGAAGTGCTTCAAAGTGATGTTTTATTTTGGTGTATTAACGCCACTTTTAAGCACCACATAAAGGCTATTTCGTGGCGACCGGTTTTATTTTTGGTGGAGGAGGCCGGAGTGCCCAGAGAAAAACACCGACTTTCGATAGGAAAACTTACAATCCTAGTCAATTAAGATTTGAATCGAGTGCACCCACACGAGCGGGGGTCCGAGCTCATAACCTCAGCGTTGACTGGCTAGTAATTACAGTAGTAATTACTTAGACCACTCGGCCACCGAGGTCCGTGGATGTACTTCAAAATGATGTTTTATATATCTATAAAAAATAGAAGATGTAGGTTATATATATACCAAAATTACACGGCAATCCGACACAACGGCAAAACCATAGGCTGATCTAGAGAGCCCTGCGCCCCCTTTCTTGTGGAAACAAATTGGTTGACTATATTAGAAATCACTGAAGTATGACTGGAGCGGCCCTCTTGGGACAGTCAGTGGGCCCCTTACGAAAAGTTCTAGATCCGCCTCTGAAAAATAACCAGAAGACATCAAGTGAGCAACAGCTGGCGGTGTTCCCTGCTTGCTATAGGCATATATAATTTGACAGGGTTAAAATAAAATAAAATCTATATTCTTTATTTAATTTTTCAATCAGAAGAGTTACAGATACAAAATTAAAATCATTACAGAATAAAGAAACTTTAGAATAACGGTTTATATGCAGAAAAAATAGATAACATTAACCATAGCTTTTCATACATAAAAGTGGAAGGAATGATTTTAAGTCAACCTCAACAAAAATACAAACATACAAAAACTTGAAACTTTTAAATCAAACAAATTGATATTTATGCCCCAAAAATATATACGCGGCGCCTAGTCTAAAAACAACTGATTTCTACACATCATGCACAAACCAGTTCTAATGCACAACTGTGCGATAAAGTTTGATAATTCATTAATTGATTTATTTATTTTCTATCTACATTTTTCATTAATATGTTTATCAATAATTGTGCATTTCTATCCGAGCAATCATAGTAGAAGGTCTTACCCTGGACATCCGTTAACTGGACATTTGAAACTGGAGAGCGGAAGCCAGACATCACTAATTGCCATGATTTAAGATTTTAAGATTTCTATATTTTTTTAATTCACGTTCAGTTTAAAATTCAACAAAGCATATCCAGTTATTTTAAAACCTAACTGTAATACCCAAAATAATTGATCCATTTAAAATACACTCGTAGATGAAATTTTGAATTGTTTCCAAACTTCCTGTTCATAATACTCATGAATAATATGCAAATTAGTTCCAGTTATTCTTTTCATTAATTGGAAATTTCGATTTCGAAAATTTACTTATGTTTTTTCATCATGTGCTATAATAAGAAATGATATATACCAAATCGTAGTATTTTGCTATAGAAATAAAACATTCTTCTCGATCCCATTTTTCCGTGTTACGGTGATTGAAACTGAATAAGTTTTTTAAATCTAGATCTTTTATTAATATCCACACTTTGAAATAAAACAAAATGGAGAAATGGCATGAACTTGATGAATTCCGATGTCCAGTAAACGGGTGTGAGGGGTAAGTCTTTATTTTAGTGTGCATCACAAGGATTAAAGACAATCTTTTGATTACATAACTTTTATTTTGTATCAATTTTTCTACACAGGTTTCGATATTTATAATTTCTTATTTAAAACATTCAATTGGTTTATCTTTGATCGTTCCTGCTGAAGGATTTTTAAAATACGAAAAGCGCGACAGACACAGACAATTTACATAAGAGTTATGTTCATCATTCGTTATTTTGTAGAAATGAGAACAACATTAACATTAGAATGAAAAGTTTTTTTTTCTTTCTCGAAATGAACATGTTCAATAATTGATATGAAAACTTACGAGATACACTCAGTTATCTTTTTTTCCGTTTTTTTTTAATTCAATTTGGCTTGATATCCCAAATAACATTCTTTCTTTCTGTCTTTGTCTTTGTCTCCTTATTCTTATTTACCATTAAGAAGTCTGGCTTTAATATCGGATTTTTTTCTTTTGAAATCACTCTCCCGACGACAAATTTGGGCTGTTCAAACGGTACGCTTGGTGCAACTGAGCTCAAGGCCCCGTAATAAAATCAATTCTACTGTGGATTCATTTATTTTCGTGGGTACCAATTTTTTGTGGATTGGGGAAAACTTGCATATTCGTGGTTTTACCAATTTTGTCTACATTCCTTTAGAAAATTTGTAACTCAACAAAACATAAAATTGTGGTTCCCCTGTACCCATGAATTCCACGAATATTACATGTATTACTATCGAACGAAAGTCAATGAATCCACAGTATATGAAATTCAATTCAGTGTTTTGCCTGTATTTGCATAATTATATTGGAAATGGCATTTCAATTGTATGAACGTTTAAAAGGGTATCCTAAACTTAAAAGCAAATATACCACTCGATCGTCCTTTCGGTACTTTCGAATGCCGGGTGTTGTTTTCTTTTTCAGTTGAGTCGATTTTAATTACTAGTACACCGATTTTGTTCCTTCTAATTCTACCTATATAAACATTTATACAAAAAATAACACCATTAAAGCGGGAAAACATTTAGTAATCACTATATCATGTGCCGAAGTACTATTATATATAAGATAATTTCTTGCGTACATGTTGGGTGTTCTGGTACTTTTGACATTTTTTACTGGAGCCTCAACTGTTTTAAATAATTCGAACCACCAACTGCAAGGAGATATGTTTATTAAAATTGTTCTGTTTGTATTTCAAGAGGACGAATTCCATGCAAATGGGTGTGTGGTGAGGACAACTCTGTGATACAACTTGCCCAGACTGGTTTCATGAAATGCAGTAAAACAATACAAGGAAAGGCAGCACATTGTGGGCAGGTCAGTGTATGGCGTTGGGATTGCGGCAGACATGGTGACCATCCTTTCTCTCGATATCAAGAAGCAGACTTTCAAGGATTTGTGTTCGCCTTATCTCACTCTCTTCAACTCACGAGTAAAGCAGGCACTACATGGGTTGCAACACTTTGTATCGAATTAAACAAGCAATATGTGAACAGGTAAGTGTGATTATAAGTCTGTTTAAAAATCTTGCCGGGGAGGCTCGAAAGTAAGCTAAAAAAAAATATGATTACAGTCGTTTAAGTTAAACAACAATCGACCTTACAGTATTAATTTGTAATTAAATTGGCATATCTTGGTTTTTTTTAACAAATATTTCTGCAAGATCAAGTCAAGAACAGTTCATTTGAAGGAAGATGATATTCTGTGTTTACTTTGTTTTTTCTACATTGGCTAGAGGTATTATGGGGCGGTTGAGATCTCGCTACACATGCGCCTGTCACAGGTCAGGAGCCTCTGGTCCTCTTTGGTCTTGTATGCTTTTTAATTTTAGTTAATTATATGATTTGGAGATAACATGGTTAATTTAATTTGTTTAGCTGAAGCTTTCTTCTTGGTGCGATATTTTTCTAGCTGTATTGAAGACCCATTGGTGACATGCATGGCCTTGGACTGTTGTCTACTCCTTGGTCGGGTTGTTGGTTTTTTTGACATATTGACCATTTCCATTCTCAATTTTATCTTTTGGTCATCGTACGGTCTTTGACAATCAACAAAACCCATACCGCACAGCAAGCTTAGAAGGCCCGACATGTCACAAATATAACAACAATGTATTTAAACGAGAAAACTAACAGCCTGATTTAGTGTAGAAAATAATAAGCAAAAACAAATGTTATTTAGCAACAAATAACAACCACTGGATTACAGGCTCCTGATTTGACACATGCAGAACGTGGTGTAACTGCACATACAAAAACCTGTAAAATCGAGGAAAAAGTAACACACATTATATCTTATAGTATGTCTTTAGGTTTTGTTCGAATTAAACTTGTAAAGATGATAGTGTTATTCAGTTTAGGCAAACAATTTGAAAATTTCTCAATGCTTGTCTTGAAACTTAATCTATCTTAGAATTTACGTTTGAACGTATAACGTTTCGAATGCCAAATAAACGAATAAGTTAATGCGAATCGAAATCGAATTATGTGTGAACGCAGCATCAGTTTAAACTTGTTTTTGTTAACGATAATTTCCGTTATACATTTTCATTCATAATTTTTTTTATCTAGTTAACATAGATTTTTTTTCTATTTTCCACACTTTTAACTCTTTGCATCTTTTTCAGTGACACATCAACACCTGCAGCATCATCGGGCAATACCTGTAGCATTTGTCTAGATAGACCAGTTGATGTCTATCTGAATCCATGTGGACATACAGCTTGTGAGCAGGACGCACAAGAACTTCAAAAGAGAAACAATCAGTGTCACTTGTGTAAAGCGATATTAAACGTTGTAAGACAGCAATCAACCAACAAGAAGGGAATATGTAATTTATGTCAGTGAGTCACCAACTTGAAACCTACAAAATAAATATTTCTCATCATGTGATTTGTTTATAACATATGATGCTACTAATTAAAGGAAATTGTAAAGGTATTATTAGAAAAATTATATATTGTCGTGTTAGTCGTTAGTATTACAAAAGGAGATGCAGTATGGTTACTAAAGACAAATTTCAACAGAGACCAAATAAAGCATATTTAATTATATAAAAGTTCTTGAAAAACTGGTCATTATCGTAATATATGGATTGCCCAAAGGACAGTGGTATTGACTAAGATAGTGATAATGACTGAGCCGAAGGCGAGGTCATTATCGCTGTCGCAGTCAATACCACTGTCCTACTGGCAGTCCATGTATCACAATAATGACCAGTTTTTCAAGAACTATTATGTTTATTTCATTGAGAAACCATGTTTTGCAAAATTCACATTATTTCAAAATACCTAAGGCAGACTCGATTAGTTGTATTTTTTCTATGGCAAAGAGTGAAGATCAGTCGTACATGTAGTAATACTGCCATTCATTTTAGTGCAATTTTTCAGTATATAAATACTTAATCAAGTTCTCTATAATTTTGTAATTAACGAAAACATATAATAAACAATTCAGCAACTTAAATATAATATTGAAAAAAAGACCGGTTTCCTGGTCCGTTTTGTTCTGTTAATGACCGATTTAATTTATTACTGAAGAATAATGAATATCATGTGGCTCCTTTTTATCCAATAATAGAAGCTTATTCTTAACCGATATGAAATAAACAACCGTAGTTTACCGTACGGCCATCATCGCTGAGCAAAACGCATATCGTATATTCAGCAATACACGACGCGACACAATATTAATAATAATAATTATTTTCATTATTACTCAGGTAAAGGCAATATATACAATTACATAATACAACATTTAAATATACCAATGGTTGTTTTAGTTTTGGTAATACAATGAATCATTTTCAATCAATTTTAAAGCAATAATAGTATTCACAGCATAACTTATAGTGCGGTGACTGAAGGCAGATTTTTTTGAATTTAATCTCCCCAGCGAACACACACCTATATGATATATCATTGGAAAGAGGAAATCTTGTACTATAATAATATGCCTGTCGTCAGGGCTTAATATGGTCACATTTTTATTAAATTGAGGTCAAAGGTCAAATGTAAAAATCTGTGAAAATTTGGAAGGGTTTCAATTTTGACATTTGTTTCTATTTCTAAACTCTACCTGAATATAAATGATACTGTTTTGGCTTGAGTAATGATTGTTATTATTCATAAAACTTAATCATTGAGATTTTTTTTATCAAAAAAAATCATAAAACGACGTTTTATAAACAAAACTTGAAAAATCAAGTTTTCAACCTATAAAATGTTTAGAGCACCTTAACCTTATGAAAAATTTCAATTTCAGGTAAAAATCAAGTGTCATGCAGGACAATACTTTAAAATTATTTTTTAAACTATTATATTGGGTGAGGTATCAAACCGAAGCAATAGAACACTACAGTCAAATATGACCTCAAATTGAATTTGCGGATACTTCAGGTTTTTTTATAGACTTCGTCTTGCTTTTTGGTTTTTTTCTCTCACAAATATTACTGCTTCCATAGTATTATCTGTTGTTGTGTATTTCACTCTGGTTAATATCTATTACATTATAGGTTGTGTACCTATATCCCCCTTTTTTTCCTTGCAACGTACCACAAACTTCAAAACTATTCCATATAAAAAAAGAAGATGTGATATGATTGCAAATGAGACAACTTTTCAAATGAGACCAAATGAAACCTAAATTAACAGTTATAGGTCCCGTACGGGCTTCAACAATGAGTAAAATTCATACTGCATAGTCTGAAATTCCCGCAATGAATAATGTAAAACAAACGAAAAATCTAACGGCCTGATTGATGTACAAAATAACTAAGAAACAAACAAATATAGTATATAGAAACAAACGACAAACACTGCATTACCGTCTCGTGACTTGAAACAGACACATACAGAATGTGGCGGGGTTCAACCTTTTTAAAGGTGCGCCAACACTCCCCTAACCTGGGGGGGGGGGCTGGGACCGTGTGTACCAGTGCAACAAGCTTTATACCACATCAACCGTTATCTCCATCATCTTCATTTTCATCAATCATCGCAAGACATGTTTTAATATTTCTACATATTTCACTCATGGCCACAGGTCTGCACATGAAAGGTTCTGCTCAAAGCAAACACGTTATTTTGAGTTTTTCTTTATAAGTACAGACAATGTATTGTAGGAAGTCCGAAGACATTTGCTCCTTAACATACAAGCTTCAAACCAAGCCTATCAATTCATCCAAGATTTAACAGAGATCTAAAAGGGGGTTTATGAAGGTGTGATGACATCCATATGCTTGTCTGCAAAGATGCTGGGGAAACATTATACGAGACGTTCACACTATCTTGAATTCGCTCAATTTCATGGCTGGCAACACATTAGATAGCGTTACACTTTACTTTAAGAAGCATAAAATCCATTGGCATTCAATGTTTCAACAAGGTGTTTTTAAACCAAACTCATGGTACATTTGTAAAGCCAATCCTATATGAAAAGGAGTAAAAAGAAATTGGCCACACAAACGATTGACTCAACAATTGCTTACCATTTACGCAATTTTTCTGGTGCCGTTTCCTGAGAATAGTCTTGGCTGTATGCAGTTTCGTCGAGTAATTATAAAATGAATTGCAGTAAATACGAAGGTATTGACTGAATTGAAGAAGGAAAAGACAATTCATCCGAAGTTAGGTATTCTTTTGTAGAGTTTCAATGTCTTTTCTAAGTATACTTGCAGCGGAACGAAATATCTGTCCGTTATTTGTGTCTATTACAGTTGACATTGAGATTTTGAGGTCAGTTTTCAATTGACTAGCAGCTGATATGGCATCTCAAATAGTTATTTTGCTACTAAATATTATGTTATACTTGCCTTGAACTTCTTGAAGTTGTGAATTTCTATAGAAACCAATGAGTTTAGACTGCATTTTACACGTAGAATATTTTAAATTAGAATCAGCCGGAAGGAAAGATCTATATTTATCAAGTAACGATGTCATGCGGAATGACCATTAGATCGTTGTCAATAGCCAAAATAAAATTAGCAAAAGCGGTATCGTGATCTGAGATGTCTGCTTCCACGGGTTTGGATTTTTTTTTTTTCGTTTTTAGCAAATAATTTGTAATTGCAAATAAAATGACCGAGTGCTTGAAGTTTAAAAGATTGACGGGAAACTATTTAAACTTTAACTTTATCTGACACGGATAAAACATTCTTAATACGCTCATCTGAGTCAAACTTGAGTAGTTTTTTGCATATTAAGCATTGCATAAAATTTAACGACTGTTGTCTTATCTTTGGACTTAATGTGCAGCAAGTTGCAACGGACTTGACATATCACGGAATATTTACTGAAACTATCCGTTTATTATTTTGATTTTACAATAAGACTTTTCTGACAAAGTATATTTGATGTTTTATAACAAAAAACAGAGAATATAAACATAAACAAACAAAGTATGTGGCATATATCAGTGCACTTTAATTGAAAATATGTGTATATAATAGCGAAAAAGGTAGTAATTTCATATATCAGTTGAGAGAAAATTATTGACTAAAACACAAAATGTGACGGAAGGCAAGTGATTAAGTTCCGTGTTGAAATTGAAGTGTTTTACTCCATTCTTTTTCCATTGATTTCTTAAGTTTTTTTTTCATATTTTGGTTCCAAAATTTCTATCACTTATTAGTTTTATGAAATACTAATTGCCTAACATATTATGGGATAATTTTTATTACTACTATGAAGAAAAAACTAAAGTTTGTGTCTGAATTTGCAATAAAAATTACCTCAATTTTAAACAGTCCAAACTTCGCAAATTTTATAGATTAAAATAAAATAAAATACTGAATTGAATATTTTGACATATAAAAATAGCTTCAGGAAAAAGTATTTCAATTAAATGTAAGTAAACATACACAATTTTTCATTTTGAAAAAGGGGGGTTGAAACTCTCCAATATACTACTAGTCATTAAAACGACTTTTTAGAAAAATGTGACCGTACGAAATTCTGACGACAGGGCAAAAACTAAAGAAGACATATTTGTCTTTAAGTTAAGACCATATTTAGCCGTGTGTTATTTGGGGAGATTAAACTCGCGATCTAGACGACTTTTTACACTTCTGTCACCGCACTATTATTGGTATAAAAGTAATCTGATAAAATATAAAATCTGAATTTGACGTAGACCTTAGTTTACTCATTAGGTGTGGTTTTACTTTATAGTAGATTCTATTTTTGAATTCACATAATTACTTTTTAGTATGGCAGACATGACAAGGTCTGTTGTGTGTATCAATAAAGATGATTCGGACCATGTCCGCGAATTCTTTAATACTCGTTCTCTGGCACACATAGTCACCGATCTTTCTGAAAAATAACTGATATGTAGATCCTATTAGACTAGTCAGAAATCTAATGCCAACCGAAATTGATAAAAATGACCACACAATTGATATTCCTGTCAACACCGAAGTGCTGATTACTGGGCTGGTGATACCCTCGGGGACGAAACGTCCACCACCTGGCATCGAACCAGTGGTGTAAATAGTTATCAAAGGTACCAGGATTATAATTTAGTACAACAGACGCGCGTTTCGTCTACATAAGACTCATCAGTGACGCTCATATCAAAATATTTATTAAGCCAAACAAATACGAAGTTGAAGAATTGAGGATCAAAATTCCAAAAATGTTGTGCCAAATACGGCTAAGGTAATCTATTTATAAACTTTGCCAGCCGTAGACCGTAGACAACTACCAAAATACTGAAAATAGCGGTGCCCTTGTTCATCGCAAATTTTTGTCAGGAAAACAACTTCATCTTCAATGGTGTTCAAATATATGCTTCCGCCATCGTTAGCGGCGGCGAAGATGTAACATGGCGTTATTCAATTGTGACGTTATATGTTACTCTCTCCCCCAGATCTGCCATAGATTTAGAGATAACAAAAATCTGCCATAGATTTGAGTTGTTTGGCGTTTGTAACGTCACATTTACCATAGATTAGGAATCTGCCATTGATTTGGAACCCGCCATATATTTGAGTTATGCATATATATTGTTTGATTACCGTGGTAACCGCACATAAAGTTGGGATTTTCGGGAAAATACTATATTTGGAGTAGTGTTGTGAAATTATGCGACTACATCTATTGAAAAGAAACACAAAAACAATTAATTTCAGTCTGGTTTTAGTCAAAAATCTAAAAAAAGTTATGGGTAATCTACCTAGAAATATTCGAATTAATTTCTAAAAAATGATAATTGTGCAATATTCCTCACAATTAATACGAATTATCTCTCTTAGTTGGGTACACTAATGACTGTACCAAAACGAAAACGCTAGCAACTTTTTTTATTCCTTAAAGGATTTATGTTAAATTTTAATTGTTATAAATTTAGACCATTCAATATACAAATATAAGAAAAATATTGAAAACTTTTTTAAATCTTCATAATAATAAACGACAGGACCAACTGAAAATGCTAATATTTGTTTTATTTCTTAAAAGATTTATTTTAACATTGAAATTCAATTAAACTTTTAATTGTATTGAATAGTATATTGTATTAAACTGTGTTGAACATTTTGTTGTATATTACCGGTTATAATTTGACACGTTTGATCACAAACATAAAGAAACCCACAAAGTGTGATTGAAGTACGTCATAAATACATGGGTTTACTCCGGGTTTGTCCACTTTTAATTTTTCCAATGACATATTAGTAAAGAAAACAAAACAGACAAGGTATTGTATAGTCTGTTCCATCTTAGGTATAGTTAATTAGTGTTTTCTCCATAGTTATCAAAGGTACCAGGATTATAATTTATTACGGCAGACGAGCGTTTTGTCTATATGTTAAGAGGGTTTTTTTTATGATTCCGTATTTATTTGTATAGAAAAATAATAGATAAATCAAAACGTTTCTCTCTGTAATTTAATCACAATTCCATTAATTCATTTAAAGTACAAGTACGATGACAAAACAATATGAATAGATATAAAAGTGTCATTAACTTCTAAATTATTTTCATGATATAAATACACCAATACATGTACTTTATTGCAAACATAATTCATATAATATATGAATTAATTTAATTTTTATAAATGCATTGCATAAGGCAATAAATGAAGAACTATGGTAAAATATTAGTATATGTAAAAAAAAAAGGAGAATCGTATAGGTTCAGCGGAACCAAGCTGTGTCTCGCCTTCTTTTACTGTTAATCACAGGCTCAACAAAAATGAGAAAAAAATTTCAAAAATATTCCTCTCGATTACTGTCTTTTGATTGTAAGAAGCTTCTGTCCAAGTTTAGTAATAATCCAGGATAGTTAATGAATCTAATGGTTTAAAAAAAAACTTTAACAAGCTTCTGTCCAAGTTTCGTACAAATCCATTAAAGTTTAAGAAAGTTATTAAAAAATTTTACTTCTGGATACTATCATATGATCTGATGGTAAAATGAACTGTTGTCTTGTTGAACCCAATGTGAGCTCAACAAAGGCACGTAGCTAAGAGAATCACCCAATGTGAACTAAAAATTGGCACGTCGTTTTAATAGAAATGCTAAAAAGCAAAATTTCCGATTCTAAAATAAAAAAGAACGGAATAAATACAATATGCATCGAAGAACTGCACATGCAAAAAAGCATGTAATTAATCTATCAAAACGTAAATGATCAAATCAGGAATATATTCTGTTGGCGAAAGGCTTTAAATTTATACCAACGCCATCAAGCAAAAATGAAAAAATTTCTATACTAAAAGACTACAATGAATTTGCTTGAAAATTACGATGTCGGTATATGTTCAGTCAAGAAAAGACTGACCTTCATCCATTTCGTAGCAATACAGGATATAAATCTGCCTCTACGTGTCATACGTTGGAAAATTATACAGATTTAACCAAGCTTGAATTGTCTTTTCCACCAATAGAAAGAAATGTAAAAAACAATCTTACTAAGGGCGAAAGAATAGCGCTACGCAATTTGAAAAATGATGAAACAATAGTAATAAAAAAGGCAGATAAAAATTCAAATTGTGTTATTTTAGACAGGCTAGACTACATAACAGAAGTCACAAGACAACTAAATACTCAACATTACTGCCAATTAGATTCATTTAACATGGCAGAACTGAAAATCCAGGTCATTGAGTATATTAAATCATTATACGACCAAGGCATAATCGACAAAATATCATTTAAATTTTTAACAAATGGTCAAAAATTAAGAGATGCACGATTAGCGAGAATTTATATTCTCCCAAAAATTCACCGTCTTGAAACAGAGACGTTTAAACATGTACAACATGATGGATTAAATGAATTAAATATAATTCCACCTGGCAGACCAATTATATCACAGTGTGGTTCTGTAACTGAACTTATAGGTCATTACGTTGACTATTTTCTTATACCAATAGTTCAAAATCAGTCTACATATATAAAAGATACTACATCGTTCATTAATATCATTGAGAAATTAAAACCTATGGCAAACAGCCTTTTGGTTTCATATGATATAACACAGATGTTTACTAATCTACCTCAAGAAGCGTTATTGGGTGCGGTTGAACGAGCCTATGACAGTTTTGACAAATCAAACTTCAAAGTCAATGCTCCGCCAGTCAATGTATTAATACATTTGTTGAGAATTATTTTAGAAAACAATGTAATTGAATTTGATGGGAAAATTAACAAACAAGTAATAGGTACGGCAATTGGTGCAGTTCTTTCACCGGAAATCTGTGACATACTTATGTTTAAAATAATGAATCAAATTATTTCTGCATTTCAATATAAAGACAAAATATTCTATCATGGCAGATATAGAGACGATGGATTCATAATATATGATGGAACATCAGATGAAATTATAGATTTTTTTTCGTCTAGCAAATGATTATAACCCCTTATTAAAGTTCACCTATGAAATCAAAAACGATAAAATGTCGTTCTTGGATGTTGATGTAATTAAAGGTCAACGATTTACAACATATGGCATCCTTGACCTTGAATACATTTTAAAGAAACAAATTCTTATCTGTTTCTGCACAGAAATAGCTGTCACTCACAGCATGTATTTAGAGGATTTATTAAAGGTGAAGCAATACGGCAAATTAGAAATACAAGTGACCATAACAAATTAATAAACAATCTAACTAATTTCAAAGTGAAATTATCAGATAGGGGTTATGATAACACTGAAATAGATGATAGTATTACTGATGCTTTATCATGTTTATCAATTGACCGTACTGATTTATTACAACAAAACAAATCTAAAGAGAAGCAAAGTATTCCGTTAGTTTTAATAACTAAACATAATCCATATATACGTAAAATAAAGAAACGTATAATGAAACACTGGCATTTATTACAGTTCGACGAAGACTGTGTACAAATATTCAATACAGCACCAATAGTTGCGTATAGCAAACATAAAAGTATTGGAGATATGCTTAGTAGATCAAAGTTAAAGAATGTAACATAAAATTGACAGTTGGACCCCTGATGATGGCAGATCTGTCATAATAACTAGATCTATTGAAGAAGAATTAAAATATAAATATATCAATATAAACATGAATAATTTTCATATTTGATTATATTCAAATAATGCATCTTAAAATGACCATCCCAAGCTTAACTGCCGAAACACGAAATTAATTATTTGTGTCGGGTCCGATCTGCAATATGGGATGCGTGGTTGCTTGGGTGTTTTATTATAACAAAAAGTAAAGTAGTGTTATTTTTTGCTGGAGTAATAGGATGGCAGTTGCTCAACAATCTGTTTGATGTCGTCGTTCTTTTCTTGAATACATATAATTTTATTACTAATATCAAATTTCAGAACAGTGTACATGTATGTATCAAAGTTTAAAAGAATTAAGTTGAATAGATAAAGAGACACATGTACACATATCCTTTTTTTTTTCTGTTTATCAGATAAAATACATTTTCCTTGCCCATTTTTCTTGATTTAATAGGTGATTATAATATCTTCCTAGCTACGAAATGTATAAAATCTATAGTAGGATTTGTTTTTGTTCAATCAATAATGAAAGTAAAATAGTGAAATGATAATTCGCTTTTGGCAGCCAAAATGGTCCAATGGTCTAAATTATATTGATAATAAATTATTTACTTGCAAGTGAATAATTCGACCTCATTAAATCCGTATTCATGTGAACTTCGATTTAACCCCTTTACTAGAGATGGACAACGAATGCTTAGTACGTGTATTGTTTATTTAAAGGAAAGGAATGTCAACATTGAAAGTGAAACAAAGGTAAATCATTTGATGACTGATTTGATCCACTAAGAATTTTTCTTCAGCATGTAAAAACGACGAGAAACATACATTTTAAATCTATAAAATAAAATTAAACAGATCTATAAAAATCCAACTGCACGTGTTGGCCTCATCTATTTATATCTAATCATTAGTATATTTATGTTGACATCGCTTATATCGTCATCTGAGGTCAACTCGCTATTTAATTAGATGGAGTCTAGACTAAAATACAGACGAAACGAAACTACATATTATTAACCCTATGCAATGTAAACTATTTACTTCACACGTTTGATAGTTTGAATAAATGTCTTTCATTGTTATAAATGAAATTTGAGAATTTGAGTCAAATCGGTGACCATGAATTTGACAGCTAGTGCCCCTTTAAGCTTTTATAGGTAAAATTAAAAGGTAAAAAACATTACGACAATTCTGAAATAAACTATAATCGTTAAAACGACAATTCCACCTATTTAAATATGCCTGAAATGAAAAGTTGGCAAACCAGGATGACACCAAGTACAAGTAAGTTGATAAATCCAATATAGTTTGTGTTTTTAATATTTTCTTACAGTGAATAATTATTTCCACGTACTACTATTAAAGGTATGCCCGAGCCTTGTAAAGTCTATCTTGGTAGTTTTAAATATTTTTATAGAAAAAAACAAATAAGCATTACGAGGACTACTTGAGGTATGCCCGAGCGCCTTCATGCACGATGTATTGGTTGTTCATCTTGTTTGATAAAAAATGGTTCAATCTGAATGTTTCTATTAATCTGATCAAAGCCTATCACATATATATGGGTATAAAGTCATTTTCCTTGTCATAATAAAATTTATAATGTAGGACAGCAAGTCACAGACAGAAAATCACAGTCATGTATAATATGTTATAAACATTGACTTCTGTTTTAAAGTAAAATCTAAAAAAAAATATACTTACTTTGAGAAACATCTTTCTGTGATGGACTTTCAATGAAATTCATAGTACATGTTCTTCGTTTGGTGGTTTACAGTTTCTTTAGGTTTACAGTTTCTTTATAAACAAGTTAGATGGTGAACAAATATAATTTACGGATACAAATACCAAATATTCACATTATTTTTTTCAAAATGGTCACAAAGCTATACATTTTTATAATGAAAAATGTGCCAAAAAATTAAAATACAGTAACTCATAAAACTTCGGTGTTTTACATTTCATGAGCAAAAGATTATATAATATAGTGAAATAAGAACTTTCAATCCAATCAAAGTATCATATTTTACATGAATTGTAAGAAAATCGACCAAAAAATGACATAAAAGCCTCATTTTGGTGATTTATTTCCCTTTTCAATGTTAATTTCCATAAGGAATAAAAAATGCAAATTTTGAGTTTTCTTGTAGTCATATTTTATGGAATTTTTTTCTGTGTATATTTGGGGCTTAATGCTATATATTAGAATAAAAAAAAGTATCTGTGATAATTAGTTTAAGGTACAATAGTTTCACTAGACTTCTTTTAAAATTACCCTATGTAAAGAGTTATCATATTGTCAACATTTTTTGAGTCGCTGCCAAAAATCCATTAAGATCATTGTTATTTTCTCAAATTTCAACAATCCAATGCTTATTACTAATGTTAATAGTGCTACCATAGGCGGACCCAGGGGCCTGAGTGCCGACCCCTTCTTTTCCTTGGAAAAATTTGGTTGATTACATACGGGATCACTGAAGTATGAATGTAGCGGACCATCTCTTAAGGCAGTCAGTTGGACCCCTTATATGAAAATTGTCTAGATGGTTTATTTTCCTTCTGCTGCTGGTTGTAATGCTGGTGCTGCTGGTTTCACAACCTCAACCAGCAGTCACAAGCTGACAGAATTTCCATGGGTCCTCGTAGCGAAACGGAATTTTACGGAAAATTTTGAAAATTCATCCCAGTCAGAACGTCAAGCAAGAAATGTGTCAAATGAATAGCAGAGACCATTGAGTCGACGACCGACCGTACCCACCCTTGCTGGTTACTCCCTTTGTGTGCCAACGGACCCTTGTGTTAATTATTTTAGGGGCTCCCTAGTTGACCTCTAGAAATTTCTGTCCTTGTCCAATTGATTCAGATTTCTAGTGATTTTTTTTCAAATTTTCTTCATCTTAGACTATCCCTATCGCATGACCTTTTTTAAATTTTATATTTTTTATAACTTCACATAAAACGTTATCTTCATGAAGATACTCATCATACAATAGTACAATATTATTCCAAACGTATAGCTGTACATGCTTTGCAATTTCAGCATTGAGTTTAAGAATGAATAAGAAAAATAAACAGCTCATATTAAATTCGTGTATTTTTCCCTTATATGAAGGTTAGATGGTCAATTATCATTTATTTAGAGAATCAACGATGGACTCTTCTGGGTGTGTGGAGTTGTATGAAATTGAACCTACAATGTTCCTATCAAATTTATTGAATTTGTTCTTTTCCGAAATATGCATGAGATGTTTGACACTAGACAATATATTATTTCTTTTTTCCCCCACAAAATCTTACAACCAGCCTCCGTCCAAACTGTCAACACCAAGTAACACTTTGATCTATTATCATCAGTATAGCATTATCAGTGGACGGCTTGTTTCCATGGCAACACATTCAATGGCAAATATTGCACAATTGAATATATATAATTGTTCTAATGATTTTCTTTGTTTTTCTTGTATATTTTTCATAATCATGAAAACAGACTGAAATTTCTTCACTGTCATTTGTTTTATCCATATTAGAGAAATTGTACTTTTTCTTTTAAATGATAACACCAATATCGATATACTTTACTAGCAAAATTATCTTTATATAATGTGTGGATACAGGTAAAATTAAGTGTTTTAGTTTTCCTACTTTTGTACTTTTTTGAACTTTTAAGAAATTAACTGTAGTGAACATTTTTCAAAATTATTTTAAACTTGTGTATCATCATTAGATTGTTTCCATAGCAACACAGTTAAAACAAAAAAACGTTATATATGAATATGTTTTTAAAAAAATGATGATTTCATTAACTTCTACAAATTGTATATTTATTCATTTATTCTGAGCGCAGAATTAGGGTTTAATACCTTTTTTTCAAATTTTATCTTTATTTTCTTTCTAAAAAAAAATAAAAAACTAAGCATATTTTGTATCACTGATTAGATAAGATTATAATATTTATGAATTCATGCTTGACTTTTGTCCGCAAAAAGTTACGATGGACATTTAAAACCATTACTATATCGCTGTGAAATGTGAAACAATTTTAGAAAAACAAGAAATAAGCCTGCATAAAAATTCGTCATTTGCTATAAGGTATTTGAAAATACTTTTGTTGTTAGGTAAACATGTACAGTTTAAATGGCGAAAGGCGATGTATTAATTAACAAAATAAACATTTTTGATATTCCTTTAAACGAAGTGAAATTTATTGTAATATAAAATTATCAAAGCTGATATATAGACCAGATATAATCCTGAATAAGTAAACATTAAATAACAAAAAGCAATACAAATAGTATCAACAGGTCAAATAAACAAGAAATAAATAATTTACCTTTATTTGCAAAACAGACAAAAACCAATTTAGGTTATGGCAAATACAAAACAAACATGATCAAACATAATGAAAACTCGACAATATTATAAGAGATATATGATAAAAACAGTTATTGTTCTCCTTTCCTCAGTTCTAATGACTCTTTAATAAAAGAAACAACTGCTTTTACATCATTTGGTGTTGATGGATTTAGTATAATCACGAGTTTATCAGTAAAATTAAGTGTATTAAAATTCACATATTTTTGTATATAATATTTTAGAAAGATTTCTCTTTTATTTTCATTTATTTTACAGTTAAAGAAAAAATGAAATTCATCGTCTAAGATATTACATATTTTACATTTTGTTTCATTTCGTGGTATTTTGGTATATCGTCCAGTTTCTATTAAGAGACAATGATCGCTTATTCTAAATTTGGTTAACATTTTTCTTGTTTCTTTACTTGGGTGTGATAGGTAGTATTTCATTTGGTTATTTATATTAGATTTAAGAAATTTATATAGATATATTTTATTATTTTCGTTTAAGTTATTAATTTTGTCATCAATAAGAGTTTGATAGTAGTTGATATAACTCTTTTTTAATTGGGGTTTTAACATTTTAGTCTGTTTTAAAGTTTTAGTTTCCTCAATAAGTTTGATGTCAATATTTATATCTTGTGATACATTATTTGCAAAAGTATACCAAGAGTATGTTCCCTTAGTATCTAAACTTTTAGTTAATTTAAAGGCTTCATTAAGAAGTGGGTTTAGATTTTCATTATTTAATCTAGATAGGTACATCATAGTTTGGGTTTTTATGAAAGTTTCTAATGGCAGAAGTCCTAGTTCATTTCTAACAGCTAGATTTGTTGAACTTCTTTTTGTCACCAGTACTTGTTTAATAAAATGTAGCTGGTCTTTTTCTAAAATAGTTTTATCAATAAAATGAATAGCATCTGGTGTTGAGCTATTTTTGTTAGCTCGGAGTTTAGCTCTATAAAATTGAATATAAGTGTCCATATAACATATTTCACTATTATATGTTAAAATAGGTTTGACCAAAGTTTCAAAAAGGTTGCAAGACACTCTCACAGGAAGTTGTCCAAAGCCTGATGAGTAAGAGTTAATAGCAAATAAAACTTTTCTTGCCTTTTTTGCAAGATCTGAACTACAACTAGTTAGACTGCCATTAGATGTTATAACACATCCAAGGTATTTATATTCATTTACTTTTTCAAGGTATTTTTCTTTAAATTTCAAAAAGGGTTTATTTATTTTACTTGGGTTATTTTGTAGTATCATGGTTTTAGATTTTTTTGTATTAACTGTTAATTGCCATTTATCACAATACTCAGAGAGATTATTTAAGCTATTTTGCAGACCGTTTTCGCTCTCTGATAATATGATTAAATCATCTGCAAAAAGGAGACTTCCTATGTAAAGTACTATTTGAGAGTACTCACAGTTTCTGACAGCACGTTAAAAGCCAAAAACAACTAGTAAGACATAATCAGTCATCAAAGATTAAAATCAGCTGATAAGTACACATTCTAGGGATTTAGTATTTAACGTCATGGACAGTCAAATACGACATGACCTGTGCAATGCCAAAAATAAATGTAATATATAAAACAGGCATTATGATAGTTAGGAATTGACCTCTTTATAGATTGAAATGAACGTGGGTGTGTCGAGCAGCAAGCTATAACGGGCTCCAAAAAAGTTACTAGTGTAAAACCATTCAAACGGGAAAACCAACGGTCTAATTTATGTATACAAAAATTGAGACATAAGAAACATTTACAAATTACACGAACATGCAAACGACAAACACGATGAGAAACAACCTTATATTCCTTTAAGGGCATACGATACAGTTTTGATCCTGTATTTACAAGTTCATGAAAATTTGCATACAGGCTATTTTTTACCTGATTAAATCAAATATGTAATAAAAAATATACCTTCATGTGCTACTTTTTGCGTAAAATGAGGTCGAAATTTTGTATATTTGCTCGAAATTCAGATTTGTGGCCGTAATTTCTTTTTCGGAAGAAAGACATAACTTTTTTGTTATAAAAGATAAAAACAAATTGTTTTTTGTTAAATAATCGGTAATTTCTGTATTTTATAAATATCTTTAAAAAATATGCATTTTTTTATTCAGAAATGACTCATATTTATCAAATGCTCATGAATTGAGGAAAAAACGTAATTTTTTACTGCTTGTTTATCACAATTAAAAAAAATCCTCTATTTACAGATTTATAAAATTTGGGTCACATAATCTCCCTGCAAAATGAAACCAAATGCCGTTTTGAAAAATAGGGGTCCATGAACTCGTTTTCAAATTAAATCAGTTTGAATGATAAAAATCAGTCGAAAAATGCATCTCTTCCCGATATGTCACAGTTTGACGTCGCGAAAATAACAAATTACGTTAGCAACGTCATTACCTTCCCTGTAACTGTATCGTATGCCCTTACGGTATTATTTTTTTAATCTTACTTCTACTTCCTTTGTTTTCTTTTCATTCTTCGTCATTTTTCTTTTTATTTATTTCTTGAATTGAATTTTTTTTTAAATTATAGTACAACTTCGTTTGTCTGTTAAATCTATTTAAAACTATTTGATTCTGTGCGATTCGTGCTATGATTCAAATCAATTTTAAATAAAAAGGTACTTAATCCTTATATTTCTATACATGTTCTTCTGTTTCTTTTATATAAACAAGTGAACGTGTGTTGCCTTACTAAATTTCTAGAATGATTTGTGTATATGAATCTATTGCTTTCCGAAGTTCTACCGAGTTTATAAACAAAAAGTAAAAAAATAAATTATATTGAACTTCGAGAAAAAATCAAAACGGGAAGTATCTAATAAAATGGCAAAATCAAATGAAAAAACACATCAAACGAATAAACAACAACTGTCATATTCCTGATTTGGTACAGGCAATCTTAAATGTAGAAAATGGTGGTTTGAACCTGGTTTTATAATAGCACTATACCTCTCACTTGTATGACAGTCGCATCAAATTCCATTATATCTATAACGATTCTTGAAACAGACATAATAGCTAAAACTGTCAAAATAGGGAAACAGCCGTCATCACCTTGTTACAATGTCAATCAGAAAAAAATCCGAATATATAACAAAGAAGCACAAAAAAGGAAATAAAAAATATGACAACCACATTCATTTCTACTTATATATGTATTCAAGGTAGATTGATGGTATACCGCCATCTTGGATTGTACAATTACAGTACAACATCGGTCTAGTTATTTGCCTAAATCTGCAAATTTGGAGACAGATTTATTTAAAGAATACTAGTGAATTAATTGAATTATACAAAATATTTTAACAAATATCATTTTCTTTGGTTTTACAATCATTTTTTCAAATGAGCCATTTAAGGGGAGATAACTCTTTTAGTACAAAATTTATACTGGGCTAATAGGGATTTTTTTTTATATTTACTTGTAGCAAGAAAACAAGTTCGGTGACACCATGTTTTCTTTTTATTTTCTTAAAACATATTACGAAACCTCTCTTCTCACAATTTATTTCAAAATTCTATCTCATAGAATTTTTTTTATGCACACTAATGTGTATTTTCATGAACAAATTAACCAAATTTTGGCAATTTTCAACGACTCATAGCTTGAAAAATAGCACGGTGACCCATACTTTTTATTAAATTTTTGAAAAGAGCATAGTAAAATCTTCATTTTGGCAAATTATAAAAAAATTCTGTCTCAAAAAATATATACTGGTGATCTACCTTAAAATCAACCCAAATGATAGCCTGGCGAGGTTCACATCAACTCAAGTTGAGATTCGCGTGTTTGATAAAATGTTACGTAACACAGGAAGAGATATAAAATAATTTTGTCGTTCAAAGTATTTTCAATATTATTACGTGGAACAATAACATAACTACATTATGATAGAACAATAACATATATGGTGGGATGTTAAAAGTACAAAACTACAATGTACGTCAGATGAACCAAGGAAACACAAAAGGAGCACGTACAAAGCACACTTAGTCTAGCAAAAATGAAAAAAAAATATAACAAACAACACATTGATATAGATAATTTTGTAGTTCGATGTATTTTCAAAATCAGAATGCAACAGTAGGAAAATGACATTTTAATAGAACAAAAACAATGGCGAGATGTATAAAAGTACAGAGTCAATAAAGGGGCCAATAAAGTTGCATAATTGTTTTTCTAATTTGGGTAATTCACGTCTAGTCCTGAGATAAGCGTCAGTAACGATGTCTTATCAAATGTATAAAAGTTAGAAGTCAACTATTGTTCAGCAGTTCCCGTTCTTATTCAATAAGGTAAGGATGACTTTAGACTGGTACCCTGTCGTTGATTGACAATCTTAATATTTGTATTTCGAACGTATATTAAACATATTTGTGTAAGAGAACCGATTTACGCCGACTTGTTATTGAATGCAAATAACCCAGTTCTGTATTGCTTAGATTTATTCATTTCGACGTTTGAACAGTGGGCGAACATGTGATATAAATTATTGCCATTTCATCGATTTATGCATGCTAAACCTCTTCTAAACTTTTTTCAAATCCGAATTTTAGTTTTGCGAAACAGCTCTGTCGTAATTTAGCCGTAATAAAATAACCACAAAACATACTAAAATAACAAAAAAAAATCC
Organism: Mytilus edulis; assembly: GCA_019925275.1. Taxonomy (NCBI): domain Eukaryota; kingdom Metazoa; phylum Mollusca; class Bivalvia; order Mytilida; family Mytilidae; genus Mytilus; species Mytilus edulis. The sequence goes on from CM034362.1 coordinate 69,567,393, forward strand.
TTTTCTAGGTTACTTAAAATCCTAAACTTTGTAACTCTACCATGAATGAACAAAAATAATTACAGAGAAATATCTCAATAACCAATACAGTAAATATACAAAGTAACAAAGTAACCCAAAGTAGTCTGGTTATTTTGCTTTCTTGATGATCAAATTATATATATACGGGATAACAGACCGAGTAGTCTCGGGTCGCCTCATATAGCCTTTGCCCAATTGATAGAGATTTGAAAATTAAGTTAACAATTATGTACAGTAATAGCTCAGTTTTTGGGAAAAACTGTATTTATTATGTTAAAAAATATATAAAACGCTTTTTTTCCAATTCAGGTATCAGAATGAAGTGTCTGTTTATGTTAGCCGTTTTGTTGCCTTTTATTCTTGGAGCTCACCATGCTCATCACGAACGATTTTTGAGTATGTATAATTCATTTAAGACGAAAAACTGTACTATAGACATGATAGAGTAACAACTAAAACCATAGCTCATATGCATAAAACCGTTTAAGTGTAGATATCCAATTGAAGTACTAATCTATGTTAGGACACTTAGACAATTCTGTTCGTTCAGAGAACAAAAAAAAAAATATTATGACTCATGTAGTTTTAAGCCTGTGAACCCTTTTCTTTAACAACCGATAATGGAATTCAGAATTAGATTTATGATAATTTGCATTGTCGTATTTTGGAAAGTCTAGCAAAATACGTAAAACTGCAATAAATGATGTGTTGCAATGTTAATATTTCGAGAAAATTTGAATTTTTAGCGTCAATAACATAGTCCGATTAGTTTATGACAGTTTTGTCATTAGCATAAAAGCGCTAGTTGTTAAATTTATTATTGATCAATTTGTCAGTGGTCAAAATTCTGGTATGAATGAAGGCAACGGCAGTTACAAACTAAAACTGAGAGAAACACGTGAAATATAAGACGAGAACAACGACACAACAGAAACACTAAAATGCAACACATACAGAAACGAACTATAATACAATTATAACATTACAATGGCCATTTTCCTAACTTGGTACAGATCATTTTATGAAAAAATGGTGGGCTGAACCTGGTTTTGTTGCTTGCAAAACCTCCCGCTTTTAATGCAATGTTAAATATATCATTAAAATGACAACATTACATGACATGACTACAATACAAATAAATGGGAGAACATATATGAGTTAGTCAACGTCTTTGCGTACTTATTTGTCCTTAAAATTTCGAAAGAAGACATGCATACGACTGAAGGAGATGTCGGTTAGACGTCAATGAGACAACAACACAACGATGAAGATAAAAAGGGACATTTGGAGGGCAATATGCATGTTTCAAAATATATAGAAAGGTGTATATACGATATTTTATCAAAGTCCTTGTACGTATTTGATAAATAGGATCATGTGGAAAAGATAAGATAGTCCAAGAAATGGACTGAACATACGACAGCTTAAGTGCCAGTCTGCCTAAGAGTCAGGTAGTGGTTAAAACATGACCGAAAAAACTCACCCAATTTGACATTGATTTCAGTTCATAATATGTAGTTATGCACACAAAAAACATTCATTTTCATTTTCTGTCCTGGTCATACAAGATACAAGTTGGTTGAAATGCACTAGAAATTAACGAATAAGGGGAGATAACTCTGTAATTTGCTATCATTCTAACCAATTTTCTAACCAAGTTATTTGATATAACCAGACACACACAAGCGAAAGACTAATACTTTCTAACTCAGGATGATGGTTAGTATTTTTAAGATAGCATGATTAGCACGGTGGTTTTTTTTCTGATCATGTTTTAATTTTTACCTAAATTGCTCGATTCTTAAAAAGATCTACAAAGACTGGCACTTAATTATGCAATCGTTACAAATAGAGTTTTTTTTTGCAACTGCTCTTGTGAAGGGGTCTGGGTGGGACGGCAAGGCAAAACTGCACAATAAAAGGCCAAAATAAATTCAAGAAAAATAAATGGAATAAAATTAAAGAGAAAAAAGTATATTATACTACAACGCACATGATGGGAGGCTAATATATAAAATAAGGCCAAATGAGGATAACAAATAATTAATAAAAAAAATAATATTATGAAACGTAAGATTATAAAGATGAAACTTGCCAAATCCAGACCCATATTTATCATGTGTCTTATTGCAGCTGATAACAATCAAATAAACCAACAGGATTTAGACAAGGTCATACAGTTAGTTCGAGGGTTCGCTAAATCTGATATGGGACAACTAGCTTGTGTAATATCTTGTCAGGCAGCCGTTTCGTCAACAGGATATGGGGTTATATTGGCTCTTCTGTGTCCTACAGCCTGTGAAACGTGAGTATACATTATACAGACACACTCATTGCTCTATTGACTCTTCTATGTACTGCCGGCTGTGAATCGTGAGTATGGATGATAAAATCCCATTCATTCCTCTATTTACTCCTCTATGTCCTGCCGCCTGTGAATCATGAGTATAAATTATGAACACACATTCATTGCTCTATTGACTCCTCTATGTTCTGCCGCATGTGAATGTGAGTAAAAATTATGAAAACACATTCATTGCTCTATTGAACTCTACGTGACCGTGCCGTCTGTGAATCGTGAGCATATATTATGAAAACACATTTATTGCTCTATTGACACTGTGTCCTGCCGGCCTTGAAGCTGGAGTACAAATTCTAAAACAAACCCACATTCATTGCTCTATTGACAGAGGCGGATTTAGGGGGGGGGCAGGGCCCGGCTCCCCCTTTTTGGGAAAATAATTGGTTGCTTATATAGGGAATCAATGAAGCATGACTGGAGCGGGCCCCCTCTTAGGTCAGTCAGTTGGCCCTCACTTATAAAAAATTTCTGGATCCGCCACTGTATTGATTCAACTGTGTCTACTCACCTGTATAGCGTGAGTATAAATTCTAAAAACACATGCATTGCTCTTTTAACTTATTTGTGTCTGGCCGCTTTTGAAGCGTGAGAATAGATTATAAAAACACATTCATTGCTCTATTGACTCTATTGTTCCCTGCCTCCTGTAAAGCGTGACTATAATTTATAAAAACACATTCATTGCTCTATTGACTCATCGGTTTCCTGCTGTCTGTAAGGCATGAACATACATTATAAAAATAATAAAAATCATTGCTCTGTTGACTCATTTGTGCCCTACCTCCTGTTAAGTATGAGTATAAATAATAAAAAAAAAAACACATGTGCAAACTTGATTCATCTGTGCCCTGTCGCCTGTGAAACGCGAGTATATATATTATAAATAAAAACACATTATTCAAAACTAGTGTAATAGCTTGTTGAACAGCGTTTTGTTCAACAGTATTACGAGTGTAATATATATAGCTAATCTAACTGGGCATGTTTGGTGTCGATCTTTCAAAAATACTATGAACCAAAGATCAAATGAAAAGGATGCTAGCAATTATTGTCAACTGTATGGCCTTAATCAAATAATGAAAAACTATTATTTATATATATATTTATAAAGTACCTAAAAAAAATCAACCTAACGATGTTAGAGTAGATTTGATTCGTAACTTTCTTCCCGGTGCCGGGGCTGGAATCTGTACTTTTTGTTTCTAACTCATACGATAACATCGCCTAGCATTGCGCAGAGACCTTATTCCATCCTCTTACTTTAGCTTATACAAATATGCTCTCGTTTCGAGAGGTGTTACCTTCTTGTAAGAATTAAACAAGGATCTCTGATGCAATACACGAAGTATTTATTTTTAGTCTACAGAAATGATCATCTACTCATCTGTTCAGTATAATTACAAGATGCTAATCTATTTTTGGAAGCATACAATCCCTGTAAATAAACATATGTATATGTCTGTCTGTGTGTAGTGACAACTTCAAATTATACCTTGTCCATTGGATATATATACATTAGTCTGAAAATTACGCCAAATAGTGTATGAGTTAGATTTTCTGCTGATAAACGGGATTCGAACTCACACCTTTGATACACTTCATCACCAATTGCTTACCCACATGTCTATAGCGCTCTAGACCACTCGACCACAGCCGCTATATAAAAATATAACTTCATTAGTCGTAGTGTTCCTTATCACTAAAGGCTAATCTAGAGATAGACATAAGACACTTGTTTTTCAAGCGTGTGTATATTCTTATTTTATGCTCAATGTATTTTTTATTTGTTAGCAATCTAACTCAACAATTGTGAAGATATATAATGAAGATATTGTATGATTGCCAATGGGAGACAACTCTCCACAAGAGTCGCTGTAAAAGGTCCCGAAAGGAAACATACGAAAAAATTCAATTGAAAAGCACACATGACAGAAATCAACCAATGAAAAGTCTGAATTCAAACTGTTCAGTTTCGCATTGAATACTTATTTAGAAATACGCAAAGAAATGTTAAGATGATGATTTAACAAATAAAAAACCACAGTTTAATTAACATCTTATTGATATACTATCAATAACATATTTTTTTAATCTTTTTTCAGTGTTCGCGCACAATTGAAATAGGCACAAGAGATCAAGGGCAGTATCATTGAATAAAAACAGAATTATATAAAGTGTAGTCGTTTCTGATACTAGTAGATTAGTAGGTGTAATAGCACCACAGATTTTCTCCTCTTAGTCATTGTTAAATTTGCACTTTTTAAAAAATAGTGCAGTATTTACCCTGTTTGTCAAATAAAGAAATACTTGGCATGAGTAAAGTTGTAACTTGTCCAGTACCTTAAAAAATTTCCATATTATATGATATTTCATTTCATACAAGACAATACACATCACTGGAAATTTACCAATACAGTTGTTCCCTTGTTTAATCTGTGTACGAAGTAACATCAAGTTTCCAAAAATATTCGATAGAAACCCCAAAATTAAAAAAAATAGTACTATGAAATACAAAAGATGTACGTTTTTGACCCATAAGTGTTTTACTTCAATGAAATGTCAAAGACCCACAGCTGTCAAATTGAAGGGAATATTTTTGTCGATTTATTTTCGTATGTAACTGGATGTAACGGAGTATGATTTGGATACATCACACCATTAATCTTACATTTAACTCAAGATATAGTTCGTTACTGTTTTAGTGGAATCTACATGTATATATTGGTTATATTTACAGTGCCAAGAGTTTTGAGCTAGATGTGTATTTCGACAATCAATGACTTTTCGGTGATGGTCGAGATCAAAATATTAAAAATAAGCATTATGGTTTTATTCTATGAAAAAAGAATAGTTACTATTAAAACTGAGGTTTCAACTTCCTCGGGCAAAGCTGTACCTATGATTCTGCATTATTTGCACATGTCCTGAGTCAAACACCTTCTGCTCACTGGATGTGGGTTTTCGTATTATTATATAGATTAGACCTTTGGTTTGCCTGTTAAAATGGTTTTATACTAGATAAACTATTTTTGAAGCCCTTTATACAAATGTAGCTTGATGTTCGGTATGAGCCAATGATCTGTCTGAAGACTGTACTTTGACTAATTAGAAGAGTGGTTTTCTTTTACAAATTGTGTCTTGGATGGAGAGTTGTCTCATTGGCACTCATGCTTTATCTTCTCATATCTACTTAAAGATGGATTTTGCTATCTTAAAGGTTCTTTTTGGTTTATAGCTGTTATTTGTTTTCTGTTCTTAAACATCATTAGCTTTCATATATTCGACTTTGAGTGTTCGTAAAAGGGGTAAACCCCGAAAAGCGACTCGGACGGCTGACATTTAGAATGTGTTGTCATCATTGATTTATTGAGATTCAAAGCTATATAGAAAGTCAATTTTTAAATTAACCAATATAATCATTTCATTAATACTACATAATGTATATACTCAATCTAATAATTTTGGAATATTGGATCCTCAACGCCCTTCAACATTGTACTTGTTTGCCTTTATAACTATTCTGATACGAGCGTCACTAATGAACCTTATGTAGGCGAAACGCGCGTCTGGCGTACTAAGTTTTAATCCTGGTACTTTGGTAAATGTTTAAATAATGATAAACAACCGATATATGATTATGATAATGAAGTACTAAGTAATAATTAAAGATTCAGACGACCAGGAGCCTGACATGCTGTAGATACACATAGTTATTGTTGTAGACTGTATGTTGCTCTCTAGACATCTTTTGGTTGTTATCGTCCTTTAGTCATTGTTAAATTTGCCTTACTATTGACATGGATTGTTCTTTCGACATGGAGGTCACTGTCTTGGAAACAATCTATTGAAAATCAAACAAAGGAGTAGGTCCGGTAAGGCCCCTTTTTGGCCCAAAAATATAACAGTTTTACAAAATTGTTAAAATGTAAACTTTTAGTTATTTATTGGACAGTTGAATGCTTCTGCTACATAAATATGGGCTGTTTTTGACAATACAATGCACATATATAGGGTTGTATCACCATTAAGTCATGGTAAATTACTGAAATCTTCAAAATTCTATCATTTTAGTTAAATTTTAGACAGTTTCCGTGTAAAACGAAAGTGGCCGCATTCGTGTTCATCCTTAATATTGCAATGAAAGTTGTATTTTATGATAATACATAACATATATAAAGGTTGTGGATGAACACGGATGCGGCCACTTTCATTTTTGACAAAAATCATCTGAAAAGTGACGTTTTTTGGCATATTTGAGAGATTTTTCATATTTGAGCTTCAATCGGATCGTTTTTAATGACTTAATCAGTTAAAATCTTTCACATAAACTAATTGAATTGAGTGAAATAGACACTTAAGTGTTTACAACATGGTCAAAATCTTTCGTCAGATGAAACTGAAATTTGAGGCCAAAATGAGTCCTTACCGGACCTACTCCTTTAAACAAAATTGTTACAGATTAATTTGCTGGTGTTTTTGCTTTTTCAATTTTTCTTGAGATAAAAACAAGTACAAATTTCTGTTCAGAAATTGGCTCCATAATTCAAATGAATTAAATTGATCCAAAACAGTATTATACGTGTAACCATCAGAGGAAAAAAAAACAAAAACTGAAGACGAAACTTTGACTAAATAAAAGAATATTCCTGAGACAATTCAACGTTTGTAAAAATCCGACAAATAATGTCTTCAAAATAGTTTTGGGAAAAATGTGATTTCATATAAATATATCAAAACATGCAGGTAACCAATGATTTTGGCGATGTGTATTAAGTTGGTACACAACAGGGAGATAACTCTGTAAAAATCAGCTCAACGTTTAAATCACGTTGTATTGCTAAGGTAATATTAAGCTTCTCAATGATCAAAATTAGTGTTTGTCAAACTGTTATATAACCAATGATTTTTTTTCTGATAACGTGGTTGGTTAAAATTTTTAGAAATTTTGATATTTTTGTCAAAGGGTCAAAGTAATATTTTATCAAAATTGTATCAAAATTAAACGAGTGATTCATATTAGTCAAGGTGTTGGAAAACACCTTAACTCTTTCATGTGTTAAAAGTGATAGACAATTATCAGATATTTCGAATGCACTTATTCAAATGGAATCTTTATCTCCTCTTTTGTATTCTGTTTATGCCAATGATGTTGAGAATGAAATGATTTATTAAAATTGAAAATCATATGAGCTACAAAAAAGGGGGCGAAATATACCAGAGGGACAATAACTCATAAATTAAAAATAATCTGGCAACAACATGGCTAAAAAATTAAACAGAGAAAGACAAACAAACATATACAAATACACAAGACACAACATAGAAGACTAAGTACCACGAATCCCACCAGAAACTGGCTTCATATTTTGAAATCGTATCTTCTGATGTATGTAGATGGTATGGTGTTATCAGTGAAAATGAAAAAAAAAAAAAAAAAAATAACAGCAGTTTATAGATCATGTCATTACTTACTCAATGTGTGAATAAATTTTGAAAATAGTAACAGATGCAAGCCTAAACCGACGGAATGTAAATGATAACGTTGTAGATAGATTTAATGAGTTTAAGCAAATAACAATCTATCAACGAACGATTATAATTATTATTTTGAATCTGTTCAATGTCGTGTTTTTCTCAGAGTGTTGACGACGTATTTACACTAAATCTAGTGACTATCCATTGATTGACTCAAGTCTGAAATGATGTTTTATTTGTCATTTTCTATTGGCTTTAAAATACTATTCAGCAACTGCGAGTAATCTTAGAGATATACTTTCTGCCTGTATTATTTCTGAAAGTTGTTTTGGTTTAATGCTTTGTGTCAATCTGATAATTCATAGTTAAGTCCGCACAATGCTCCATAGGTGCTTAGATATCCGTCATTTCGTATCGGTGTTTACATTAGATAAAATCAGAACGACCAACCGTTTTTTCTACAGATTTCTCTCGTTTTTTCTTGATTTTCTTATAAAAAAGAAGATGTGGTATGATGGCTAATGAGACAAATGTCCACAAGAGACCAAAATGACACAGAAGTTAACAACTATAGGTCACTGTACGGCCTTCAAAAATGAGCAAAGCTAATACCGCATAGTCAGCTATAAAAGGCCCCGAAATGACGATGTAAAACGATTCAAACGAGAAAACTAACGGTTTTATTTATATGAAAAAAATGAACGAAAAACAAATGTGTAACACATCAGCAAACGACATTTTAGTTGAGTTTTATTTTTTGCAAAGTGCACATGCTTACTGACTTATTTATGTATAGCCTTTGTTTCAGAGTTCTGCCAATGGTTTTCAATGAATTTGCCTTGTAGCAAATTCTAAAAAAAAGAAGATGTGGTATGTTTGCCAATGAGACAACTATCCACAAAAGACCAAAATGACATAGACATTAACAACTATAGGTCACCGTACGGCCTTCAACAATGAGCAAAGCCCATACCGCAGAGTCAGCTATAAAAGGCCCCGATAAGACAATGTAAAACAATTCAAACGAAAATACCTAAGGGACTTATTTATGTAAAAAAAATGAACGAATAACAAATATGTAACACATAAACAAACGACAACCACTGAATATACAGGCTCCTGACTTGGGACAGGCACAAACATAAATAATGTGGTGGGGTTAAACATGTTAGCGGGATCCCAACCCTCCCCCTAACCTGAGACAGTGGTATAACAGTACAACATAAGAACGAACTATAAAAATCCCCCATTTGATTTTTTGAAAACAAACATATGGTTGTAGACTATGGATGGTCGGTATGGTTCGTTCGTGTACTTTATGAACTAACTCTCTTTCATCTTGTAACAGTATTAAAACATTTGACTTTTCTACCCTGTACACAAGTATTCCACATTCCAAACTAAAAGACAAATTGAAAGAGTTGATATTACTTTGCTTCATAAAAAAGAATGGCCAACGTAGATACAAGTATCTTGTCTTAGGGAGGGATAAATCCTACTTTGTAAAGAATCACTCTGATTCAAACAAAAAATTCTCTGAAACTGATATTATCAAGATGCTTGATTTCTTGATTGACAACATATTTGTTACGTTCGGAGGACGTGTTTTTCAACAGACTGTCGGCATTCCAATGGGAACAAACTGTGCCCCTCTACTCGCCGACTTGTTTCTTTATTATTATGAGGCTGACTTCATGCAGGAACTTCTTAGGAAGAAAGATAAGAAGTTATCAATATCCTTTAACTCTACTTTCCGCTATATAGATGATGTTCTTTCACTAAACAATTCAAAATTTGGTGACTATGTGGAACGCATCTATCCAATCGAACTAGAGATAAAGGATACTACAGATACAGTTAAGTCGGCTTCATATCTTGACTTACATCTAGAAATTGACAATGAGGGTCGGTTGAAAACAAAACTTTACAACAAAAGAGATGATTTCAGCTTTCCAATTGTGAACTTTCCATTTCTAAGTAGCAACATTCCAGCAGCACCTGCATACGGGGTATATATCTCCCAATTGATACGATATTCCCGTGCTTGCATTTCCTATCATGATTTTCTTGATAGAGGTTTGCTGCTCACAAGGAAGCTATTAAACCAAGAGTTCCAAATGGTGAAGTTGAAATCATCCCTTCGTAAATTTTACGGACGCCATCACGAGTTGGTTGACCGTTATGGAATAACCGTTTCACAAATGATATCGGATATGTTCCTTACGTCGTAACTACAATCCCCTTTCATGAATATGACCTACCGAATTAGACAATTTACCGGATTTGTAATCACTTAAGCAACACGACGGGTGCCACATGTGGAGCAGGATCTGCTTATCCTTCCGGAGCACCTGAGATCACCCCTAGTTTTTGGTGGGGTTCGTGTTGTTTATTCTTTAGTTTTCTATGTTGTGTCGTGTGTACTATTGTTTTTCTGTTTGTCTTTTTTATTTTTAGCCATGGCGTTGTCAGTTTGTTTTAGATTTATGAGTTTGACTGTCCCTTTGGTATCTTTCGTCCCTCTTTTATCTGTTGGCGTAGAAGCTGGACATGCATGACTGCGAAATATAAGTCAACACTGAGGTTGTGTATTCGAAACCCGTTCTTACAAACGCATTCGACTCTAATTTTGTTACTAGGATTGTCAGTTTTCCTACCGACAGTTGGTGATTTTCTCCAAACACTCCGTCTTCCTCCACCAACAAAACCTGGCCGCCACATAATAACCCAAAATGACGTTTAAAAGTTTTGTTAATTCACCAACAATAACCGGGGTCTTTTATCACTCACTTTACGAACGATAATTTACAATTGTTTACATTCACTTCATATGAAAGAGGGACAGAAGATATCAGAAGGACAGTCAAACTCATAAACCAAAAATAAACTTACAACGCCATGGCTAAAAATGAAAAAGACAAACAGACAAACAATAGTACGCATGACACAACATAGAAAACTAAGAATAAGCAACACAAACCCCACCAAAAACTAGGGGTGATCACAGGTGCTCCGAACGAGTAAGCAGATCCTGCTCCACATGTGGCACCCATCGTGTTGCTTATGTGATAACAAATCCGGTAAATAGTCTAATTCGGTAGGTCACATTTATGAAAGGGAAGGGGGTTGTAGTTACGACGTACGGAACATATCCGATATCATTTGTGACACGGTTATTCCATAAAGGTCAACCAACTCTTCAAATTTAAGAAGGGATGATTTCAACTTCACCATTTGGAACTTTTGGTTTAATAGCTTCCTTGTGAACAGTAACCCTCTATCAAGAAAATATTGTAGGAAATGCAAGCACGGGAATATCGTATCAATTAGGAATTATATATACCTCGTATGCAGGTGCTGATGGAATGTTGCTACTTAGAAATGGAAAATTCACAATTGGAAAGCTGAAATTATCTCTTTTGTCGTAAAGTTTTGTTTTCAACCGACCCTCATTGTCAATTTCTTGATGTAAGTCAGGATATGAGGCCGAATTAGCTGTATCTGTAGTATTCTTTATCTTTAGTTCGATGGAATAGATGCGTTAAACATAGTCACCAAATTTTGAATTATTTAGTGAAAGAACATCATCTATATAGCGGAAAGTAGAGTTAAAAGATATTGCTAACTTCTTATCTTTCTTCCTAAGAAGTTCCTGAATGAAGTCAGCCTCATAATAATAAAGAAACAAGTCTGCAAGAAGAGGGGTACAATTTGATCCCATTGGAATGCCGACAGTCTGTTGAAAAACACGTCCTCCGAACGTAACAAATATGTTGTCAATCAAGAAATCAAGCATCTTGATAATGTCAGTTTCAGATGAACTCCATAACACATTTTTTTATATTGTCAATTTCAGTGTAAGTAAGGTACTGGTTTTCTCTATGTCTGTCGTCAAAGACGAGATCTGTTTACAAAACAATTACAGGTTGAACTGAACTAGGCGTATCGTTAAGAATTGACAGGGTTCTAATTATTCTATAAATGGATTGTTAAAGACCGGCTGTTGTGTTTAACGGCCTCAAGAGTTTTCGTTGTGATTAATATCATTTCAATTTTGTTGTATACCTGCAGTTACTACTTTCGGTTGCTAAATATGAACAATGTGATTATGATGAAAAATAAGAGTGAACGCATTTATAATATGAAAAAAACTCAATATGATCAACCTGCCTTTAAAAGTCCAATCTATAAGTTAATGCATTTCGTATAACATTAATTTACCAGAATTTGTTTTCTGATATTGATCATTCTTATTCAATTTTTGTATACCAAAATGTTACAAAAAAATACACAAATGTCTATCTATGTTTGGATTTCTGTATGATATGTAAATTTGTACACTATAACTATTTTGTATACTATTATGTCCGACAAAAGATCAATTTTCATTTCGAAGGTCGGTTGTTTTCTCCGGGCACTCCGGCTTCCTCCATCAATAAAAACGGACTGCCACGAAATTGCCCAATAACCGGAGCTTAGAAGTGGCATTAAAAACTTTAATTCAAATAAAATTTAATTTACTTGTTATTACTACATTTTAACATCCTTGAGGCGAGGGTTGATTTCCATTTGATCCACCAAGTAACCATGATGGTCTCGGTGCTAAAATTAAAAGATAACAAACACAACAATAGTTATGTGTTTAATAATTACGACATGACATTTAATTTAATATTACTGATTTACTGAATGATGAAGATTAAGTATAAAAATAATAATTTCGTCTGCTCTTACAAACAGAACTTTAATAAATACTGTAATGTTATATTTTGAGCAGAGTTTTTAATCATTTCGTTTATTGTTTAATTGGTAAAATGTATACTTTGATGTGAGTTGGATAATGTTATGCACATTTGATAGTAAAATTAAATCTGAAAATTCTCTTGTTAGCGGATGAATTATATAAAGCAGATATCCGTGATATGAATGTCAATGCGACTGCGACTGCGTCTGTCATACAGATGAGAAGTTAAGCTAGCTTTAAAACTAGGTTTAATCACCCATTTTCGACATAAGAAAATGCCTGTATCAAGTCAGGAATATGACGGTTGTTATCCATAAGTTTGATGTGAACTTTTGATTTTCCGATTTGATTAGGGATTTACCTTTTTGAATTTCCCTCGGAGATCAGAACTTTTGTGTGTTTACTTTTTGACATTGAAAATCAATGACCGAATTTAGTATTGTATAAGAATGTTTATATTTCAAATTTGCTTTTTTACAAATTGAAATGTAATTAAACATAACATTTCAGAATATTCGACAGAAACCTATCTATTATTAAGGATTGTGAGTTGACTTCTATCTGTCTTTTCATTGATTTTTGTCGTCATCATTCTATCGTATTGGCGTATTCCACAACCTAATCACTTACTGACAAATGGCGGTCCTACATGATAACGAGGCCCAGTCTGACCCGGAAGTATAGGTGTAGTTAGATGATTACTTTTAACAAATGTTGTCAGCGCACATCGAGTCCGGAAATCTGCATATGGTAGTTTAGGAAAGTTGAAATCGTTTGTAGAATTTGACTGAAATGATAGTTACAATATATGATGGCGTTTGATTTTTTTTGCAATTCAGAGTTTCTGTTATACCGATGTTTTCCTGTTATACATGTTATAGTTGATGTGTTTCTCTCTGTTTTAGTTTGATACCCGGATATGTTTTTTTTTCTTAATCGAGTTTTGACTATTAAACGGCGGGATATCGCTGTTGCCTTCAGTTACGTCCACTATCATATTACTATTTAGGGATACATATTTCTTTGCATTACTAGTAACACCTTTTTCTTTTCACTGTTAACAGTGAAATTTACGACTAAAAGAGGCGAACGATACCACAGGGGCATTCACGCTCATAGACAAATACAAACTGACAGCGCAATGGCTACATAAGAAAAAAAAGACAAACAGACAAATATTGTTACACAAAACACAAGATAGAAAAAAAAAAAGACTAAGAAACACGAACCCCATCAAAAACTGGGGTGATCTCAGGTGCTCCGGATAGCTGAAATGCATGTTTTAGTAACAGAAGCCTGATTCTTCTTCCTTACATTGCAGGTTCTTTTGATATTGTGAGAGAGGGGACATAAGTATTTATGTAACGGAATATTCATTTTAACTTTTTGCGAGACTCGCTTGGTTTTGTTTTCAAGACTTATGTTCTATTTTCTAGAAAATGCTTGCATTGTGTGTTGAAAAATATTAATTTTCATCCAGTCTTATAAAAAAGTTATTTATCTTCTGTACTTATTCTTTGTTATTATACCAATGTGTTCATTTTCCGCATCCACCAGCGTCCAGCCCTATTCCCGCGAATATCAAATCGTCCTTATCTATTGTATAGGTATTTGGCAAATCATAGAGACGTAAGCAAACACCTTTTTGTATTAAATGATAAAAAGTATGTCATTCCAATCATTAACTCGAGGGAATGCAATTGTTTTCAAACCAACACCTTTTTTTTTTTATTATTAATTTTTTTTTAAACCAACACCTTTTTACAATGTGCGTTTTTACACACCAACCACACAAAGGAATATAAAACTTACTATAATATTGGAATGGACATCAAACCATGCAGGTTTGTGTGGATCCCACTTCACTGTGTATTGCTTTCCAGAATTGTAAAAGATATTCTTATATATTTGGTTACCTAAAAAAACAATTACCATTGCTACATTATTCAATATCTCATTTGTACGAATTCTTCACTCATTTCTAATTCAAAAACAAAAGTTTCTGCTTGATTATAAAAAAAAATGAGTTTTGTTTTTTCTTTTGTTGCATAGATTAAACAATTTTAATTATAGATATAAGAAGATGTGGTATGAGTGCCAATGAGACAAATCGCCATTCAAGTCACAATTTGTAAAGGAAAAAACACCTAACATTAAGCTATAATGAGCCGCAGAAAATGACTACTGTATTTTTGCGTTTAGACTTTCAAGCCTATGTCTCAGCGATTTAATTTCGCGATCTCAAATTTACTTGATGTAGTTTAGTAACAAAAAATCTATCGCCACCATTTATAATCGCGATATTTAACTATTCGTGAAAGGCGTAAAAATAAATCACTCGCTAAAATAAGTTGGTTAATAGTCTATTATTTATATATTTTCTGTGTTAGAAGCGCTTTTATCGATTTACCATCATCATGTCATAAACATGATAAACATTAAAACCTATAAAAATGAGTACTTTCACAAATGTACAAAGTACGAAGAAAAGAAAACATAAAAAGAATAGCTAACTTAATCTGTGGGCAATGTTGCCTATATTATTTGAACCTTAGTTTCTTATGCATGCATTTTGAATTGTGATAGTTATAACAGAAACATTGATCTCACATGAAGTGATAAATATAACAGTAACTAATGGGCTCTAACAAAATGTCTTTAGAAACCTTGATTCCTCATTATCAACATTGAATAAATGATGTTTACAGTAACGTACAAAAAGGAACACTTTCATAGTTTTATTGTTTGTCAAAAGTAAGAACAAAAAACGAGATTTTATAGTATAGAAACTTCGGGATATTAATTTCAAACGACAGCAACAATCAAGTGTACGATAAACTAGAAAACTTTAAACTAATCGTTGACCCCACAGCGCATATAGATAAGAAAATATGGATGTTTTGCTTAAGAAAACTATCAAAATAACTTTGAATCCAAATTCAAAATGAGTTGCAAATTTCTGCAAAATTTTCATTGAAATGCTATTCTTCGTATTTACCCATCTACTTGTCTCTGGGATAATTGAATCGCTATGGTTACTTGTCATTTCGGTGTAATGTTCGATACTAGTAATCACAAAAACAAATTCACACAACTTTCATCAATTTATAGACCTTTTTTTTGTTTTCACATTAAATGTTGTACTTTAAACGACAAGACTTTCAATTGGACGTTTCAGAATCTAATGAACCATGTGCAGTTTCATTGTTCGTACCCCAAAATGAAAATAACGTCACGTCATTGGTTTAATTTCCATTGTTTAGATATTTTTCACAAATCATAACTTGTTTCCCAGGATGCATTAGATTCTGAAACGACGAATTGATGAAACGCAGATACAACTACTGTTAATATACGTGGACTACCTCGTGGTTCCTCGGGTGGCTCATTAAGAATGTTTACAAGCTTATGATACTTCAACGTCCACAGTTTATCCTTATAGGGTAGTTTCTGTAACCAATGAAAAAGGATTAAACATATGTATAAGGTACTTCTGTAACCAATGAAAAAGGACTATACATATATATAAAAGACGTAGGGGAGATCTGTAAAGGTTTTCATTGATAATTGAAAACGTCGTTCCATTTTTTTATATATACTACATAAACTAAGTCGAGTTTCGGTATTTTTTCTTCTTTTTTATACGAAGAGAACAGTTAACGATCCTATAAATAAAGGCAACAGTAGTATACCGCTGTTCAAAACTCATAAATCCATGGACAAAAAACAAAATCGGGGTAACAAACTAAAACCGAGGGAAACGCATTAAATATAAGAGGAGAACAACGACACAACACTAAAATGTAACATACACAGAAACGGACCAAGCATCAGACAAAATCCCACGAGAATAACAAATATAACATCAAAACCAAATACACGAATTTGTGATAGACAAGTACCGTGGCACGTCTTATCGCAATGTGAAATTACACTCAAAAATAAGAGAAAACAAACGACGCAACGTTAAAATGTAACACACACAGAAACGAACAATAATATAACAATGGCCATATTCCTGACATGGTACAGGACATTTTTAAAGGAAAAAATGGTGGGTTGAACCTGGTTTTGTGGCATGCCAAACCTCGCACTTTAATGGCAATGTTAAATATAGCATTGAAATGACAACATAATATTACAGGACTACAATACAAATAAATAGGAGAACGTATTAGACAAAGAAACACATGATTAATGAATAACAAAAAGCATCAGGTTTAAAATTTAATACGTCAAAAACGCGCCTCGTCCACACAAGACTCACCAGTGACGCCCAGATAGAAAAGATCGAAAGTGAAAAAAATTACAAAGTTGTACAGCACTGAAGATCAAAAGTTGAAAAAGGCTGTGTCAAATACGGCTATGTTTTTATGCTTGGGATAAGATATCACAAGGTGAGACGAGATTTGTTATTTAATTTAGATCCTGCAAGTCAAGCTTCGCGTACTATTCAATATTTGAAATCAAATTTGACATAAAATCAAATGTACAGGTATAACTGTAAAATAAAGATAATCCAATGGAAAACATCCTTATATACAGCAAATGCTGATAATGAAGGGATTCTGAATAATGGACGTCTTGTCAATCTGTTGAATGATTGGTAGTATTTAATTACTTATTAAGTAAGTCAGGGCACAATTATACATACTATGGATTACCTAAAGAAGGAAATTATTTGAGAAATACCCAGCAGTTTGTCATTTGGACCCGGTACGGACTAAAAACATCTCCTGTCTTTTATTCATAAAATGAAACTTTAAACTTACGTTCAGGATGTCCATTAGAGATTTGTCATTTCTATGAGAAGAACCTCTACCATCAACTTGAACGGAGAACTTGGTGGAATTAAAGAAAATGTTATCTCGTACTATATTATCACGGCCTCCACCAATATTCAAATGTCCAGCGTTCTAAAAATAGATTTTTAAACATCTTTTTAAAATAGTCATACTGTCTACACATATGGTCTAGTTTTCACGTCCTCCTTCAATATTCAAATGTTCACCGATGTTAAATTATTTTTTATCAAAACAATTGTTCAAATGAATGGTTAGTGTTCGATACTATTGTTTAATAATCGATCTAATAATCTCGCAATAGATGTCAGGATTAAAAATTGTGTACGCCAGATGCGCGTTTCGTCTATTTATGAAGACTAGATAGTGACGCTCTATTAAAAAAAAGTAAAAAAAGGTCAAACAAAGTAAGAGAATTAACCCCAAAATTCAGAAAGACTTTGGCAAAAAATCTAAGGTAATATATTCATGGTGTAGACTTTCCTCTGTATTTCGCAAAAGAAACACAGTTTTGTAAACAGTTAATGTATAATAACATGTATGACCATATCAATGACAGTAATCTTGTCCCGTACGATTCGTACTGTGTATATTGTAATATTTGTCTCTACAAAATCCTTCAAAAAGATGACTGCACACTTTTGGTCGCGCGAACTCGTTTGAAAATGCAAGAAATGCTTTCGTGTTTTTGCGAGATTTGTCCTACATACAGCAGCAAACGATTTTCCCTAAATTCGTATCTGAGGAGCATACGATTTCCGTAAAATTTACATTGCAGAAAGGTATAAAGGTAAATAAATTAAAAAAAGTACTAATAATCGTTCGACGGCTTATAAATGGGCTGCTGCCACGTATCAATGCGAAAGGCATGTAACAGTCCGTTTTCTTTAACCGCCGATAAAACTTTTAATTATTGATTTTTTTTTGTAGTCTGTTAGGTGTGACCTTCATACTTTTATTCTTAAAAAGTCTACTGATTCTTACGTTATAGAACACGTTTTTCTCCACCAGTACACTTGAATATTGGTCATCTAACATCACACCTCGAACATCAGCTCCATAGTAATATTGTAGATTGTGATGAATGTGATTGTACCGAATGACTGTACCTCGCTACAGACAAAATATAGATTGATTGATTAATCGATAGTCATTTGATGCGACTGTCATACAAGTGAGAGGTTTAGCTAGCTTTAAAACCAGGTTTGATCCACCATTTTCTATATAAGAATATACCTGTACCACGTCAGAAATATGACAGTTGTTATCCACTCGTTTGATGTGTTTGAGCTTTTGATTTTGCCATTTGATTAGGAACTTTCCCTTTTGAATTTTCCTCGAAGTTCAGTATTTGTTGTGATTTTACATTTTGGTAAATGTTCAGTGTTTTAATTTACATAGTAATAAGAAGATGTGGTATGAGTGTCAATGAGACAACTCTCCATTCAAGCGACAACTTGTAAATACGGTCTTCAAAACAGAGCCTTGGATCACATCGAACAGCAAGCTATAAATGGACTCAAAATAACAAATGTTAAACCATTCAAACGGGAAAACTAACTGTCTATTATAAATAAAAAAAACAAGAAACGAGAAACACTTATGAACCACATCAACAAACGACAACTATTGAACATTAGGTCTCTGACTTAGAACCGGTGCAAACAAATGAAGCGGGTAAAACGTTTTAATAGGTACCAACCTTCACCCTTATCTAAAACAATAGTGTAACATCACAACATAGAAAGACACACTATAAAATATCAATTGAAATGGCTTATTTCAGTCAAAGGTATATGTTTACAAAGGACTAAAATAACATATATTTATTTAGTAATTTTTCAAAGTAAATGAAGAGTAGCTCTTTATTATGTCACATGATTTATACCCATCCATCACAACCTCACACACAATTCCTTTATAGCTTTCAAGCACACAGGTATAATACATAATACAATGATTTCGGTTGCACTTTCACACCAACAAATGTATTGCACAAGGCTGAATCTATATCAAACATATAGTTAATACATATATCCACCAAGCTTAATACATATCTATAACATATACATCATTGTATATATATCAAACACGGGTACTTTGAATAGTGGCCTTATCATGCTTATGTGTCAGATGCCCAACCCTAATTACCACACTTCACAATCATTTTAGTTAATACATATCTTAATGTCTCTAATATATTGAGAGTAGCATTATGTATCACGTTATTCTATCTTCCAGCACATATCAGAGCGTAAAACATCACAATCACGTGACTTTTAACTGATCGTTAACATGTTTAACACTATGGTAATTTTCAAATATACTGCTCTATAAGGTCTATTAACTTACAGCTGCCCAATCTCTTCCAGAGTGGATCGCTCCACAGTCACTCGAATTCATACAGTTTTCAAAAACATTATTATACTGAATGCTGTGGTCGTTTCCCTACAAGTTGTAAAATACACGACGTTACACCGATAATTCCGTACATCGAGACTCCGTATTCGTAAAGTTTCACATATTTATCAAATTGATTGTGTTTTTTTACTTTTAACTGAAATCATGTATTAAGGCAACTGGAAGCGAAAATATATGCACAATTTCACCTAAGAGACAACAGTGTGTCTATTCTAGTCGAAAAGTGCTTTGTGGATTGAGAGACATCGTGTGACATACACATAAACAAAGGTCAGCTTTGTCCAAATGTTACAACACATCTCTTCAATGATAGGAATATCAATATTAGAGTTTATACTGCATTTGTAAAGAAACTTCTGATAGAGATTATAACACAATCTTGACTGACTACAGTATCCCAACTTCTGATATTTTTACCTATTATGTCTGTTTGTTTTGATCAAACATTTTTGTCAATATAATAAATTTGTATGCGACTGTCATACAAGTGAGAGATTCCGCTAGCTATAAAACTAGGGTTTATCCACCATTTTTTTACCTACGGAAATGCCTGTTCCAAATCAGAAATTTTACATTTTTTTCCCATTCGTTTGATGTGTTTGAACATTTGATTTAGCCATTTGATAAAGGACTCGCCGTTTTTAATTTTCCTTTTAGTTCGGTATTTTTGTTATTTACTTTTTTGTAAATAATTATGAACTAACATCTATTTTCGTTAACATATATTATCTAAATGTTACACAAATAGAAAAATAAACCATTTCAGACAAAATAAACTTAAAATAATTTACCGTCCATCTTATTGCAGTATATTGTCCTCTATATATTATATTATGTTCGATGTGACCACCAACGCCATCTAGTGTTATAGCATTTGCATCGGACGACGTCACGCGACTAAAAAATGAAATTTCGCTGTCAATAATGAAATTGTTAGAAGGCGTCAGGGTAGGTCTATCTCCACCTAAAATATAAGATTAACACACATACGTATTGCTGCTAATTCAATCTATTACACGTATGAGACAAGACGAGACTATGGAGTTCAAATAATTACGCGGACGGTTTTGCTGATGCAGGACTATTAACAAGTGTTTATAAGGTATTACGTATTAAATGTTTCTTTCAGATTTTCATGTTTGTTTTGGGTAGAATGACACGTATATTGGGTAAGCATCAAGGTATTTAATTTTGAAAAATAGGGACTCATTTTCGATCTGTATCATTAAATGTTTTAACTGTTAAGTTCAATCTGTCTTTGCTTACTTATTCAAAGATAGGCGTGGATCTATGGTCTGAGTAAATTGAAGTAGTAAGCGTTACTATCTTGATGGGATATACCTTCAATAACCGACCATACAGTATGGGATTTCTAATTGTTGAAAACCGTACGTTTGCCTATAATTGCTAGCATCCACTTCATTTGAACTTTAATTTGGTGGATAGTTGTCTCATTGGCAACCTCATTTTTATGTTTATGTAATTTTTAAAATGTATTTCTCTCCACTGTTTTTGTATCAAATAAAGGCGATAGTAGTTTATTGAAGTTCAAATTTCGGAAATCAATTAGAGAATAGAAAAATCAAGGTAACATATAAAACTAATGGATGCACTTTATAGGGTGCGAAACCAGAAGCATCGACAAGGTAAATGCATACATGCGTTACCCGCTCCGTCATACTATCAACATTCGGAATATGACACAACAGTCAAATTACAACATCAGATGACTATACTGGTATCTAAAGAACACACATCGCGGCAAACATGTTGCTAGTGATTGGAGACACCGAAGCATCGTATTGGTCAATCAGTTCGAAATGATGACAGTCAAATGTATTTATTGTCGATTTCAGTTGTTCTTCTTCGAAACTATGTTAGAGGATTTTTTTTTTAAGATGCACGCCCCTGTTAATAAAGTCTTCACATTGTGAATATGAAGGAGCGTAAAATATTAAACTCAAAAATATGGAGCATATGGTATGTTACTACTGGGAAATGATAGGTTGATTAATGAGAAGTTAACTAAATCCATTTCGGTTTCTGTGTCCGAAGCGATTTCGTTACCCGCTGAATCTCTAATTAAATTTACAAAAAGCTGTCGGTAAAAGTTAGACTGTTATGAAACATTAAAGTGGTACATGAAACCACAGGGAGATAACTCTGTTTAAACTAGCTGAACGTTTAAATCACGTTCTATTGTTAAGGAAACCATAAGCTTCTCAATGATCAAAATTAATATTTGTCAAACTACTATGTATCCAATGAAATTTTTCCGATAAAGTGTGTGGTCTTTTTTTGGCAATTTTTACATTTTTGTCAAAGAGTAAAGTAAATATCTTGTTAAAATTTTACAAAAATTAAACGAGCCAAATTTAGTCGAGGTGTTTGGAACCATCTTAAACAAGTGCATTTGACCTCGACAGAACAATTACATACAATGAAGCATGTACTCACTTTTGAGACGACATATGTACCATTTATGATACGATCAAATTTAGAAAATACATTTTGTTTCTTTTTTTCCTTTACAATTTATCATATTCAAATTGGAGAAACGTCCCAATTAAGGAAAAAAAAATATTGCCCCTATAGAGACAACAATGTGTTCGATATTTACAGAAATGATCTATAACTACTCATAAAGGCAATTATTTTCAAAGTTGTAACAGATTCGTAGATGTTCATTGTCTTTTTTTCAGTGCATACCTACCAAATCAGACAAGTGCTCTAGACACAGAACCCCAAAGGGATTACGTATCAACTAACCTTGTAATGTTACACCACCATCACCGTCATGTGGACAGACACAGAACCCCAAAGGGAATTCGTATCAACTAACCTTGTAATGTTACACCACCATCACCGTCATGTGGACAGACACAGAACCCCAAAGGGATTACGTATCAACTAACCTTGAAATGTTACACCACCATCACCGTCATGTGGACAGACACAGAATCCCAAAGGGATTACGTATCAACTAACCTTGAAATGTTACACCACCATCACCGTCATGTGGACAGACACAGAACCCCAAAGGGATTACGTATCAACTAACTTTGTAATGTTTCACCACCATCACCGTCATGTGGACGGACACAGAACCCCAAAGGGATTACGTATCAACTAACCTTGAAATGTTACACCACCATCACCGTCATGTGGACGGACACAGAACCCCAAAGGGATTACGTATCAACTAACATTGTAATGTTACACCACCATCACCGTCATGTGGACGGACACAGAACCCCAAAGGGATTACGTATCAACTAACCTTGAAATGTTACACCACCATCACCGTCATGTGGACGGACACAGAACCCCAAAGGGATTACGTATCAACTAACCTTGAAATGTTACACCACCATCACCGTCATGTGGACGGACACAGAACCCCAAAGGGATTACGTATCAACTAACCTTGAAATGTTACACCACCATCACCGTCATGTGGACAGACACAGAACCCCAAAGGGATTACGTAT
This sequence comes from Mytilus edulis, assembly GCA_019925275.1. Classification (NCBI taxonomy): domain Eukaryota; kingdom Metazoa; phylum Mollusca; class Bivalvia; order Mytilida; family Mytilidae; genus Mytilus; species Mytilus edulis. The sequence goes on from CM034362.1 coordinate 69,590,709, forward strand.
CAACTAACTTTGTAATGTTTCACCACCATCACCGTCATGTGGACAGACACAGAACCCCAAAGGGATTACGTATTAACTAACCTTGAAATGTTACACCACCATCACCGTCATGTGGACAGACACAGAACCCCAAAGGGATTACGTATCAACTAACCTTGAAATGTTACACCACCATCACCGTCATGTGGACAGACACAGAACCCCAAAGGGATTACGTATCAACTAACCTTGAAATGTTACACCACCATCACCGTCATGTGGACAGACACTGAACCCAAAAGAGATTACGTATCAACTAACCTTGAAATGATACACCACCATCACCGTCATATGGACAGACACAGAGTCCTAACGGGATTACTTATCAACAAACCTTGTAATGTTACACCGCCATCACCGTCATGTAGATAACTATTTGATATGACAAAATTTCTACAATCCTTTCTGCAATACACATTATACGATCCTGTAAAAAAAAAAGATGTAGTACAGACAAATAATAGGAAACAAGACACAACATAGAAACTAAAGACTAAGCAACACGAACCCCACCAAAAATTGGGGGTGCGCTAAGGTGCTCCGGAAGGGTAAGCATATCCTACTCCACATATAAAAACGTCAACGTCATTTGTTACCTGGTTGACAGCTGTCTCATAGTCAATCAAACAACGTTTTTTATTTGTATTAATATGCACCTAAAATAATTTCTTTTCGAACAAGACAATTGTCTATTTTGTTGTTGTAACACACACAAAACATTTCTAAATTTATGAATTCATTTCACTAGTAAATATATAGTAAAACTATTTGTGCAAGGTGTATTCGTTTTGCTAGTTTCAATGTAATGCAAATTAGTTCATGAGTCGACGAGACGAAAGATACTAAATGGAAAAAATTAAAGCGAAAACGAAAACGAACTGACAATGCTATCACCCCTCCCCCCCCAAAAAAAAAAACAAAAGAGGAAGGCACAGCAGTATACAAAATACTACATAAAATATAGAAACAGAGAGAGGCTTCCGTACAACCTTCAACAAAGAGAAAACCCATACCATCAAAATGACCTTGGTGACAACCAACGGTCTTATATATAATAAAACAATTTGCGAAACAAAAAATGACATACTACATAAATCAACAGCTATCATTGAACTATAGACTCCTGATTTGGGAAAGGTACATACAGTATATGGCCGTGATATATTTGAAAAAATGCACGGCAGCATACCTTTCCCGGAACTTGTAATTTGGGAGTTTTTTTTAAGAACATTTTTATAGACACGGGGAACACGGAAGACACTGTGTAGAAAAAAAACCCTCGCATCTCTCTTTTATTAGACATATATTTAAATTACCTGTATTCCTTATTTCCATACTATGAATCGTTATATTTGAAGAATCCTGTGCTTGGATTCCAAAATGCCGGCATGCTTCCAAAATGAAGTTCTCAAATACAACATTTGATGTGTATCGGTTAGCCTATAATTTAAAATATTAGAAATAATTGAATTTTGTAAGTGACACGTCTTCTGATTGGTTGAAAGATTTTTTTCAACCGCCCATAGACATAAATAAACTCATCAGAGATACCAAGACTAAATTTAGTATATACACTCATGATATACGCGTTTTGTCTACAGAAGACTCATCAGTGACGCTCGAATCAAAAACAGTTAAAAAGGCCAAATAAAGTACGAAGATGAAGAGCATTGAGGACCAAAATTTCTAAAAGTTTTGCCAAATACAGCTAAAGTAATCTATGCCTGAGGTAGAAAAGCCTTAGTATTTCACAAAATTCAAAAATTTGTAAACAGTAAATTTATGTATATAACGTTTTTTCTTGATTTTATCCTTGACAATGAAATTTCGACTTAATGGTGAATTTCTAATATTCTTTTTGTCTATTCGAAATAACCTCAAATATATGGTGCACAATTTTAAATTAGACGGTACGCGGGTTATGCAGTGTACAACACTTTTTGACATTATTCCTTCATAGAGGGACACATATTACAGTCAGTTCTTAATTGTATCACGTTACTGTTAAAACAAAAACTTAAAAAAAAAAAAAGGATATCAAGATGGAATTACAAACACATGTCATATAGAAACAGACACCCCAATGCCCTTTTCATACAGTGAAAACAAACCCAAACAACAACAACAACAAAAAAGAACAAGGAAAATATAAAACATTTAACACACCTATACACTCAACAAGCTTTAAGTATTGGGAATGAATCAAGAAACAAAAGCAGTTCTGTATTTACCTTCAATTAAGGAGCACTGCTTTTCCATTGTTTTTTCTTACTATTTAACTGTTTTTAGGTTACTGAATTTAATTTAATTGATTACCATGGACCACACGTTTTATACCTACACTCTAAAAATAAAGACCACCTGCAATGGTATTGAACCATTTTAAAATTCTAAAGCAACTTAGAAAACTCACTGTATACAAGTATTTATCATTGAACCATATATCACGTCATTACTGCCGTAGAGTCCTTTAGAAAATGCCGGCCATAAAAACAACATTCCTGTAGTTCTGTCAATAAAATATTCTCCCTACAAAAATGGAAAATTAGTTACTTAACAAATTATATCGTCATTACCTAAAATCAGACACCAACATTTTTTTTTCCAAGTGATTAAACACTTGCTCTTAGGTTTCTTTTTCCTAAATAATTTTCATTTCAGAAACATAACTTTTCTCCGTCGCTTCATTTTTCACAGAAACTTAAAATCAAAAACAAAAACAACTCAATTGCAGAATTCCATGGCAACTATACCTTCTTTAGTACAGAATAAGATAAGAAGAATTTTGGTTCGTAAAGATTCCAAAATGATATATAGTATCAACCCTAAATAATTATAATACTTCGAGTAGTGGTCTTTCATTATATTGATGTCACTTGTTGAAACAGATGTAACATTGTAGTAATATTGATATCTAAGTTCGATACAGGTGTGAGATTGAACAATTTATATATATTTATATATGCTATTTTCTTTCAAAGCTTTGCATTACTTTTTGTATTTAGTTCATCCTTAGTAACAAGTTAAATATAACGATGTCGGGAATATGAACACATAACAAAACAAAAATTTCAAAATATTAAGAAAAGAGGTGAATCACAATAACATGCGATATGCACCTAATGAATACAGATAAACCATACACATCAAAACGATTGAGACTTACACATACCAGTGAGGTTTACCTATATGAATACTAAAATACCACTATGATATAAAGGACCATTCTTCCTGAAAAGATTGATACCAACATCAATCAACTAAATTACCCTAATAGTTTCCAATATACAATGCTGATAACATGAAACTTTCTCCCCTCTCCATAAAATAGAATACCAAAATATTTAAATAAAAAAGCAGGTCACTTACAGGTTCATCAATTTCATCTAAAATGTTGATAAATCTGAAGTATCCTCCACCAGGGTGCGTTTGTCCTAAAAAAAATAATTCTATAAGTTAGATGTAAAGTGGTGTTTTCATTGTCTTTAAATAGTTCTCAAGGCTTATAATTTTAATGCCAGGCTTGCGTTTCATCTACATGACTCATTTGTGACGTTCAAATCAAAACAGTTACATAGCCAAAATTAGTAAAAAATTGAAGAGCATTGAGGACCACAAATTCCAAAACGTTGTGCCAAATACGGCTAAGGTTATCTATGCATGGAATAAGAAAATCCTTAGTATTCGAATAACTCATACTTTTGCAAACAGTAAATTTATAACTTAAGCCATGACATTGTTATCAATATAACTTGGTACAATAGCACGCGGTATGTCTACATTATTAGTGGTACTCAAATAAAACAGTTGGAATGCCAAATTAGATATGAGATGTTAAAACAGAAAATTCCGAAAAAATACTTGTTATAAGTTCCTGTTTGCATTCTTATCTGAAAATTTGCATTCTTATTTACTAATCTTTATAACCTGTGTAAATATATCAACACACTCTAATAATGACTTGATTGATTTCTGCAATCGGAAGTAACAATAATAACAACAACGAAAAACAGTATACATCGTAGAATTTTCACACCTACTGAAATATACTTTTAAACTATGTGTATTCAGACTTGAAAATGAATTCTCCAACGGATATAATTTAAAACATCTTGCAAATTTTTAGAAACTAATTAGCATGTGCAATTAAAAAGAAGTAAAGACAAGATGGTGGACATTAACCACCCTGCAGGCACACTTTGTTGAATCAACGTTGAGTCTTTGTTGATTTTGGGTTATACATTGATCAACAAATATTCAACATTGATTCAACGTTGACAATGCAACGTTGAAATTAGGACATTGTTTCAACGTTGAATTGACATTGTGTTGAAATACCAACACTGAATCAACGTTGGCTAAACAATATATATAAAACCCAGTAGTTGTGGATACCAGAATTGTCAAAAAAGAAGTATTTGACACATCAAAATTATTTTCAAATTGAAAACGATATTCGCATTAAATAAAATTTTAGTAGATTTATCAGTAATTTTTGAGGTGATTATAGAATAACACATAAAACAATCGCAGTGTATATATAAGCATTACTAATTAATCATGAACTTCGCACCCCAAATATTGAAATAATAGAAAATTCCAAAATTTCACCCCACCCCAAAACATAATAAAAGAACCAGCGTGTATACAGGATTATACAGTAAATATAAAATTAAATATTTGTGAATAACTCCTTCCCCTTAAAAGATCCCTCCACCTTTTCCCTTGACTTCTGATGTCAAATATCTTGTTTTCATTTCTTTTTTTTTTCTATTCTTTTTATTAATTCCAAGAGAAAGACGTATACATCAGTACATAAACAATGGTTGACAACTTGAAATATAAACAACGGATAGATCTATTTAAATAACGATTTAAATTTTCGCGGCATTGTAACATTTCTATTTTAAGACTTCAGGTATGCGCATGCGTAGTTGTTTTTGTTGTCAAAGTTTGAATATCCGCCAGAGTTTTTATCAATATCTTTCCTCTATACAGCTTTTACATTTTTATCGTAAGTATTTATATTAATTGTTGTGATTACGTTATCGTATTTTAGAAATGTGAACATATCATGTTGTTATGAAACTGTACAGTACTGAAAAGTGGAAATTTTACACGTGAAAAAGGGGGATGTTTAGGACAATCTATGGATTGACCTTAGGATCAGGATCAGGATAGCATGTTACCATTCCCAAGATATCTTGCAACGTCTCATGCATTTTTATCATTGACTATTTGAAATCATATGATTGAATCAAAAGTGAAAAGAAATTTTAATCGCATAAAAAGGGGGGCTTGTTTACAATTTTGGGATGGAAAGGTCAGAAGCTATATATTACTCACCAAGTTGAACCTTAAATTTTACTGTCAAAATTGAGGTAGAGTTGGACAAGGTAATTAAACATAAAGGTTATATGAGGTTGGTAAAAAGTTATTTGCATTTATGGTCTTTTTATTTCAAGTGTGTTAGCGTTTTATTTCTCGTAATTGGTTTCGACATGCATTATTTTTGTTTCCTCTTATTTATTTTCTGTGTTTCGTCTGGGTACTCTTTAATTTCTCGTGCTAGTCCAACATTCAAGATAAAAAAAAAGTAAACCAGGACTAAATTCGAAGTCCAGTCAGGAGATTGTTTTAAATTATGTGTTCCCAGGATATTAATTGCGATCAAGTTATCTTTTCCACGATTCGGATGCAACAAGCGGATGCGAAAAGGTGACTGGAGGGTCTTCGTGTCCATTATCATGACTGTGTGATCTCCAATAACGACTGAGTATTAACCTCTAGTACTTTTTTCCTTAATAATATTCATGATTTAATTTTTCGTGCTTCCTTTATCCAAATTTTTATTTTCAGTGCAGTGGTTTTTTTAATTTTTATTTCACGTGTTTCCGTGTTAAGACAGTCTGCGACGTTAACCACTAGCCCGATGCCCCAGACTAGTAATTTTCAGCTCGGACTAGTAAATTTTATTTATCGCTAGCCCGACCGGACTAGTAAGAAATATAACGTCCTTTCTATATGTTATTTGAAATTTAAACATATTTGGAGTTCAAATTGAGTTCAAAGTATTACAGAATAGATCGTCAAATTACTGACATTAATGTGTACGAAGTCTGAACTATCGAGATCGATAATTATACATTTATCCCGAGGAAGTGAAACTGAAACGAAAACCAGTCGCTAGTTCCGGTACTTCGATCTGTCTGATAACCAGTAAAAAGTGGACCAACACGGACACTATAATGAAGGCAATTGTTTATAAAACGAAAAGACTATCATGTTTTTCCCCGATTTATTACATATCTTTAATGATATCAAAAATGTTTTAGTTTAATTCACATAATCAATAAAGTTATTAAAATAGATTTATGTCATTATGAGTTATCTTAACAACGCCGTGTTGGTACACTTCGATCTTTTTGGTCATTAGAAAGACCGGAGACCATAATAAGAACCCCCTTTACCATCCTCGAATATGTCAATTAGTCAGATATCCATGCCGCAGCACAAGTAATACAGAAAAAGACATAAGTGGATAAACCTTAAATTTGTTCAAATTAAAATGTAGTAGTTAGGCTTTTCTTGCAGATTATACCTAAGTCCTTCTAGTCTATCTAAAAGGAAATGTAGTTGAGACTTCAAAGGACAACTGTTATTTACTTTAGTTTTCACCGGTTCTTATGCTTTTTATTTATACTTTAAAGTAATATCATTCTGAAGTTAAAATAGTTAAATGTGTTGAACAGAATACAACTTTACAATGTTATAACTTTTGATTTTGTAGATGTCATCATGAAGACCTAGATGGAATCACGGAACAGCAATTCAAGTGTCTGAAAAAACAATAAACTTTCTAAAACGGGCTCAAAAAAGACAAGGTGTGAGAAAAAAGAAGTTGAAGTTTCACTATTAATAAATAAATTTATTTTAATGTTATCGTATTGAATATTTCTCTATAATCAGTGGTTGGACATTAGAATGCATAGGATAGGAAGTGTCGGAACAGCAAACTTTGTTTTATATTTTGACCACTCAGATATTTCAAATAGACATTGAGCAAAATTTGTGTATTAAGGGTTGTGCGCTTTCGAAATCAATAATTCTCTTGGATGATAATTTGTGTCGTTATAAGCATGTTGTTAAATGTTAAAAAAAATCTTGGTGGTTAAATTATGGTTCGTAGGATATCCCTCAACACCCATATTTGTTATTCAGTTGATTTGTTGTTATCATCATCATTGTCAAGCCATGCTCTCATCACACAAATGTGGTCACTCAGTTTTATTGTTGAAAATTACTGATATTTTACAAGTAATTGGCAGTCAATGGCATCTACGTTGTATTAAAAGTTTTGTGCACCCAAACACTTTTTATTGTTGTACCTATTGTTAACAAGACAACCATCAACCAAAGAACATTATTTATATATCTTTGCGTTACCATACAGTCTTCAACAATGAACTAAAGAACACACCATGTCAAATATAACCAGACAATGACTTTATTTAAAGATAATCAATTTTGTTTTGAGATTATTTTTCAAACTTGGGTCTAATGGAACAGTTATTGGATCAGGTTTCCTGAGGCAGAATGTTGCTATGGCGTTTTGCATATTGAGCGCCTAGAGAAGACAATAGCTTGAACATTGCTACAGTATAAAATTATGGACTGCAAGACAAAGAAAATACAGGATGAATGAAACATATTAGTTTAGGTGGAAACACAGTTGAACACAATCACTAACCAATTTTGATTCCGTGTTGAATACTAGTATTGTATTCACCCTGAATTCAATCTGAATTCAAATTAAGCTATTGGTTGAAACAATGTGGAAGCAACTATTATTCTATATAGATTCAATGTTGAACATCAACGTTGATCCAACATAGGATTTCAACGTTGATACAAATTTGCAAAATCTAATAATAATTCAACATTGATTCAACATAGAAAATAAACATTGATTCAATGTTAAATCAACGTTGTGTGCCTGCTGGGCACAACCTCGACTTTACTAAATCAAGTTAATGTCTAATTAATATTGTAGAATGTGTATGTTAGCTATAATCAATGTTAAGATCAATACAATATTTTAAAATTGAATTGTTAGATCGATAACTTTAACGAATAACTTTATTCAAATAATCCACAGTTTTATATTGTGATTTTAGTATGATATATAATCTGCCGAAAACAGTAAAGAATGCAGTCATAATAAAAGACAAGGATCGTTCTTTGTGTATTTAATGAACATATACAAATACCTGCTCGCAAGCCGAAATGAGTTGGTTGAGCCAGTGAAATTGTTTTATGTTGGGAATCTATTGTTTTGATTGGGACAGCTTTATCTGCCCAGCTTTGGTATCTGTAACATAAATAGGATGGCCAAGTTCACATTTCTCAATTTTTCCTGATAACTGACTTCTTATTTCACTATATCAAACTGTGTGTACGTTAAATCTGCTTTCAAACAAGAAACAAAATACCGTAAACGTTATCTCGTTTTTGCAGAAATTGGACAGTCTATCGAAGAGATACAACACTGATTACATAAGAAACTTATTGCACATGTCGAATGAGTCAATTTTCAGAAATAATAAATTACACGGACTTCAAATGAATCATAAATGGTTTAATATGTAGACTAAACATCGGCATACGTAAATATGCACACAAAAAGATTTTGCTTGTGAAATCTCTAAGAGAAGATAAACTACTGCAAGAACAAAAAGAACTGTAGAAACAATATCTCTTTACCTTTGTGCAAAGCAGATTTCTGAAAGTCATGCAGATTCGTTCTTATAGTATAATTGATACATACCAGTAGCCATAAACCCAGATATCCGACTGATTGGCCCATTTCTTTGGTCTGTCGCTTTCATACTGGAACACTGTACTGTATCTCTCTCCTGATGGAACATTTGTTATATTTATAAAGCCCTGGAAGAGAGATATGTTACACAATAAAACATTCCGAATTTTAAAAGTTGCAAAAATGTATGAACGATCAATGTACCTTTTTGAATGTTTTGATAACCTTCACATGATTCAATAATTACACTAATCTACAAATATCAAGTTGGAATAAGAAATTCTTTTAAGAAGTAACGATAGTGCTATTGTCATTAAAACGAATAGTAAGAGCTTTATATAAAAATTGTGAATGTATGTTCTACCTTCATTATTGTTTGCATGTAAAAGTTCTTTTAGATTTGTAATCCTCTGTCCTTCAATTGAATCCTTTAATAAATTATTGGCTTTCGTCTACAGTACTTACATAATTTGGCCATCTTGAAAGAGTTAACGGAAACCCATTCTCAAATATTTCTAGAGGAGCCTGCCGAAGTATGTATTTTCCATATGGCACTATCTGTCCTAGGTCAGTTATACCGGCGTCTGATAGTTTGGTTTGCAATACCTTGAATAATTGGTTTAAATATAGATAAGAATAAACAAACAAATAATAATTAAAAAAATAAATACAAAATATTTACGATATGACGAAATGTAGAGACACACTAAAATTCCTTCGTTTCATTTTCAGTTTGAAGGCAACCAGTTAAATACAAAGTAAAATACGTCCGTTTCAGGAAAAACACAAACTTGCTTTTTGAGACCAGACAGACATATCTATAAAGAAAAGCACGATGGCCTCATTCCATCCCCAAAACGGACATCAATAACACATTCCCCAGAAATGTACGAGAATGAATAAACGAAGAGCAAAATGATTTTGAAGGATTTTGAAAATGAATTTGATATGGTTGTACTTACTGAATACAATATTGGTTAAGACAGGTTATAATTAACACAGAAAATGCAGGAAATTAACTGTGTACAATTTCGAAATATATCTGTGTTAGGAAAAGCAGCTAAGCATTTGTGGAAAAAAAAGTTTAAAAACAAGAGGCTCTCAAGAGCCTGAATCGCTCACCTTAATTCTTTTGGTTAAATCTCTCATCAATGATTATTTTGGCTTTTCAATTTATTTAAATGTTTTTTGGATCGTCCTATTTTCTTCAAAAGCCAAAAACATTAATCATTTTCTCCTATGTTCTATTTTAGCCATAGGAGCTATGTTTCTTGACATACAAGGAAATAAAATATAAAATGTATACTAAATACTCTGAAACTCATTTAGCCTAAGTTTGGCTGAAATTGATACAGCAGTTTCAAAGGAGAAGATTTTTTAAAGTAAGTCAACATGATGAACAAATTGTGAAAAAAGTCTTTAAAGGGCAATAACTCCTTAAGGGGTCAATTGACAATTTTGGTCAAATTGACTTAATTAAAGATCTTACTTTGCTGAACATTATTGCTGTTTACAGTTTATTTCTATCTATAATTATATTCAAGATAATAAACAAAAACAGCAAAATTTCCTTAAAATTATCAATTCAGGGACAGCAACCAAACAACAGGTTGTCTGATTCATCTGAATATTTCAGGGCAGATAGATCTTGACCTGATAAACAATATTATCCAACGTCAGATTTGCTCTAAATGCTTTGGTTTTTGAGTTATAAGCCAAAAACTGCATTTGACCCCTATGTTCTATTTTTAGCAATGGCGACCATGTTTGTTGATAGATCATAACTTCGGATACAATTTACAAACTAGATACCCTAAGGAACATTCAGTTAAAGTTTGGAAGTATTTGGCCCAGTAGTTTCAGAGGAGAAGATTTTTGAAAAAGATAACTAAGATTTACGAAAAATGGTTAAAAATTGACTATAAAGGGCAATAACTCCTAAAGGGGTCAACTGACCATTTCCGTCATGTTGACTTATTTGTAAATCTTACTTTGCTGAACATTATTCCTGTTTACAGTTTATCTCTATCTATAATAATATTCAAGATAATAACCAAAAACAGCAAAATTTCCTTAAAATTACCAATTCAGGGGCAGCAACCCAACAACGGGTTGTCTGATTCATCTGAAAATTTCAGGGCAGATAGATCTTGACCTGATAAACAATATTACCCCTGTCAGATTTGCTCTAAATGCTTTGGTTTTTGAGTTATAAGCCAAAAACTGCATTTGACCCCTATGTTCTATTTTTAGCAATGGCGACCATGTTTGTCGATGGATCAAAACTTCGGATACAATTTATAAATTAGATACCCTAAGGAACATTCAGTTAAAGTTTGAAAGTATTTGGCCCAGTAGTTTCAGAGGAGAAGATTCTTGAAATAGTTTACGACGACAGACGACAGACGACGACAGACGACAGACGACGGACGACGACGGACGCCAAGTGATGGCATAAGCTCACTTGTCCCTTCGGGACAGGTGAGCTAAAAAGTTTTAATAGTTTAAGAAAAAGTAACAATATTCCCAACACTAATGATATGGTTGTTCTACACTTTTTAAAATTACCTTGTGCTCGTTTGACGATGATGTATGCTAGGGAAAGAAATTCTTATAATACCTTACCATCATATTAGTATCCAGTTGGAGGTTATGGATAATTGATTTCACTCGGTCATTTATAAAATACTATTTTTTTTATGCTTACATGTGTTTGTGCCTCTGGTGACAGTCGTTGTAAAATAGAAGGATCTGTTACTTTGGTGAAATGATTAGATGGAATTCGTTTTCCTCCAGTCTGCAATCACAAAAAAATCTTTATCATTTAAACAGAGATTCGTTCACTAAACACTACTGTAAAAAAGATAAGGACTTAAACGTTTCACTGAACATCTTTTATTCGATAAATAAAAGTAAAGCATAAATAATCAACTGTAACCCAATCCCTTTATATTCTTCTACCAACATCAAAAAAAGCAGAAATAACAAAACAAACAAACCCCTATACCACCTTCAAGTTCGTTCCATTTCCGTCAAGATAGACTTTGGTTTTAGTGAACATCATTCGTACGTTAAAAGGAATCGTCACCTCCTCCCTAGTTGAGCGATTGGTTGAAAAAATAAGATGCTATATTGCACGAATTTCAGTGGGTTTTTTTTGGTTTGTGTGTATCATATATGTTTTTTGTTCATTATTTTCTAATAAATCTTGGCTATTTTGTATTGGTTTTACTCATTTTTGAACGCAGTGTGGTGACTTATAGTGGTTTTAAAATTGCTGTGTGATAGTGTGACTTGATGTGCCTAATCTTGTTATACCACATTGTATTGCTATCTTTTTACATGAAGTATATGTTTATATATGATATTATATATATACACCACCTTGGAATTGATAAAAGTTAAACAAATATGGACATACATACCACATGAACTTTCTGGTTTTGATACGCTCGTAAAGTAATGCGTCTATAATCATTTCGATGGTTAATGACAAGCGTTGAATTAAGATCATGGTATCCCTCCATCAACTCTATCCAAATATCTAAAAAAAAAAAAGTACCCCTCTAAGTTGTTCATTTTTTACGATTTCAAGCTCTCCAGAATAATATGTTTTTCAGCAGGACTATATTTGTATGTGTATTATGCATACGATAAGGTGGAAGGTTGTAGATATTCCATCCCTTAAGGGCAAATGTCTCTTATACCCTCTTATAGTTGAAATTCTTTGACGCAATAGGCTTGGTGAAGGTATTTAGAAGAACAAATCTAATTTAAGTTTTGAAGTAATCAAATATTTGTTTTTTAAAAGATAATTTATGGAGACTATTGCTTATACTAATGGCATCCAAACCCTTTTAAGAATATTGCAAATGAATGAAAACAATGTCAACCAACCCCTCTTCAATTTGCATCTGTACCAAGCCATACTATTTGGAACATGTGCCACTGTATTGTTTATTTGTGTATTTCTCTGTCCTGAATGTTCCTGCATTTATTTGTACTATAGTCCTGTCATGTAATGTTTTCCTCTAATGTTATAATTATCATTGCCATACAAGCGCTATGGTTGGATGACCACAAAACCAGGTGCAAGCCACCATATTTTCTTAAATTGTCCTGTACCAAGTCAGGAAAATGGTAGTTGTTATCTTATTTTTCGTTTCTGTGAGTGTTACTTTGTCGTTTGTTTTTGTCGCACTTTAATGTTTCTGTTGATTCTTTGTTTTCCACTTATAGTTGATGTGTTTCCTCAGTTTTAGTTCGTAATCTGGATTTTTTTCTCTCAATCGATTTATGACTTTCGAACAGCGGTATACTACTGTTGTCTTTATTAGTAAATGGTACTTTTTTTATTAATGTGTTGCCCTTTGAAGGACTTGTGTGTTAGCAGGTAAAAATCAAAAGTTTTTATTATAGAATTCGGAATACATCGTCGTGTTTTCTTTTATAATAGCATTATCATGATTATAATGTATATGATATGTTATTGTGATTTATAATAGCATTACATGATTATAATGTATATGATATGTTATTGTGATTTATAATAGCATTACATGATTATAATGTAATGTGATATGTTATTGTGATTTATAATAGCATTACATGATTATAATGTATATGATATGTTATTGTGATTTATAATAGCATTACATGATTATAATGTATATGATATGTTACTGTGATTTATATAATCATTTATTTTAGTGTATGTATAATTAGATAATTAAAATAAGATTGAAACATCTTACTTTTGTTCTGTATGTCTGGTTCTGAGATACGTTGTATAGCTCTGTGAAGAGTCTTCATTGGATTAGAAGCATCAGTTCTAAAATCAAAATCGTAAAATAGAATTAAATTATATGAAATAATTCCAAATGTTGCCGAATATGAAAAATTAAAGTATCTGAAAGACTATATGTAATACAGGTTGTATGCAGAGCTTATTGAATAGAGAGAATTGTAAATCCAAATATCTTACCCGACATTCAAATCAGAGCCAGTTGGACTGACGTACAAGTGAACATTTTGAAGTTCTGGTATTAAAAACCCACTATTCAAATTGAAAAGACTGAAAAGTAAAACTCGATCGAAAACCATCATTGTTTAAATGTGTTTACGGTGTTTCAACTTTTCTATCATGACATGTTATTAATAGTTGTGACGTGTGAATGTACAACCATTAGGTAAGTCTTAAGATAAGACCTGATAGAAAGATTTAAAAGTTAAGGTCGATGACAGTATGTTATAGTTGGTAATAATGTAAACATTACTTGTTATGATTTCTATTACTCAGTATGATTCTGTTACTCGATATGTTTTCTATAACTCGGTATGATTTGTATTACTTGGTATGAATTTTATAACTGGGCATGGTTTATATTACATTGTATTACTGGGTATGATTTCCATTAATTTGTAGGTGATTACTTAATTTTTTCAGTGATGTTTTTGTAACTTACTGAATGAAGGGAGTTTACCGTTTTTATATATTTTCTTTTAGCTGTTCTATCAAGTTCAGCTTTAACCCCGTTTTGTACCTAGACTTTATATAAGGAAATGAACACGAACAAAGTAGACTTTTTTTTATGGAAATTAAATCCGTCTTCGTTTTCGGAATTTTAATATGCCTTTCGCTTTTTAACAAGAATTATATATATTCATGTATGATATGTCTGTAGTTTATGTCAAAATTGGTGTAAAAAGGGAATGAAAGAGAAATCAGGACACGTAAACAGGGAAATTGTAGTTGCATTGATATAATTAACATTTCTCTATTTGTTGAACCTTACGATGTTTTTTTTTTTTTGCATTTTAACATAAATGCTGTTTTTCACAGTAAAAATAAGTTATATAACTAAATCTAAGTCTGAAGATCTTACTGCGTTCGGATAAAATGATAAGATAATCAGAAAATGAATAACCTTTTTTTCTTTCATAAAACTAAGTTTTATTAACATATTTACATTTGTTAATATATACATCAAATACCGGTACCTTATCCCGGCCTCGTTATCATTAGTATAGAACATCTATTATGGTTAATTATGTTAGTACACAAATTTTCATTAATCCGGAAATAATTCATGTCTTCACCTGAATATTTTTTTTATACTAGTTTCTTTGTTTACAAAGAAGCTAGATAACACGTGAAGTGCTTTATAAAATATGGAATATACATTAGTGCATTATTCAAGGATAATTTCCAGAAAATGAAAAACTTCCTTTGTCATAATTTAATATTCTCATCTGTTTTATATCTACATTGTCAACATTTTTAACCTTACCACTTTTTGATAAGTTGGAGTGTGTCGAACTGAAACTGTCGCCTTTTCACTCCTCTATCAATAGAAAAGAATCTCAAATGTTTATTGTTATCTTTAAATGATGAGTCAGTAGGAAGAAACTGTTTTTTTTATTATTTAAACATAGGTTTTCAAATCCCTTTTAGCTCATTAAGTTTTAATTATCCAACGGGAATCAAAAGCCACAAAACAATCAGAAAGTTTTCTTTAGTTCGTATGAAAATATTGATCAATTGAATTTTTTTAAAAGGATAAATACACTATCTGCCGTTTTATAATTAGCTTTAAATCCTTAGATTTGGTTTTTGTTTCCATAGCTTCAATCATTCTGTGATTTAAGGTACTGCTAAATATTTCAGATATACACTCAGGTGACTGTGAAAATTCATCTGTAATTATTAAGTTTACATTTGTTAACTGGTTTTTGTGCAAAATTTCACGATGAGTGGAAAAAAATCAAAGGAATATCAAATTAGTCGATAACAAGCTGCAAATGCTAGGGCCAAAAATAAACTGACAAAAACGACGGAAAGATAAACAACAGCATCAAAAACTTAACTTAGAAAACAAAAAATTAAGCATCTCGAACACCACCAAAACCTGAGGCTTATTAAGTTGGATAGAATCGGTTTTTTTTCTCAATAATTTGACATATGCTTCTGTAGTAACTGAACTACTAAATGAGAAGGTTAGGTTGTTGGCTATTTTGGCATTCAATTCACAGTATGTCTGAATAAATATTTTTGACATTTTGTACAATAGAATGTGTACTTTAGTCGATTCAATTAGTTTTCGTAAATCATAATATATCTTCTTCAAATATGAATATTACTTTTCTGGATTGGTTTTATGTCAAATGCATCAGTTTTCATTTAAAAAGAAATCTTTTTCAATGAAATCAAGTGGTTTCCTTCTGAATACCTTCTTTAAAAAAGTTAAAAAGTTGCCGGTAAAATGTAGCTGTTGCAAACTATTTAATATTTGTCACATAAAACTGAGTCAGACACGGAAGTTAAAGCACTTTCATATACATATTTCCCCATATTCATAAGATTAAGAGCATATTTATCAGATCTAATAATACATTCAGTCAGAAGTAATAGAGATAAATTTGCTTTAAACTAATTCTGCTTATATTTTGCGTTAAACCTTTCATTTTCTTCTATTCCCTGTTGATTAACTAATACATAACTAAAAATACCTAAGGTTGACATTAACCATGTTTACTATTATAAATTTTGTAAAATAGCTCTTAAAGTTTTATTGATCTATAGTTCTCTGTGTAACATTTTCAGTGGTTGTTTTCCAGTGTCGAATTTTACTGTATTGACTCTTTATTAAAATAATGTTCAGGAGGTGCATTTTTTCATACGACAGAACTCGTGATTCATTGAAAAACACTCATTATCAATTTAGATGTAAATTCGGTTAACCGAAATTTGTCGTTGTATGGATATTATTCTAATTTATTTATAAACAACGCGGAGAAATGTGTTCAACAGTTTTTTCTGTAGATCCGTCTGATGATATTTTTTTGCGAAAAATCACTATGATTCCATTGGACACTAATTTTGGTAGATTGCGATTTCAGTAGAAAGTCGGTATTCCAATGGACACTAATTGTGCACCACTACTGATAAACTTGTTTGTGTGAACTCATATGATGCAGAATTTAAACTTTTTCAAAGGCAAACATTGTAAAGTGTTTCAATATTATTTTAAGATATGTTCTATTCTTAGGCGTTTGTTTTTCTACATTGGTTAGAGATATAGGGGGAGGGTCGAGATCTAAAAAAAACATGTTTAACCCCGTCGCAATTTTGCGTCTGTCCCAAGTCAGGAGCCTCTGACCTTTGTTAGTCTTGTATGATTTTTAATTTCAATTTCTTGTGTATAATTCGGAGTTTAGTATGACGTCCATATCAATGAACAGGTATACGTATTTGTTTAGAGGCCAGCTGAGGAATGCCTCAGGTTGCGGGAGTTTCTCGCTGCATTGAAGACCCATTGGTGGCCTTCGGTTGTTGTCTGCTCTGTTGTCGAGTGGTTGTCTCTTTGACACATTCCCTTTGTCCATTTTCAATTTTATGATGATGGTTTACACATCTCAATTGATACGTTACGCTCGTGCTTGTTCACACTATATGTAGCCTTTTCAATAGTCGTCTGGCGCGTAAAGGACGATAACTCAATTTTAGAATTTAATATTTTTGGAGACGGTCAATTTCCGGAATTGCATGCTTAATCATCACGATTTTTTCTTTGGCCGTCGACGACAGAACTATTGAAGCATTCTATGACAATAAGGTATATTTAACAAGGCAGTATTATCAATGTATTATCGTGGTATCAATATATGTTAGTAATGTTAGATACCTGAATTAAATCTTATTTTGGCAAGGACAATTCATCACTTCACAGCCGACACTCGGCTAACCGAGAGATTGGTCGGTTAATCTATATTGAGTATGCGGCTATATCGGCGGTTGGTCTGTTAATCGGGTTGGCTAAAGTCTGTTAATCAGGTGTTATCGAGAAAATCATTGAAGTTCAGCATGTTTCATTGTATAACTTTTTAAAAATATTTTTATCCTAAAAACTATTCATGTCTAACAAAACAATTCAATGTACTAAATCCAGTGGTGTAATTATTATTTTTCTAGCTTCGATGTACGATCTTTAAAATGAAAAGGCGGGTTACTCATCAACAAATTTATACACATTTTACACACACAAAATGTACACAAAATGACACGTTGGTTGAATTAACTTGCATGCAATATTTTGAACATCGAAAAAGGACAGGTATTATGTTTGTTAACCATATTGATATCACTGTGTGAAAAATCTACACGAAAATCCGTATTTTGGTGACATAAATCAATCTTTATTTAAAACCTGGTCTGTTAATGGGTCGGATGTATAAAACCCGGTCTGTTAATTGATCTGTTAAGAGTTATGAATGGCAATAAAAACAAAATGTTATTGTTATATATACATATATGTTTTATTTTATAGTGCAACCTGATATTACATAATAATTCAACATATTTAAGTACATTTTTTACATATCAGCCAGCATTCAAAGACTAATGATGCACTGCTATTAAACTCTAACACAATAATTACAAATGCAAAAAAAAGATTTAAAAAAAAAAAGAAAAACAAAATACATTTAACGTTATTTCTCAGTTCTATAAATTCAAATTCAAATTAATTATTCTCTAAATTGTGTTATATCAATTATATAATTCGATACAAATTTACTGTTAGTTGTAAGTAGTAGAATGAGTATTTCATCGTCATTTAATATTGATAAACTGATAGATGTGCGAATATGAAAGTCTGCAAAAAAAGTGTTCCGTTTTGATAAGACTAGTACTGAGGGCACTGAATAAGAAAGTGTTTTTCATCTTCAACCGGGGTTCCTCGGTATCGTCCTTTTTCAATCTCCAATGGATATGTGTCACTTCTCATTCTAGCAATTGCAGAACGTTGTTGTCTTGACAACACTGACCTGACATCAATTGGGCTTCGAAGTTTGAGTGTAAAAGTTTAAATGTTCTTAACTTTGGCATAATGATGACCTCCTTTTCCAATTTTCGAAGTAATTATCCATCATCACATTTTTGGCAAAATTAGCTAAGAACTTTGCGCTTAGTCCATCAGTTGTACTAGTATTAAACAGGTTATTTAGTTCACAATTTGCCATCAACTGTTTAAGATCGTTATACCAAGTGTTTTTATGTGTTTTGGAAAAAACGGAGTCCCATACAAAAACTTTGTATGGCAATTTATTGGAATTTATGCTCATGATTCGCTGCCAAAGTCTAATGATATTTCACCGCCTACGAATAAAGGGAGGTGTCAAACCCATGTCACCACAATTTGCTGGATTCGGTGCACTTTTTCCGACACCAAGAAAAGTTCTAATAGCCCTGTTCTGAAGGGTCTCTAGTTTATCATATATCTTGTAGCCCCACACTCCCGATGAATAGTCCATGACTAGGTTTACCATACTACTGAAAAGCTTAGTAAACGTTTCAAAATCTAGTCCATTAATCTGGTAATATTTTGATGTTAGGGCGCCAAGAGCTCTGCTACTTGCAGTAACCAATTCGTTCGCACTGTTTGCATAGTCTATCGTTTCTGATATCGTGAATCCTAAGTACCTGTATCTCGATGTGTAGTCAACAGTTGTATTGCCAAGGACAAACTTGTAATTTGACCGTTCATTTGAAGGCTTTCGAGAGTGGAGTATTTTCGTTTTATCGCAGTTCACAAATAGATTTCATTTAGCGGACCATTCCATAACCGACAATTGACACTGTAGACTTTCCATTGTGTCAGAAATCAAGACAATATCATCCGCGTACATTAATATACTGATCTTTAAGTTTTTATTAAGTTTGACACCGCAATGTAAGGAGTTAATATCAAGCGACAAGTAATTTATGAAAAGGGCAAACAGTGTAGGTGCTATATTGTCCCCTTGTCGTACCCCCGAATCAACGGAGAACCAATCTGTCACATTTCCGTTCAAATTTATGCAACTCTGTCAGTTTGCATACATACTTTTGATGGTCTTAATCATATTCCCATGTGTTTCATAGTTTTTTTTATTTCTTAGAATAGTACAAAGCGTGTACATATGTTCCAGACACGCACAAAGTTTTCTGAATCCGTTTTGTTCTTCACAAAGAGTGTTGTTACAGTCAAAACATGTTACAAGTTTTTTGTTATATTGGGTGTTATCGGGTCAAATGGGTAGGCTCAAGAAGAGCGGCTTAAAGATACGGAAACAACACATGAGCAATGAAACATAAAATATACGAAAACAACACATGAACAATGAACAATTTAGACAATGGAAATTAAACAAAATTATAAAAATTGTTTCAAAAAGTTATATTAAAGTAATATTAATTTCATCCAAGAATGGTCGCCTGTATCATGTGGATTCTGTTTAATTGTCATGAATGACACCAATTCGTTATCTACAATCAATTATGGTAACCAGTATATAAATCAAAGAAATACTAAATCCCTGTGATGTGTTTTACTTGATTTTAGTCTCTGATGCATGATATTTTTTTTTATTATTAATTGTTTTTGGCTTTTAACTAGCTGTCAGCAACTGCGAATACTCTCATATCGTATTTTCTTGTTAATTCGACCTGTTGATTCTGTTAAGAATGCTTTTTTGTTATTCTATATTAATATGGATTGTTTATATACCAGCTTTGATTATTTGGAATATGTGCTAATTTTCACTTTTTCGTACTACATTTGTCTGAACATCAAGATTATTCTCCTTAAATCTGTACAGAGAAGTTTTAGCTAGCTCTAATTGTATAGTTTTATTGTTTATATTCACCCGAATTTGTATCTAGTGTTAAATTATGTAATTATATGACAGAACTTTCTTAGTACATGTATTCCTAATTATTTTAAATTATAAATTGATTATTTTCGAAGGGTTAAATATTTCGCTGTAGTGTCTTGCCATGGCTTTGTTTGTACTTATTTGTTTGCTTATTGGCCTTGAATGCTTGTCTCTAATATTTTAATATCTGTGCATTTGCATTCAAATATTGCAAATCAAATTCGTTCATAGTGTGTAAATTTACGTTTCTTGATTGAGTTAAGCCTTCCAACTGATATTTTATCGTGTGTATTTCTATGTTGTGATGTTATGCTATTGTTTCAGAAAAAGGGAGAAGGTTTGGTACCATTAAAACGTTTAATCCCGCTGCAAATGTTTGCACCTGTCCTAAGTCAGGAATCTGATGTACAGTAGTTGTCGTTTGTTTATGTAATTTACACGTGTTTCTCGTTTCTCGTTTTTTTATAGATTAGACCGTTGATATTCCCGCTTGAATGGTTTTACACTACGGTAATTTTGGGGCCCTTTATAGCTTGTTCGGTGTGAGCCAAGGCTCCGTGTTGAAGGCCGTACATTGAATTATAATGGTTTACTTTTATAAATTGTTATTTGGATGGAGAGTTGTCTCGTTGACACTCACACCACATCTTCCTATATCTATAAACGTCGTAATGTAACTAAACATAAGTAAGTAAAAAATATTGGGATGCTAAAATTATAAAGAATAGAGAAAGATAATGAAAAATAAATAAAACGCAGAGAAAAGTGACATAACAATTTAAAGAATACAGAAATAAACAAAACTCCAATCCGGACCCTCATTTGTATACAGAATATAGAATAATAGATACGGACAGTAGAGAGTGATGCATTGTCAAAAAAGCGAGAAAAAATAATAATTATTTAAGAATACAGACACATAAGAAAATGAGACACCCCTGGGTGTTGAAACAGTAACGGATTGCGATGTACTCATATTGGTGACAAATGCTAGAAGTTTACATGCGGACAACTGCAGTTCTCCTCTGCACTTACATGTATGTAGAAAGGAACTAAACTGAATAAAATGAATTAAAACTTAAGATAACCAAATATAGCTGCATTCGCTCCTTTCTATTTACTCCTGTAGAATGATTTGTAAACAACATATGATTCTGTTATAGAAGAAAGAAAAAACAATTTGATAATGCTGACAAACTAGGGTTTAACGTCCAGTGACAAATATCATGTGCATATGAGAACGACAACACGTTATATATGTACCCTGTGTTGTATTAGAAAGACACTTTCAGTCTAATTTGAGAACGTGCTACTTTGAATTAATAAACACAAAAAATAAGGCTGATTGAAAACGATAATAATAAATTCATGCATATTCCAGCGGCCAATCCATATCACGTTATATAGAAGTGACACACCCTTCAATAAAATACAAAGAAAGACAAAATAAAAATGCTCTTACTAGAAGGATACTGTTGCACCGTATTGTATTTTTTTTTACTCAAGAACATCTCTTAACATTCTTAACTTTTTCAATGGGAAAATATATAAAGATAGCAAAACTATTGTCGTGGCTAAATAACTCTTAACTGACACAATTTCAATTGTCCCACCCATTAACAGACTTTATTCCAATAATTTTCACTAAAACGTGGCATTATTCACGTTATATTGCAATTATGAAATATTTACTAATGTCAATTTATGTTTTAGAACCAAAGTACTATTTTGTGTCCTTTAAATGATATCTAAAATTGTTTGTTTCGCCTTTTATTAAAAATATTGCTATGCATATAAGCATAAATACTACATACTTGCGCGACGCCTTTTAGTTTTACTGAAAACTGCGCAGACTATGAAATGTTTTTACAGGTGGAAAATGTTCTATGATAGATATCATTTTGTCAGACACTTTTCTTTTTTTGATTTGGTTCTTATTATATGCCAAAAATTACCGTTTTTTTTTTTAAATCAATGTTTGTTTACATTATCAACAAATGTGAGTAAGATTCTAGGTCGAGTTGTTGTTCGTAGTGTATAGTTTGTTCCATACCATTGTTTGTTTCAGGTACAGGTTGGCAGTTGTTTATCAACAATAAACTTGGTGCAACTAAAACACATGTTATCTTCAATGTGTGTGTGTTTTTTTTCTTTCTTTCTAATTAGTAGTTGTGTATACAAACAAAATGTTTTTAAATACGTTGGAAAACAGAATTGTCATGTAATTGTTATTTCCCTTGTTTAAAAATAGAATTTGCGTGTTTCTATATTTAACGATTTACATGACACTTTTCTGTACATATTTGATAAATTGAATAGATATTGCTGTTTTGAATTAATTTGTTAAAGATAATTATAATGTTGTAAAGTTCAATATTTGCATCGTTGCTTATCATTTATAACCTTTGTTGAAAGACTTAATCATTCTATATAAGTTGTATAGAAATATATTGTGTTTGAAAGCACTCAATGGCACGTAACAGGGCTGTCTAGGCCTAATTTGGTGGTTGACAACATATAATGCATGAAATGTCTGTGAACTGATGCTCAGTCCGACCATAGGAAGCTGTGCTCTGCCGGATGCGTTCTTAATTATTGGAATCATGCAATACTACATTTCTCTACTTGTGGTCTACAAAATAAAAAAAATGTACTTATTGAATAAATTATATATATTGTTTTCATTTTTTTAAATTTATTTAGATAGCGCTATTACATTCGGAATCCATCGTCTTCTTATTCATCAGTTGTCAAATTAAACCAATCTGTCGTCTGCATCCCCTGCATAAGTGATCCTTTTAAATACATGTCACACCCCACTCCCTTATTTCTTTAATGGCTTTCAGTTATTTGGTGGACAGGGGGAATTGGTTCCCTGTTCCCTCCCTAAACTCCTACTGCACTCCTATCAGTCCTATTTTTTCATCAACATGAATTATCTCTGTTTTAACAACACTTTTCTCACGATTAAAACCATCCTGCCTCAAGCTTTCATCCATCAAATTCTCATTTCTAGTCCTATCATTCCATAGTTACCATAATTCTGTCCACCCTCTTATCAGTGTCACAATGACTGGCACCCATTAACAACTCATCATTCGGCGAAAAATTATATTATACTACCTGACTTGTTCCCTATATATATGCCAAAATTACGAGTCAGATTTGTTTGCTTTAATAATGGCCATTTTTTCACACATCTCGTTTTTAACTCTCATGCGATTTGTTTACTATCAACTATATGGCCTCAGCGCACACAAAGATTACATAGCAAATACTAGACTTGCTACACTTCCCTTTCTAATATTTCTCTCTTACTAATTTATATGTTTACTGATAAGTGCCAGCCTACTGATTGCCCTTGGATTTAGTTGAAAAGGCTACTATATGGACTTAATTAGTAGAGTTTGCTCCTAAGGCCAAAACACTACTCTAAGAAGGTTATGAAGACAACAATATATACATTCTAAGTATTATGGTCACCATCATGCAATTGTAGCTCGAAACAACATGTTTGTATCGCAACTCTTTAGCGACATGATTTAACAGTGTTAGTTCTTTAGATCCAAGAATAGTTCGAATAGAATGCGGAACGTTCCCGATGGTGACATTTTATTGAGTGTGGATTTGCATGGCTTGTGAGTCACACATTGCAGGAGACATTTACCTTGTCCATGCATCCGGGCTCATTTGTTTTGTTATTATGCTCTTCCCTCAGTTTTGTTTGTTACTCAGATTTATGTTTTTATTAAATTTGTGGTGAACTACACTGTTACCTTAATTTATTGTCAGAAATTTTAATACTGTACTAATAAAACTCGTCATAGATACCAGGATTGCATTTTTGTGTTTTCGACAGACGCACGTTTCGTATACGAAGTTATTTCATTGTATACTTATAGGTTGCATTCATTTTCTGTAAATATTGACAATGCAATTTCCCATAGAAACTCTTTTTACGGCTAAAACTATACCACTTTTACTATGAAGTTTTGAAAAAAATCTTATCTAGAATTGAAAGTCCATATGCACCACAATTTTTTTCAAAGGTCAAAATATAGGGCTGTGCGGCATATTTTGTATGCGTTTATATGCCCTGAACTTCTCAGAGTTTATAAACTAACACTAATTTTCTTAACTACCCCTACCTTGAATGAAAGGTTACCACAGATTGCAATGAAAACAATATGCACATGTAAATTTACTGGTAACATTCCCAAGTTATGTCTCTGTGAGATGGAACACTGAGAGCATAACTGGGAACCAGTATGTAAACAAAATTAATTATCTATGAATATTCAAGATCTCCCCAAAAGAGGCGTGTTTTGAGAAACAGCTGTATTTACAAAGTGCAACCTATAGCAAATGTACATAAAATTATATAACTTTAAGGAACGTTCGGTCCTCATTGCTCTTCAACTTCGTACCTTATTTGGCCTTTTTAACTTTTCTTGATTCGTTCATCACTGATGAGTCTTTTGTAAACAAAACGCGCGTCTGACGCATATTCAAAATTTCAAACCTGATATCAATTATGTGTTTCTTAATAAGTAATAATAAAAACAAAAATCTTTATAATTATATATCTGTTGAACAAGAAAAAAGATAATATATATAAAATGTTTACTAACATATCTTACTGAATTCAAAAGTAAAGGAACATTTAATATTATTTTTTATAAAGCATGCCAAGTTCACTAATAATCAGCATCACCCTCCCTCACTAATGAGTCGATAAGCTATTCTGTTCAAATAGATAGAATTTATAAGAAAACGGCTTCTTTGACTTTTTCTCAGAAAATACTAGTGTCTTGTGAATCATCAGGATATTCTATGATGTCGTTTAGCTAATATGTTTAAATAGATAGAATTTATACGCAAACGGCTTCTTTGACTTTTCCCCAGAAAATACCAGTGTCTTGTGGATCATCAGGATATTCTCTGATGTCGTTTACCTAATATGTTCAAATAGATAGAATTTATAAGAAAACGGCTTCTTTGACTTTTTCTCAGAAAATACTAGTGTCTTGTGAATCATCAGGATATTCTATGATGTCGTTTAGCTAATATGTTTAAATAGATAGAATTTATACGCAAACGGCTTCTTTGACTTTTCCCCAGAAAATACCAGTGTCTTGTGGATCATCAGGATATTCTCTGATGTCGTTTACCTAATATGTTCAAATAGATAGAATTTATACGCAAACGGCTTCTTTGACTTTTTCCCAGAAAATACCGGGCCAGTGTCTTGTGGATCATCAGGATATTCTATGATGTCGTTTAACTTATATGTTCAAATAGATAGAATTTATACGCAAACGGCTTCTTTGACTTTTTCCCAGAAAATACCAGTGTCTTGTGGATCATCAGGATATTCTATGTATGACTGGTTTTGTATCAGTTCATATATCACTAAGGGTATATCCTTTGACCTGACGTGCTTGTAATGAACCAGAAATATAACATTCTTTCCATTTCTTGAATGAATCCCCTCCATTCTGGCCATGTTGAATTCAAACATACAATAGTATGAGTCAAAGAATGATTTACTAATAATACAAATTGTTTTTCTACTTTTTTGAATAGCATTTATAATATTGTCAGTTATATCATCTCCAGGAACAAAGTCGCGATGATTGATACACAAACTAAGATGCTCTTCTTTTTCTAGCTTTTCAATACAATCGGTCAATACAAATGATCTGTCATCTTCTGAGTAAGATATAAATGCATCATAGGTGTACTCGATTACATTTGCGACGGCTCTGTATTTATTGTATTTATTCTTAGCAGAATAAAACATGTACCGTAGCTTCCATCTTTGCCTATATACTATCAATATGAAACCGAGCATTATAATAAACAACGAGGAAGCTCCAGCTAAAACATGGCTTGCATTTATACATTCTTGCTGTAAATGCCTTGTTGCATCGTTCACTGTTCTATACTCTAATGACTCATCAGAATTAGTGCAATTGTAATGTTCAAGCTGATGAAAATGAACCGGTCCGTTTCTTATCCATAACAAAAAAGATAAAGCAGAGCAACTGCATTGGATTTCATTGTAACTGAGATCTACTGTAAGCTTCCTGTATTTTGATATTGTTTCTAAGATCCTCATTGTTTCTTCGTTAAAAAGCATGATATAATTTTCAGACAGATTCAAAGACTCTAGACTGATTGTGTAGGATACATCAAATGAAATTTCTCGTAGTAAGTTACCACTTAAATCTATAATCCGTAAATTAGGCTGTCCATGAAATATCGGATAATACAACTTGTAGATTGAGTTGTATGATAAATCTATATGTTCTATCCTACTTTCATTTGATTTCATATATCCATTATTAGCAAAATATTTCCAAGTGCATTGTAACGTAATATAAGCTTCCTAACATTTGTTAGATTTAATCTAAAGTTTACCAACTTGCTATAGGAAAAAATCAACTATTTCAAGTCTTGGTGATGGCGATGTTGGATATGTCGGGAAATCCCACTCATAGCGTCCGTTATGGGTTATATGTAATTCTCGCAAAGGTGTATTTTGACACACAAGGTTAACAATGTCCCACGGGAACTGGGCCATTGAATCACTTATAAAGGAATTCGTTAATATGAAGGTTTTAATTGTTCTTAATTCGTGAACGAATTTGATTAATTCAATATAGTTCAACTTAAAGATGCTATCATATTCTACAGATAATAGATTAAGTTGCTTTAGTTCAGCAAAAGCTTCTGTGCTTACTTCTATTTTAGCACATTTGACGTAAATTCTACGAATCGTAGTCATAAATTCGAAAGTGCTGTTTAACATTTGCAACACAAATGATTGTCCAATGTATAAGACATGAAGATTAACTAAATGTGAAAATCCCTCTCCAAAATGCTTCGCAGTTAGAAGAGGCATCGAGTTCTATTGTTTCAAGCATTATTAAGTCTGCTATTGTTTCAGAGGGTAGGTTAAAACAACTTCTGCTCAAATCGGTGGGACCTATGTTAAACTTTATACTAAGATGTGTAAGAGAAACGAGAGGTTTAAAAACGCCTTTTGGTAATGTATCCTCACTATAGTCCAATGTCTTATGGTCTAGATTCAGGTACAACAAACCTGTTAGTCCTATAAAGGCTTGTGGAATCAAACTTGATATCTCATTAAACGAAAGATTTAAAACAGTAAGCTTGTTTGATTGTACAAATGTTTTGGCTTGAATTTTGCTTATACTGTTGTGTTGAAGATTCAAACGGCTGATATTTGCTGGTAAAGCGGGAATATCTCTAATATTTTTCCATGAACAGTCGACATTTACATGCATTTTATAAACTATGCAGGTACATCTTTCGTCGAAATGGCACTGAACTGAATGTTTGAGATCAAAACAGTATATACCCTTTTGGAGAAAGACAAGTATGACTGTTAACAGATTACACCGATTACCCCTGTAAAATAAATATAACATTTATAAATGCATTAATAACAAACCTCACTCAAAATCACATCGTCGTAGTAAAAATGCATTCGTATAAATCAAAGACATATGGGACATTTGGAATGTAATTCTAGTTATCATGATCGCAGGGACATTTTTGAACAAATGCATGTATATATACTTAATTAAGTCCTTACTAAATTGAGTCTTATATGCACGATTTATAACCAATCCAGAACATATAATCGATAAAGAATATTTCCCTGCTAATTAATGTTTGTGTTTTATTGCGGACGTTAACCTAGCCTGGCATCCTGGCCAAACTTCCTTTTCGTGTCAGTACGTCCGGAAGTAGTATAATCACGTGCTCATTTTACACTGAACTGAATAACTGTATATATGTTGGTGTGTTTTAGTAAATTAACCACTGATTCACGATGAAAATCAATAATGATTTTTGTATTACAATAAATTCGTGGCAATGAAAATATTTCCCGCCATGTGTCAGGAAATGATGTTATCTGACGATGCATTATTCTTACAGTAAAAAAACAGATAAAATGTACTTTATTTCCACCAGCCTCTTCTGTCGAGCAGTGAGGCAGGATCGCAAGCTAACGTTTACCAAACAACCAATACTTACTCAGAATCAGAGAGCTCTGTACAAATTGTACCACATGACTTTAACACTTTCGCTCCTGAATTAATATTTTTCGCGGATTTTTCAAGCCGAAATAAATTATCACGAGACAATTGCCTGACCGGAATTAATTTGACAAATGCCCGGTAAAAATTACTATCGTATTTTTGATCGCTCATATCTCTGGAACGGATTGAAATTTCGGTTAAAAATTTGAGATCTGTAGTCCTTGTTAGTACTTATTAATTTAAGAAAAATCCTAACTCCGTGCTTTTTGTTATTTTTCTGAAATTCAATGATTTCATCTGTCTGTCAACGAAAGTTTTGAAAGTGAAACTTGTCCATTCGATATCGATCTCGTTTTCGCGGTTATTTACCTATTCTAACCTATGGATGATTACTAGAGTGAAAATACGTATCGTCTGATCAGATTCGTTCCAAATTTAATTATTTTTCAATTGTTATTCCAACAATATGATTGAAAATTGTCCGATGGTCACGATGGTAAATGACCGCCATTTTGTACACAACAAGACATATTGAAGGGAGACAACACCATCTGTTTTTTTTTAACGTACATTTGCAACGCTCGAGTTGTCTTTCTTTTACCCATGAATGAGCATACTAACAATCACTATCAGTGATCAGAAATAATTTTCTAACTTTTTAGACTCATAAAAAAGAGTTTAATAATAACATTAAACACAGACTTACATAATTTTCAGGGTTTTTTTTTAAGTTCATTTGATATCTGGTCTGCCTGAGTGTCAGCAGGTACTGTCCTTCATCACAAATTGAGTTTATAGGAAAATTACAATGTATTTAATGTTTTTTCTCATCCATTTTTCTAAAAAAAAAGTTTTTGCAAACAAAACTGTCAACTATAGGCATTAACATGGAACAAACCAACGTCAAAATAGAACAACAAATAAACTGATCTCCATTTTCAATTGTAGCAATTCCTCTCAGTGTGGTATTTTGTGAAACACTCAGGCAGACACAGATGTTTCCCACAATCAAAACACCCAAACTTTGTCTGCTTGATAGGCACATCTCGACTATTTTGGCTTCTCATATAACAAAGATGGCATCTAGACTTTTTGTCAAATGAGTAAGGCATGTGCCGCTGAACAAGGCGGTTCTCCATAGGCAAAAGTGATGGTCTGCCTCTACGTGTCTCAGATGTATAGCCATTTACCAAACCCTTGGCCACAGAAATTGAAAAGTCCAGATATGTCATACTAGTTTGGTTGTTTGTGCTCAAACTAAAGAGTTTAAAGGCATTAAATTTTGCCATTTCCATCAACACAAAGAATACCCTTTTGCTCCACTTATATGTCTTATGGTTGTAACAGTAGTATTGGATATATTGATCTGCATGATCTACCCCACCCATGTTACATGTATAGTCGGCTACTGCTTTGGGACAATCAACATTTTGTCTAGAGAATGTCCCATTTATATTGACACGCCTTTTAACTTGTGAGATACTATCGTCATGGATGGTAGACAGGATATTCACAATTTTTTTATCACGCCAAACACTAGCAACTAGTGGACCCTTTTGTCTAAATTTCATATCTCCGCGCTCATTGATTCCAGTTGGTTTTTTACACATTATGTCTTTCGGAAGCCCCCTTCGATTAATTCTCACTGTGCCACAAGCATATGTACCGAAATTGTCATGCAGAGCAGAGAACAACTCGGGACTCGTAAAGAAATTATCAGTGTAAAGATGGTACCCTTTACCAACTAAATCAGACTGCTGCAGACATCTTTTAACTACACTGCTACCAAGATGTGTCTGTGGAGTTGCATTTTTGCCAGGATATATGTCAACGTATTGTATATAACTATTTTGTGAATCCGCCAGAACCCAAGCTTTTACACCCCACTTGTGTGGTTTTGCGGGCATGTATTGCTTGAACTGTACTCTCCCCTTTAAAGGGAATCATTGTTTCATCTACTGTTATGTTTCTGTTTGGAGTATATTCCTGCTTAAATGCTGTGTTAAAATGAGTTTGGAGAGGTTTTACTTTATACAAAGGGTCATAATTTGGATCTCCTGGCAGAGGCTGCTGTGTTGAATCAGAATAATGGAGATATCTCATAATCTGAGTAAAACGATCACGGCTCATGGTTTTTGAATGTAATGGTGACTGAAGAAAACTGTCAGTGGACCAATACATCCGTGTGGATGGTTTTCTGTCTATTCCCATTTCAAAACAAAGACCGAAGAAAGCATTCATCTCCTGTATTGTTGGTCGAACCCATGCCATTTTGTTTTCCTCAGGTTTGTTCTCTTTTTGCAATTTAGCATATAAATCAGTTTGCTGTATCAACATTTCCAACAAAACATGATTGAAAAACAATGTGAAGAAGTCCAAAGGTGTTTTATCATGAGACATAACTCTTGTAGGGCCAGTTCTCCCCGTGGGGCTGAAAAGATGAGGCAACCCACGCTCAAAATAAAGGAAGTCATCATGCCAGCCATCAGTGTTTCCTGCATCACCAGCAGGTCCAGGTACATCTGTGTCAGATTCCTCATCACTTTCCAGATCATCGGAATCGTCACCAATTCCCTGAAGTAGGAGTTGCTGCTGAAATCTTGCTTCAGCTTCATCTAATTCTGCCCTGGAGAATCCAACATGTTTTTGGTGGGCGAAATACTACGAGGAGACGAGACTTACCTTCTATAACTTTATAAAGTAAAAATTATTCCACAAAGACGACTAAAGATACAATGAATTAACACATTTGTTTATTAAGTATCTACGAAAAATAATTTTAATCTTTATATAATCGAAACAAGTGAAAAAATGGACTAATTCCGGATAGTATAAGTTATGTCGCCGAGGTTCCGCCATGTTGTTTTCATATTTTCCATAACAACATCAATTTCCGGCTTTCTATTTTTAGCGTTGGATTTATCAATTTTTAAATATAACCTGCAGATGACGACACGAACAAAATGAAATGAAATGATCTTGAGAATCACAGGAATTTAATGACATATAACACGAGACCGGAATCTTATTTATTCTTTAAATTGCAGTCGATCAAAAACGGCATATATTATTGTTATTTTGCGAGGACTACGAGCACCTGTCGGGACACCACGAGGCTTGATTCCGATTCTAAAACACTACACAAACGATTGAAAATTGACAAGACTAACCTTCAATACTTTGTGAAGTTCGTTGAGTACTGATTTTTGTGGTTTTTTTTATGCTTTCTTTGGTTAATTTACTTAAAAGTTGACTTGATCATTCTCGTCCGCCATGTTTGTCGTCGTCGTAATTTTTTCACGTTAGCTTCAAAAGTTTTCACTTATTAAAAATAAATTTTACAGTTTAATTATTTTATTTCTTATAATGAAATATGTTTTTACTACAGTTTTAACCATTCTACGTTCTGAGTCGTAAAAACATGCATATTACACCCTTGATTGTGATAGTCTAAAAATAGAAATTTATGTATCCTTAAGGATACATTCGGCATCTACACGGGTGTGCCAAAAGGATACATTCGGCATACGCACGAGGGTGCCAAAAGGATACATTCGGCATGAAAGGGTTAAGGAGACGTGCTTTAAGGGTAAATAAACTTATCATGTACATGAGACGACCAGACAAATTAATTATATAATAAAAACGAAGATTCATTAACAACAAGTTGCGTTACGGCCTTTACTAATGACCAAACCCAATACCATCTGGTAACCAATAAAAAGGTCTTTCTGATCACATGCGCAGCAGTTATAACGGTCTTCTCATTCATGATAGTATCAAGAAATATTAAGCGCCCTTTGTTCAGCATTATCATCATACAATCATTGTTCACCTGAGTACACTTCTTTGTGGTTTGATTTGTGATTATCCTTGTTCTTGTATAGTATGTCGCAAAACATTGTTTACATTCTTTCGGTTTGTTGCTGTTTGATTTATGGTTGGTGATTGATTCCATGCACTGTTTTCTCTGTTTTTAGTATCCATTCCTTGTATTGGAACTAATATAAAAAAGAAGATGTGGTATGATTGCTAATGAGACAACTATCCACAAAAGACCAAAATGACACAGACATTAACAACTATAGGTCATCGTACGGCCTTCAACAATTAGCAAAGCCCATACCGCATAGTCATCTATAATAGGCCCCGATAAGACAATGTAAAACAATTCAAACGAGAAAGCTAACGGCCTTATTTATGTAAAAAAATGAAACACATTTAAAAAAAAACAACAGTTATTGGCATGACACGGGTTATGTTCTTCTCATATATTTTATGATAAATGATACTTAACCCCTAACGGGAAGGATTGTGGCTGATATTCATATGATGAAGACATAGTCTTTCAATCAGTTTAATTGAGGTCTGGAGCTAGCATGTCAGTTAACTGCTAGTAGTCTGTTGTTATTTATGTATTATTGTCATTTTATTTATTTTCTTTTGTTACATCTTTTGACATCGGACTCGGACTTCTCTTGAACTGAATTTTAATGTTTGTATTGTTATGCGTTTACTTTTCTACATTTGCTAGAGGTATAGGGAAGGGTAAAGATCTCATAAACATGTTTAACCCAGCCGCAATTTTGCGCCTGTCCCAAGTAAGGAGCCTCTGGTCTTTGTCAGTCTTGTATGATTTTTAATTTTAGTTTCTTGTGTATAATTCGGAGTTTAGTATGACGTCCATTATCCCTGTACTACTATACATATTTTTAGGGGCCAGCTGAAGGACAACTATGGGTGCGGGAATTCTCGCTACATTGAAGACCCATTAGTGGCCTTCGGCTGTTGTCTGCTCTGTGGTCGGGTTGTTGTCGCTTTGACACATTCCCCATTTCTTTTCTTAATTTTGAAGATATTAATTCATACTTACATTATCATTGCTCAAAAATGTTATTCTCTTCCAATATATATATGTTGTTTCGAAATTACCCGTTGTTGACACTACACTTATTCATATTCTGTACAATAACGCAAATTTTAAATTTCCGCGTTTTACAAAGCATTTGTGTTTAAAATTCTTCCTTAGTGTGTACAATAAAGATACATTTAGGTTTCCTTTGTATTTTTTTACGCAATCAAATTATCAAAACAGCTTAATGTTTAACATTCAATTTCTCAGCTTGTCTGATCTATAAACTCATCATAGAAACAAGGATTTATTTGTGTACGTAATTATCAAAGGTTCCAGGATTAATAATTTAAACGCCAGACGCGCGTTTCGTCTACACAAGACTCATCAGTGACACTCAGTTAAAAAAAATTATAAAGCCAAAAAAGTTAAAAGATGAGAAGCATTGATGACCCAAACTTCCAAAAAGTTGTTCCAAATACGGCTAAGGTTATCTATTCCTGGGATAAGAAAATCCTTAGTTTTTTTCGAAAAAAAAATAAATTTTGTTACAGGAAAGGAGTAGGTCTGGTCAGGGCCGTTTTTTGCCTCAAATTTCAGGTTCATCTAACAAAAGATTTTGGACACTTTTTAAACACTTAAGGTTCTATTACAATTGATTCAATTTGTTAATGTGAACGATTTTGACTGATTTAGTCATTTAAAACGCTGCGATTCTATGAAAATCTATGAAATATGCCAAAAACGTAACTTTTCAGATTGTTTTTGTCAAAAATGAAAGTGGCCGCATCCGTGTACATCCTCAACCTTTATATATGTTATGTATTATCATAAATACAACTTAGATTTCAATATTATGAATGAACACGAATGCGGCCACTTTCATTTAAGGCGGAAACCATTTACAATTTAACAAAAATGCTAAAATTACGAAACATTTCAGTATTTAAGCATGACTTAATGATGCTAGTACCCGATTTATGTGTATTGTATTGTCAAAAACAACCCATATTTATGTAGCAGAAGCATTCTACTTTCCAGTAAATAGCTTTAAGATACATTTTCATAATTTTGTAAAACTGCTATATTTTGGGACCAAAAAGGGGTCTCAAAGAACCTACTCCTTTATAAAAATGACCAGATAATTGATATTCATGTCAACACCGAAGAGCTGACTACTGGGCTGGTGATACCCTCGGGGACGAAACATCCACCAGCAGTGGCATCGACCCAGTGGTGTACATAGTTATCAAAGTTACCAGGATTATAATTTATTGCGCCAGATGCGCGTTTCGTCTACATAAGACTTATCATGGATGCTGAAATCAAAATGGTAATAAAGCCTAAAAAGTAAAAAGACGAAGAGCAAAGGACCCAAAATTCCAAAAAAGTTAGGTCAAATACGGCTATGGTAAGACGCGATTTCGGGAGTAGGTCACGTTTCGTAATTAAAAGACCAAACGACGTAGATAGAAAAAAGTTAAATCACAAAAAACTTTACCTCGAGGAATATTCAAAAAGAAAAGCCCATAATCAAATGACAAAATCAAACGCTCGAACACATCAAACGAAAGGGTAACAACTGTCATATTCCTGACTTGGTACAGGTATTTTCTCATGTAGAAAATAGTGGATTAAACCTGTTGTAAAGATACCTAAGCCTCTCACTTGTATGACAGTTGCATAAAATTCCATTATATTGACAACGATCTAAGACGTGGAAGAAAAGTCGTTAGTTAGTGTAAATACAGACGCATCGCATACATCAACCAATTGCAAGATGGTGTCCATAACATTTACTGGGTCTCATTTTTAGCTCACCTGGCCCAGGTGAGCATTTCTCATCACTTGGCGTCCGTCGTCCGTCGTCGTTAACTTTAAAAAAATCTTCTCCTCTGAAACTACTGGGCCAAATTTAACCAAACTTGGCCACAATCTACATTTGGGTATATAGTTTTAAAAATGTGTCCGATGACCCGGCCAACCAACCAAGATGGCCGCCATGGCTAAAAATAAAACATAAGGGGAAAATGTAAAATTTGGCTTATATCTCTGAAACCAAAGCATTTAGAGCAAATCTGACACGAGGTAAAATTGCTGATCAGGTGGAGATCTATCTGTCCTGACATTTTCAGATGAATCGGAAAACTCATTGTTGGGTTGCTGCTTCTAAATTGGTAATTTTAATTTTGCCGTTTTTGGTCTTGGATATTATAATAGATAGAGATAAACTGTAACAGCAATAATGTTCAGCAAAGTAAAATCTACAAATAAGTCAACATCACCAAAATGATCAGTTGACCCCTTAAGGAGTTATTGCCCTTTATAGTCAATTTTTAACAATTTTTGTGTAAATTTTTGTAATCTTTTACAAAAACTTCTCCTCTGAAACTACTGGGACAAATTTATTTAAACTTGTCCACAATCATCATTAGGGTATCTAATTAAAAAAATGTGTCCGATGACCCCGCTTGCGAAACCAAGATGGCCAACATGGCTAAAAATAGCGTATAAGGTAAAATGGAGTTTTTAGCTCATATCCGTGAAACCAAAGTATTGAGAGCAAATCTGCTGTAGATTAATTTTTTCATTAGATCAGTTCTATCTTCCCTGAAATGTTCAGACCAATCGGGCAATTTTTTGTTGGGTTGCTGCCCCTGAATGGGTTCTTTAAGAAAATTTTGCAGCTTTTGGTTATTATCTTGAAAATTATTATAGATAGAGATAAACTATAAACAGCAATAATGTACAGCAAAGTAAGAGCTACAAATACGTCACCATGACCAAAGCGGTCAATTGACCCCTTATGGAGTTATTGCCCTTTATGGTCAATTTTTAACAATTTTCATAAATTTTGTAAATTTTTGTAAATATTAACAAATTATTTTCCACTGTCACTTCTAGGCCAGGTTCATTATTGATTGAGATAATTGTAAGCAGTAAGATTTTCAGTCAGATAAGATCTACAAACACATCACCAACACCAAAATACAATTTGTCATGAATCCATCTGTGTTCTTTGTTTAATATGCATATAGGCCAAGGTGAGCGACACAGGCTCTTTATTTGTCCTTCTCATATCTCTGTTAGAACAGTTTCTGCGTAAGGATAACACTCCTGTATACGAATAGTATGAACATCCATGAGCATAAAGTATCAACTGTCATTTCTAGCAACCATATCATGGAGTAGAAGGTATGTTACTCACATTAAATGGGAAATTGATAATAAGAAAGTTGAAATCGATTCGTTTGTCATAGATTTTAGTGTGAAATCGTCCATCTGTGTCAATATTGAAGAAACGACAAGGTACGAAGAAGTTCTTCTAGTATCAGTAGTATTCTATTTTTTTAAGTTCACTAGGCTATATATGTAATTTAAGAACGGGCTGAAATGTGGTTCATTCAGTGATAGGACATCATTTATATACAGTGTATATGAAAATAAATTTAAGAATTAAACGAGGTGCTTTTCTTTTTGTCTTTTCGAGGGTTCTGGATGAATACTGCTCCATACGAGGACAAACACAATTCTGTCAGTAGCGTTGCACAACAAGTACCCATTGGAATACCGACTGTCAGTTGAAATATCAATCCTCCAAACTGATCAAATATATTGTCAAACAAAAGGTCCAGCATTTTGATGGCCACAATAATCATTTAAAAGTTTTTAATACCTGTTTGATGAATCCGCTTACTAACCAAGATAGCCGACATCGCTAAAACGAGATCATATGGCGAGGAGGGAGAGGGGGGGGGGGGGTAAACATTTTTTTGTCACTTACTTTGACAACTGCTATTTATAGACAAAATTTGAAAGGGGCCAAAAGTTTAAAATGTTGAGCTCTATCTATTATCCAGGTACATCAAAACTGTCAGACAATTTTTTATTGGCGTTACTGGGCTAAAATGACTTCAGTTGACTGGTTATTTAAATTATTCTCTTAAATGACGATGGTTTTTTTTTTAATTTTTGGCGTTTTAACTATTATCTTACAAACTATTGATAAAATAAAGAAACTTAAAATAAGCAAAATAATCAGCAGGACATGATCTACAATCAGGTCAAATTATGTTAAAAAAATATTTATTAGATAGGACTAATTGTCCTTAAAGGGGGTCGCAGGTATAAATCTTTTTTTTTTCTAATATAGGATTTCGCTATGTTTTTCTATAAATTAACTTTATCCTATAACTAATAGAAAAATAAAATAAGAATATGGGGTCACCGTTCATTTAAGCTCACAATCTGCCTGCGAAAGAATCCTGCATATTTGTTTATGTACTTTTTTTCTGTTGAACTAATAGGGATAACAAAAGTAATATCGAAATAAAAAGAGAACTAAAGTACAAAAATCGCTTATTGAACAAAAATGAACAAGATAGACAGAAACTGTCAACAGTACTCTTAAATGAGAAAAATGCATATAGACGTAGGTAAGTGACAAACTCATGCTCTTTCGAGCCATCTGATGTTTTTTTCTTTTTCTTTTCAAATGGTGATGAATTTAGTTAATTATGTTAGATATTTCAACTGCCATGTTTGAATTTACTCTTATCAATCCAATCTTACAATAACAGTAGCAGTGGTTATACAAATTTGATCTGAACTGACCCTTTTTTTAACTCGTCTCAGAGATGTAAAGTTAAAAAAAAGCTAAGATAATAATAAAACCCTAAATTCCTGAGACAAAATGTTACTTAAAACAAATGACCATGTTCAACAACAGACTGAACCTAAACGTTGACGCCACCGCCGAAGCCAATGTTTATGACGAAATGTAGGACAGCTATGTCTCGCTTTCGCAAAAAAATAATTTGCAGAATCGACAATCAGTCTTCTTGCAGTATAAGTCACAAGAGGCCTTAATTTAGTTGCCACATGTGTATAAAGCAACTTAGACGAGATCCATATTAGCTTTCGTATATACGTGTTGTTCCTGGCTTCTTCTCATTTTTCTAATATTATTGTAAAATCAAGAACGTCTAAACCATTTATTTCACACAAGGGCTATTTAAAAAAAATATCTTTTACTTAATTCTTAGTATATATATCACAGCCATTTGTATGTTCATATAAATCATGCACCTTTTGTAGCTAAAATAAGGACAGCTCAAAACCTCGATTTTAATATTTTTGCTATTTAGTATTTATTTATAAATGTATAAGAAGATCTTAAACAAACCAAAAATATATTTGAAGTAAAGCTATGTTTTTTTTTAATTTATTTTAGGACACTAACTGAACATTGATTATCGAAGTCCTTCGTTGCAAAAAATTACAAAAACATGTTTACTTTGCAAATGTGTAGCAATATGTCTTCAACAACGACACGTTTCGCTGAATAACATTTTAAGAATATGATAATTCGTTTGTAAAATTGTCAAACTATATTTTAATTATATGATTTAGACTCTTTATTATTAAATGTCATGTAGAATAAAGATATGAAAAACAAGAATGTGTTCCAAGTACACGGATGCCCCATCCGCACTATCATTTTCTATGTTCAGTGGACCGTAAAAATGGGGGGAAATCTCTTATCTGGCATTAAAACTAGAAAGATCATATCATAGGGAACATGTGTACTAAGTTTCAATTTGATTGAACTTTATCAAAGACTATCTCGACCAAAAACTTTAACCTGAGGCGGGACTGACGGTCGGATGAACGAACGAACGGACAGACGCACAGACCAGAAAACATAATGCACATAAATGGGAAATAAAAATGGGGCATAACAGGAAAGTTTTAGAACATATACATGGAATAGCTACAGGGGAAAATTAGTGTTGTCTCTTTCAAACCCAATCACCTTTTCCAACCCCCTAAACCTACCAACCAATAAAGAATGATAAAAGGCTGATTAAAAATGTACCTTCAGCCTCTGTACTGTTGGCTGTTTCCGTGGTTAACTCATCATTCCAAAAAAAAAGTTACTATGCTTTACTGCTTGAAAACAAAAGGTCCAACATCCAGCATCCAGGTTCATTGTTATGAATGATTATAACTATATCTTTTTTGGAATCAAGCGAAGTCAAAACCAACACAATAAGTAACTTTTTTTAGACTGTTTCATGCAAGTGACTCATAAGATGGTCTGCTAAATCTTGAAATACTAACTTCATGTAATTAATATACATTAATTTTGTAAATTACCGATTTGATTCTGTTATTACACACCTTTTAAGCAAACTGCTTCCCTTTCCCAGTCAAAGACTGATTCTGTATCGGATAAAATTGGCTTTTTGTCAATGTAACGCATGATAATTTGAAAGTGATATATCGGCAGTTTGACTAATGTTTCATAAAAAATAAGTTTTGATGTCAAAATTTTTTTTCTGAACAACAAATTAATGTAAATCAATGATTTGTACACCTAAACGATTACTCACACTACTCACAGGTCTTTTGATCTTTTTGCTAGCTCTCCATTGTAAATAGAAAATATTGTCCCGCATTTGGGAGTTAATTAAATAAGGGATCTGTAATTACAGAGTCAATTACGGGAATTGGCAATTAGACTATTAACTTATACATATTGTGAATGCGTAATGTTAGCCAATGAACCTCAGTCATACATTCGAATGTTTTTACATTTTAAAAGTAAACACCATGCACACTTAATAATAGTTATCCCATGAGGACGCGGTGTGTCATTGTCAAATCCCCCTTATAGCCGAAGGCATGAGGGTATTCTGACACCGAAACACCACGTTGGATAACCATTTTACTTCCCAGCTGTTTAAGATGTGTTGAAAAAACATTTACAATTCATAAAATCTCATTTAAACGACACACAACCATTATTATATACTTTATATATTACTATATAATACATACCCTGTAACCACCGAACACGATGTTTAAGTCTTAAACCATGTCAATTCCTCCCCCCTCCACTGTCTAATCGTCCCACACTATATCGCCACTTCCTGTTTACCGACTCACCCCTTTTATGAAAAGTGTAAAATCCCATTTAACAATGTTTGACAACTCGCGTTATTTATGAAAAGGGTTAAACATCCCACTGAAGAAAGGTCTGTACACTCGCCCCACTTATGAAAATATCTCGATTTCTTTTAAAAAAAATATAATTACTGATTGTTGGTATTCAGCTGTCATGGTGTAGGGGTATGTGTCCTGGGTTGATATGCTAAAGATTTTGAGTTCGAATCCAAGTATAGACAAAAGATTTGATCTACATAAATTTTGAAAGTGTGTCTATTCTCATAAGATATTTATTAGTTTTATAGTGGATTAGGCATTCCCGTCAAATGTTACAAAACAAAGGAAAGCATGCAAAACAAGAAACTCAAGCTGGAGTGATCTAGTAGGGATAATCCGGCTCAGATCACCCCTGGTAGAACAAAGAAGCTGGGATGTAATTGTTTTACATGCGCCCCACATTTACAATACTCGAGCTAAAACATCGACCTGTGGCCCTTTTTCAGACCCAAACTCTATCAACTATATATTCTACAGTGACCACTGAACATGTTCTCAAAATGCAAAGTACTCCCCATTGTAATGTACAAAATAAACCGAACAAAACAAATGTCCATCATATCAACTCGTAGAAAATACATCTACCAAATGCTCAGATTTAAGCCAGGTCCTACCAATACTACTACCAATGGGTAATGGATACCTAACATAACTACTTAACTTATTACCTACCCTTACTTCATGAATACCGAAAGCATATATCTATTTAAACTGTCACTGGAAACTTAATTCTCCGAAATAGTCCTTGTTGCAAAATTTATCCAATGTAGCGGCCCCTAGGAGCCTACTCTAAACGAACTCTACACATTTACCTTTAACGTTCACAGGACGTGACACTTCCTGTACACGGGCCATTGGTTTAAACGTCCCCAGTCCGACCGGATGGTCATACAATAAAATTAAAACTAAAACACAATAATAATTTCGGGTATCTTTTACAATATTTAGATCTACAATTATAAAAAATGATATTTAATATCCAAAATACATATATACACTGTCTATTTACAACTCAAAACACACAACTTAACGTTCGTATTCCTTCATCCACGATTGAGGTTTTCTTAACCTTCTTGGTCGATCATTATTTACATTCTCATGATCATCTAGATCCAATAAGGGCAAAGAGTCAATGATAACTTCTTTGTCATGACTCTATGATTCTAACTCTCCTGTTTTCTTAGGACTTTGTTCGTCAACAAGGTTCTCTCCCCTTAGTATTTTTTGGGGACAAGGGTGCATCCTATCAACATGTTGATTTGACCCGCTCCCTTACGTCGACAATTGACTGTGTAAGTGACACTTGATGTTACCTTAAGCACCTTATATGGACCACGCCACTGATTAGTGTCTCTGCCATGTGTTCTTGTAATTCCCGTGCCCACTGATTGTGAGGTATTGCCTGATCTTTAGATGGTAACCTTATATATTAAGTCTAGGGGTAGTAGGGGACACTTCCCTTCCAAACATTAATCTATTAGAGATGTAACCAGTGGTCTCATGCTGAGGGGACTTTTTTATAAGCCATCATGATATAAGGCAGTAGTATGTCCAAATTGGAGTGATATTCATTTACATAGCCGGTGAGCATGGTAGCAAGAGTTTTATTGAATCGTTCAACCATCCCTTCAGATTTCAGGTGATAAGGAGTCGGTCGGTTCTTTTCTATCTGAAGCAACATGCATATTTCCTTAAATAAGTGGCTCTCAAATTGACTGCCTTGATCGAAATGAATAATAGTTGGCAGAAGGATACATCAACCTTAAGATACATGCGAATGCAAAATAAATAGTTTTGTCTATTCAGTCCAATTAATTAATAGATCTTGCTTTATTTGTGTTTTTTTTTTAAATAAGAACTATGCATGCAAACTTCAATGAATAAAACCGTATTAAACTAGGTTTCACTGTCCCGATCAAAACGTGTTGGGTGAGATATATTCGCAAGTTCAATATATTATATGAAAACAAACACTTTCATTTAGTCGTCCGTTATTCCCTTTTTATGTCTAAATGAAGCAAAAACACCTGAAAAAAACTTTATCTTTCTTAGTTTTATCCTTGCCTGACAAAAAAAAAATCATATGTTATAAATCGTATTTAAACATTAGATAAGAACAATAGTAAAAAAAATATTTAAAACTTTTGAATAAGCAGTCAGTTATGTAATAAACTGGAGAGACCCCCCCCCCCAAAAAAAAAGAAAAAAAAAGAAAACAACATAAAAATTTAAATGGAAATTGTAATTATAGCATTTTACAAGATCGTGTCTTTGTGTGCTAAATACTGTAACAGAGAAACTAATTAAATTGATTGATTGTTGTTTGCTTTACGTCCAGTAGCAAATATTTCATGCCTGTTAATGACTATAACACATAAAATTTAAATACAATAGGTACATGTAGGTCGTACAAAAGGAGGTCGACAGTGAGGTTGGACGTAAAACTTTAAAATACCACTAGAAAATGAGGGTATATTGAATAAGGACAGAAATTAAGACTTGAAACAGCAGGCAATATTTGGACCACTCAAATAATAGGTGCAAGAGTTTTTAATTTGATCCATAAAATCTACCCTGAAGTCGATCATCCATGTTTACGTGTAGTTTACAATATCATTTCACGCATCCAATGAAGGTTATATACTTTTAGCTCGCTTTAGTAACTGTGAGAATTCTGTGAAACTGTATTGTGTATTGTACTTTAGTTTTTGGTATGATATTCTGTACTACCGATCACTACCGCTCTCCTGGTTGGTCTCGTGTGGGGGCGTTCGCCTCGAGAGTGGGAGATCATTAAATTTGTTCGAATCCCGAACGGGTAAAAAAAAAGACGTTATTTAAATTGGTATTCTATTTCAACGCTTTTAAAACACGTGGCATCATAGAGTAAGAGCACAGACTGGCCGGCTCAGAGTCGGAAATGTGTCCGGGTCGGGTGATTTTTCTTCCTGCGAACTAATATCTTGTGAACTTACACGATAAAAAAAACCGACTCAGCGTGTCAGTCTAGTAAAAAACGGGGTTAATACTCTTATTATATTTACACGTAATCGTCCTGAATATTAATTTTATTCGCCGCTGGTCGTCATCCATTATCATTATTTATTTTACCGTTTTATTATACAGTGAAGTGTTTTTATTTTACTCGTATATATTAAAACTTCTTAAATTTTTACCAATCAAATTAAATAAATGGCAATAACTTGTGATTGTCGGGATTATTATCTTTGACGGTAAATAATATTAAATCAAATGTGCCTTTTCGGATATATAATATTTGACGGAAAATATTATTGAATTAACTCCGTATAACTATTATTTAGTC
Organism: Mytilus edulis; assembly: GCA_019925275.1. Lineage (NCBI taxonomy): Eukaryota > Metazoa > Mollusca > Bivalvia > Mytilida > Mytilidae > Mytilus > Mytilus edulis. Next base: position 69,634,520 of record CM034362.1, read on the forward strand.
ATGGCGCGGTTTTGAGCTTAGGCAGCAACCATTTGATTTTCTGGGGGGGGCTATGGTTTTTTTTTCTGGACAAATTTTTTTTTTCGCCTGCGGCGCAAAACAATCTATTTTTTTCGCGACAAATCGAAAACAATTTTTTTCTTTCAATTTTAGCATTACATATAGTGGCAGCTGAGGGTGAAACAAACAATTTTTTTTTCTCAGAATCAAAAACAAATTATTTTTTTCTCCAAAAACTGGAAACAAACTTTTTTTTCCAAAAAAAACCATAGCCCCCCCCAGAAAATCAAATGGTTGCTGCCTTATTATTCTGTATACGGAATGTTCTATAAAAAAAAGACCGAATGTTGACTCTAAATATTTGTATTTATCTGTGTCTTTGGGTTGCTGTCGCATTAATGTATACCTTTATCTCCTTTTATTCAAAAACAAGATTCGCTTGGGTATAGAAATATTGACATCTCTAGACCTCTCCGTCCCACAGTATACCCTTGCTAAATGGGTGCGTTCGTTTGGCTTATTGGTTATGTAAGTACGCAGCTTTGTCCGATCAAAATATAATAGGAATATATATCAGATGCCTTGTGCAGTGAGAATTCCACGCTATCTTTACCTTAAAAAAAAACATTAGAGGGAAAGACGATCTACGCACGAGTTGAATGATTGAAATGTATAAACATCAAGAAAGGTCAGCTTAATCTTTTTAAATAAGTCGCATGGCTGATTTTCACAACATTTTTTGTGACTTTTGCTAGAACAATAGTAGATGAAAAAAAATATATAACAAAATCGATCAGCAAGACAATATAATAAAAAAAATGAAACGCTCAAAATAAGTTGAATCTTTTTTATAAATTGTTGTCAACCTTGTTTTCATCATCATCATTCTTTTTGTTGTTGCTTTTATGACAACTATTATACCAGTCTGAGATATAAATAAACTTGAAACAGCAAATGTAAATAAAAATTAAATATATAAAAATTGGAAAACTGTTTGAAACTGTAATCAACTGAGGACAAATGATTATAAATCACTAAATAAAGCTGATTAATTTATTGCTCCTTTGTGTCCAGTGGAAAATATGTCATGCATATTCACGACTAGATTCAAAGTGGATCAATTTGAAGCAAATGTTTTCAAATTTAGAGTGGCACTTTTTACAATAAGGCAGAGCGTTCGCTAGAGGTAAAACGTATGCCGTAATAGAATAGATTTGAACCATAATGATCGAACTCGTAAGTTAAGCCCTCCTTCCCTCTTTTTTCTCCACGATAGACGAATGCCATATACAAAACGTCATGAATTTACAATCAATAACCGCCACTATAAGTAAATGAGATATGGACTGTTTATAAATTAATTCCTATTGCAGCCAACATCTCCCGGTTCGGGACAGGTTATATATTTCCACAAAAAACGCCTGATTATTGATCGAAGATATTTAAGCAAACAAAAGCACTTTGAATCAAACAAATTCTTGAAATTGTAAATTAAGGTATTTTGCTGAGTGTTTTTTCCTAATCCTATTTCGGACCCCCCTGATTTTAAAAGGGCGTATCTAATTAGTCATGCCCGATTAACTTTAATTGAATTGAACCTCAACTTAAAGACCTACATCGGGTAAATAAGTTCGAGGTACAATAAGTAGACAATTGAAACCCTTTGTGAAATAAGATCGTCCCAGGTATCTTAGAAAATAAATTTGCGTTGAATAACAATGAAAAATGCACGAGCAGGTTTGTAATGGTATTTAGTATCCATTCGTAAATGTATAAGAAGGTCTTCGTTAATCAAACCAAAAAGATATTTGAAGTAAAGCTAAGGGTATTGTTTTCTTTCGGAGACTAACTGAAAATTGCTTATCGAAGTCCTTCGTTGCAAAAATTGAAAAAAAACTGTTTACTTTGCATATTTGTAGCAATATGTCTTCAGCAACGACACGTCAAGCTGAATAACATTTTGAGGTGTAAATTCACATTGCGATAAGACGTGTCACGGTACTTTTCTATCCCAAATTACTTGTATTTGGTTTTGATGTTATATTTGTTATTCTCGTGGGATTTTTTCTGATGCTTGGTCCGTTTCTGTGTGTGTTACCATTGTAGTGTTGTGTCGTTGTTCTCGTCTTATATTTAATGCGTTTCCCTTAGTTTTAGTTTGTTACCCCAATTTTGTTTTTGTCCATGGATTTATGAGTTTGAACAGCGGTATACTACTGTTGCCTTTATTTGAGAATATGAGAATTTATTTGTAAAATTGTCAAACTATATTTTATATGATTTAGACTCTTTATTATTAAATGTCATGTAGAATAAAGATATGAAAAACAAGAATGTGTTCTCAGTACACGGATGCCCCATCCCCACTATCATTTTCTATGTTCAGTGGACCGTGAAAAAGGGGGGAAATCTCTAATTTGGCATTAAAACTAGAAAGATCATATCATAGGTAACATGTGTCCCAAGTTTCAAGTTGATTGGACTTCAACTTCATCAAAAACTTCCTCGACCAAAAACTTTAACCTGAAGCGGGACAGACGGACCGGACTATCATTTTCAATGTTCAGTTGACCGAAAAAATGGGGAAAAATCTCTTATTTTGCATTAACACTAGAAAGATAATATCATAGGGAACATGTGTACTAAGTTTCAAGTTGATTAGACTTTTAACTTAATCAAAGACTACCTTGACCAAAAACTTTAACCTGAGTCGGGACAGACAGACAGACGGACGGACGAACGAACGAACGGACAGACAAGAAAACATAATGCCCATAAATGGGGCATAAAAATGGGACATAACAAGGAAAGTTTTAGAACATATACGTGGAATAGCTACAAGGGGAAATTAGTCTTGTCTCTTCCAAACCCAATGACCTTTTCTAACCCCCTAAACCAACCAACCAATAAAGAATGATAAAAGGGTGATTAAAAATGTACCTTCAGCGCCTGTACCGTTGGCTTTCCCGTGATTGACTCAACATGCCAAAAAAAAAGTTACTATGCTTTACTGCTTGAAAACAAAAGGTCCAACATCCAGCATCCAGGTTCATTGTTATGAATGATTATAATTATATCTTTTTGGAATCAAGCGAAGTCAAAACCAACACAATAAGTAACTTTTTTTAGGCTGTTTCATGCAAGTGACTCATAAGATGGTCTGCTTAATCTTGAAATATGAACTTTTTGTAACTTCTATAGTAGTCCATTTGTCAATTAATGCTTTGTTTCTGTTATTACACACCTTTTAAGCAAATTACTTCCCTTTGACAGTCGAAGACTGATTCTGCATCGGAAAAAATCGTCTTTAGTCAATGCAAAGCATGATGAATTGAAAGTGATATATAGGTGCATGAAAAATAATTTCCGATGTCAAAAGTATCTATCTGAACAACAGATTAATGTAATTAAAAGATTTTTTACTCTCATTACGCACAGGTAAATTTGCTCTTTCTGCTAGCTCTCCATTGTAAATAAAAAATAATGTCCCTCATTTGGGAGACAACTTAATATGGGATCTTTTATTACAGAGTCAATTACGGGAATTGGCAAATAGACTATTAACGCATACATATTGTGAATGAGTTATGTCAGCTAATGAACCTCAGGCATACATTCGAATCGGTCTCCGATCTTAAACTTTTTAAATTTTAAAAGTAATGACCATGCAGTTATCCCATGAAGACGCGGTGTGTCAGTGTCAGATCACCCCGATAGCTAGAGGCCAGAGTGTGATCTGACACTGACACACCAAGTTCAAATGCAATAACCATTTTACATCCCAGCTGTTTTAGATTTGCCGAAAAAAATATTTAAAATTCATAAAATCTAATTTAGAACGCCACACAACCATTATAATATACTTTATATATTACTGTATAATATATATCCCCGAACACGATGTTTAAATCTGAAACCATGTCAACTCGACCCATTGGCTAATCGGCCCACACTTAATCGCCACTTTCTAAAAAATCATTTCACTTCTGTTTATTAACCTACCCCTTTTATGAAAAGGGTACAATCCAATTGAACAATCAGTTTGACAACACGTCTTATTTATGAAACGGGTTAAAATCCAACTGAATAAATGTCTGCATACTCGCCCAACTTATGAAATTATCTTGGTTCCTTTAAATAAGTCAAATTACTGATTCTTGGTATCCAGTCGTCCTGGTGTAGGGGTATGTGGCGTGGGTTGATATGCTTAAGGTCTTGGGTTCGAGTCCCAGTATAGACAAGTGATTTTTTTTCTACATAAATTTTGAAAGTGTGTCTATTCTCAATAGATGTTTATAAGTTTTATAGTGGATTAGGCATTCCCACCAAAATGTTACAAAACAAAGGAAAGCATGCAAAACAGAAACTCAAGCTGGGGTTATCTAGTAGGGATGATCAGGCTCAGATAACCCTTGGTAGAACAAAGGAGCTGGGATGTAATTGTCTTTACATGCGCCCTGCATTTACAATACTCGAGCTAAATCATCGACCTGTGGCACTTTTTCAGACCCAAACTCTATCAACTATATATTCTACAGTAACCACTCAACATGTTCTCAAAATGAAAGGACTCTTCATGGTACTATACAAAATAAACCGAACAAAACAAATGTCCACCATATCAACTCGTAGACAATACATCTACCATATGCTCAGATTTAAACCAGCTCCTACCAAAACTACTAATAATGGGTAATGGATTCCTAACATAACTACTTAACTTATTACCTACCCTTACTACATGAAATTTCAATACCGAAGGCATATATCTATTTAAACTGTCACTGGAAACTTAATTCTCCGAAATAATCCTGGTTGCAAATTTAGCCAATGTAGCGACCCCTAGGAACCTACTCTTACTGAACTCTACAAAGGGTTATTTAACGTGCACTGGACGTGACATTTCCTGTACACGGGGCATCGGATTTAACGTCCCCAGTCCGACCGGATGGTCATACCATAAAATCAAAACTAGAACACAATACTAATATCGGGTTTCTTTTACAATATTAAGATCTACAATTATAAAAAAAATATATTTAATATCAAAAATACATATTTACACTGTCTATTTACAACTCAAAACACACAACTTAACGTTCGTAGTCCTTCATCCACGATGGAGGTTTTCTAAACCTCCTTGTCCGATCATTATTTACATCCTCGTGATCATCTAGATTCAATAAGGACAAAGAGTCAATGATAACTTCTTTGTCATGACTCTATGATTCTAACTCTCCTGTTTTCGTAGGACTTTGTTCGTCAACAAGGTTCTCTCCCCTTAGTATTTTTTGGGGACAAGGGTGCATCCTATCAACATGTTGATTTGACCCGCTCCCTTACGTCGACAATTGACTGTGTAAGTAACACTTGAGGTTACCTTAAGCACCTTATATGGACCACGCCACTGATTAGTGCCTCTGCCATGTGTTCTTGTAATTCCCGTGCCCACTGATTGTGAGGTATTGCCTGATCTTTAGATGGTAACCTTATATATTAAGTCTTGGGGTAGTAGGGGAAACTTCCCTTTCAAACATTAATCTATTAGGGATGTAACCAGTGGTCTCATGCTGAGAGGACTTTTTTATAAGCCATCATGATATAAGGCAGTAGTATGTCCCAATTGGAATGATATTCATTTACATACCCCGTGAGCATGGTAGCAAGAGTTTTATTGAATCGTTCATCCATCCCTTCAGATTTCAGGTGATAAGGAGTCGGTCGGTTCTTTTATAGTTGCAAAAAATTTAAATTGGATGTAAAGAATTTGGAAAATGAAAATCTAGAATTGAAAATACACGATCAAACCATCCAACTAATTAAAGAACAGCTTCAAAATTATTCTAATTACAATTCTGACTCAAAGCTTAAATATTTTTCATTTTGTTACACAAATTTTTCTCTTCAAAAATATCTTGACTTTAATATTCCAAAAGCACTATGTAAAAATTTGACTAAGTTAAGAATTAGTGCACATTCTCTTTTAATAGAAAAAGGTCGTTATCATAGACCAAAAATTCCGCATAACTCAAGACTTTGTCAGACTTGTGATTTATTAGATGATGAAAAACACTTCATTTTATACTGTAAAAAGTTTTCAATTTTAAGACAAGATCTCTTCAAAAAATTAAATATCGACCCCTCGGATTTAAATAAAAGGGAAAAGGAATCTACTATTCTACATAACATTATGTATCCTTTAAATAAAATTGATACAAAAGCTATCTGTACTTTTATTGAAAAAGCTTTTGAACTATATTAATGTTTTACAACTTATATTGGCTCTGTCCAGATATTATTTCTAATGTATATGCATTTATTTTGTATTAATTGTTTTAATATCTGTTCATTGTGTGGAAGACATCAATTGTGCACTGTACATATATATTGATTATCCAATAAACATATTTGATTTGATTTGATATTTGACTTTTCTATCTGAAGCAACATGAAAATTTCCTTAAATAAGTGGCTCTCAAATTAACTAGCTTGATCGGAATGAATAATAGTTGGCACCCCAAACTAACTGTAGTTGCCTCCATGTTGGGCATTTGATGACTCTCTGTCCACTTAGTATAATAGTCACTTATTACTAAGATATACTTATTTCCTTTTTCACTTGCTATGAGTACCTTACGGATATCCATAGCAGTTCTCTCCATGGGATAACCTGACTCTTTAACTTGCATAGGGGCCTTTGGTTTCTTTCTCTTATTAAATATTGAACAAAAAGTAATATAACTCATAGTATCAACTCTAACACCTGTCCAATAAATGTTTTCCTTAATCCTAGCCATAGTTTATGAGGAACTGTCCTTTTATCATGAGCAAACTCAAGAATTTTACGTCTATCCTTTCTTGGTATGACAACATTCTTCAAATTTGTTTCCGTGTATACCATCTTTAACCTTGATATCATTTCATTGGGACCAATAAATAAACTCATCATAGATATCAGGACAAAATTTTGTATATACGCCAGACGCGCGTTTCGTCTACATAAGACTCATCATTGACGCTCGAATCCAAAAAAGTTTAAAAGGCCAAATAAAGTCCGAAGTTAAAGAGCAATGACTATCAAAATTCCTAAATGTTTTGCCAAATACAGCTTAAGGGACTTAACAACATAACTGTGTTTGCCGGTTTATTAGTATGAAGGTTTTGAGCCAGTTGTCAACCATCCTATGACAGTCTGCAAGTCCTTGTCTGTTTCTTGCAATTGTCATATATCTAGCTCAAGATCATCATCCTTGCTCTCTCCCTGAAATTGTACCATATTGACTGAGCCAACAGCTTCCCAGTTCTTGACAAAGCTACACTGCTTACAAGGGATACGACTCAAACCATCGGCATTGCGATGTTGGGTACCTGGTCTATTCTTAATAACCATATCGTATAACTTATAACTTCCAGCCAAAGGGCTAGTTGACACTCTGGGTTTTTGAATCTAATGAGCCATTGTAATGAGCTGTGATCTGTCCTTATAATAAACCGCCTAGCGCTCTGTTACTTGCATCCGTGATAGCGGTAATTACCACACAAATCCAAGAAACATCTGAGCGCTGTTATGTTTTGGATAACTGACCATTCTTTTATACACTTTATTTCATTGGGGTCTGTAGCAACACCCGATTCTGAAACAACATGTCCGGGAAAAGTAACCAGTTTTATTAGCAAACAAATGACACTTTTGGGGTTTGAGTTTAAGCCCTGTGCCTTGTAACTTTACAAAAACTTTGCGTAAATTATGTATCATTTCATCAAAGGTCTTAGCCTTAGCTATGATATAATCTAGATATATGAGAGAAATGTCCCATTGGAGCCCTGTCGTAACATTCTCCATTAGATGCTCAAAGGTGGCAGGGACGTTTACCAGACCAATTAGCATACAGCGAAAGTGATAAAGACCCTTCCGTGTGGCAAAGGCTGTTTGAGGGCGATCTGATGGCTCTTTCTCAAGCCTAGACAATTGGACAGACAAATTTGTGGCTTTATCCATGATATATAATTTAATAAAATGATGTCTGACTATTTACTGACTGATATATCTAACTAACCAACTATACAGCGAACAAATCCCAACGCTGCCACCAAATTCTGTGAGGTGCAGGGGGTCCTTCACGCCAGATGCTACTTTATGCACCCGTAGATCCGTACCAGGGTTACTTCCCTGGATTTGTTGTTTATCGTTGGCTAACCCTTACCTTAACTTAACTTAACTGTTAATGTAAAAGCCTTACAAGAATAAACAAAAGATAACTTCCGATAATTATACAAAATAAAACCCTTAACCTAAATATGGAGTACAACACAAGGGACGCCTAATTAGAACTGTGACTTAACCTTACTTCAAAATATAAGATATATGACTATTAACCTATTTGCCTTAGAGAACTTTAGTTCTTTGATTATAAGGTAATATAGAAAATATGGTTTCCAGTGCGCCCCTGGTCCTTATTCAGGGCTAAGGTGTCACTGGTCCAAATGGACAGTATTACAACAAACAAATGGAAGTTTTTAACGACCTTGACTGGCTATACAGCCCTTGCACGGTCGGCCCTGGCTTGCGCCTTTTTGGGCATTAAATAATTTAATTTTAACCATGTGGTAATTGACATAATTTAGTATGATAATAAGTTTAATAAAAATTTAAAATAAACAAAAATTTGAATAAATAAATGAAAAAAAATTTATGAATAAGAAAATAAATAAAAAAAGAATATAAAAATAAATATAATAAAATAATATAAAGATAATTTTGTTACGTTGTCACCTTATTTATTATATACCACAGAACAATATGTCACCACCTTATTCAGATAGTGCAATTGGCTTTTGCTTATATAAGCTTAACAAAAGGTCCTTGGTATGCTACTTCTTATTCAGAAATAGTTATTATAAATACCTGTTCTTTTGTCTTCACTCTGAGAGCTCTGACGACCGAACTGTTTATCGCTTTTATTATTATATTGATGTTTTGAGAGGCGACTTTCCTGGTATGGAACTTGCGCCTACTGCTTAACGTTGTGAGAAAGTCTACTTAAATATACTAGAATAATCTCTAACCAAAATGCATAATATCCTCTAAACAGAAATAAATATATTCCTTATTACTGTTACATTTAAATATAACCCCTAAAGTTCTTTAATATCAAGCACCTAATTTTCAATTAGGAATGATCAGAACCAGTACCAAAACTTCGGAAATCGTTTCCCGTATTGCAACCGTAATTAGCGTACGTAATTAACAAGGTAAGCGGAAGAAGGGATCCCTTAGACCGCTCTACGTCACGACTCATGAATTATGCATATTCTATTTATAGGCTATTTTTAAACGATTCGGAAAATACTAATGCTAAAAATAGAATTTTCTTAACATGTAAAACTACCTTAAAAAAACCGATGCAAAATCATTAAGATTCATGGAGAGTGGTAAAGGGTTATTTTCGTGGAACGTGATCGCGTTTTTATATTTCACGTTCAACGTGTTTTTACTTTTTTATTTTACGTTCAGTCGTGCAAAACAGCTATAGGTGTTCAACATGTTCTGCTTATGTAATTTTTATACGTGCTTCGTGATTCAAATATAAAAAAAGAAGATGTGGTATGATTGCCAATGAGACAACTATCCACAAAAGACCAAAATGACACAAAAATTAACAACTATAGATCACCGCACGGCCTTCAACAATGACCAAAGCCCATACCGCATAGTCAGCTATAAAAGGACCCGATAAGACAATGTAAAACAATTCAAACGAGAAAACAGTAACGGTCTCATTTATGTAAAAAAATGAAAGAAAAACAAATATGTAACACATAAACAAACGACAACCACTGAATTACAGGCTCCTGACTTGGGACAGGCACATACATAAATAATGTGAGGGGTTAAACATGTTAGCGGTATCCCAACCCTCACCCTTACCTGGAACAGTGATATAACAGTACAACATAAGAACGAACTATAAAAATCAGTTGAAAATTTCAAAGGCTTAAAATGTTTATTTTGAGTGCTCAGTATTTTAAAAATTTAAAAAAAAAAAAAACACTAGACAGGGATCGTCAACATAGTCAAGAACGAAATTGATTTAATTTTGTTTCCGTGATATGAAATGATAAGGCGGTAAGGCCAATGATTTGTTCCTTTATTTGCATTTTAAAAGTTAAGAATATCTTTATATACTTTTTTAAAAGCTGTAAATTATTTATATCATAAATGTTTACACACTAAATAGGGAATATTGAGTAAAACAGAGAGTTCATATATACAAGAGGACAGTGACTCAGTCACAAAAGGTTCACCTTAAAGTCTTTATTTTTCGTGCAACGTTCATGACAGAAATTATTTCACGTTCAACGTGAAATGGTGTCTTAAATAGGAAAATGTTCCGCATTACAGTAGCATATATCATTGTGCCCTCATTAAGCAAATACATATTCCTTTTTAAGATATATGATATAGATACTTTGATGTAGGCAAATTGAAAAAAACATGTAGCTTACACGTTCTTAGACACGAGACATTTCCTTTACGGGGTGTGAGAGGGTGGTGGTAGTGGGGGTCGGGTCGGGGGTGCTGGTCTTCGTTTCCCCTGTTAATTGTTTATAATGAAGCTACATGTTCTATAAGGGCGTTCTACAGGATCTTCTGGGCGGTCTACATGATCCTCTGTTGTCTGAACCTTATATTTCTACTATAGAACGTTCTATAGGAACTCCTATATTGTTTGTTTATCATGTATATAGCAAAGGACGTTCTACAGGATCACCTGGGCAGTCTATAGGATCCCCTGTTGTCTGAACATTATATATAAACTATAAAACGTTCTTTTGGATACCCTATTGTTTGTTTTTGATGTATCTACTAGAGGACTTTCTACGGGATCCCTTTGTCGGTCTGTGTGATCCCCTGCTTTCTCAACATTATGTACAAAATGTATCTACTACAAGACGTTCAACAAAACCCCCTGTCGTTTGTTTTTCAAGTAGATACTATAGGGCGTTCTACAGGATCCCTTGGGCGGTCTTCAGGATACCCTGTTGTCTTTACATTATATATCTACCAAAGGACGTTCTATAAGACCCCCTGTTGATTGTTTATCATGTTTATACTATAGGGCGTTCTACAGGATCCCCTGTGCGGTCTACAGGATCCCCTGTTGTCTCTACATTATATATCTACTATAGGACGTTCTATAGGATCCCCTATTATGTTTGTTTATTATTTATATAATAAAGGGCGTTCTACCGGATCCCCTGGGCGGTCTACAGGATGCCCTGTTGATTGTTTTTTATGTTTATACTATAGGGCAATCTACAGGATCCACTGGGCGGTCTACAGGATCTCCGTTTGTTTAAAAATATATATCTACTATAAGACGTTCTAAAGTATCCCCTGTTGTTTGTTTTTCATTTATATACTAAAGGGCGTTCTACAGGATCCCCTGGGCGGTCTACAGGGTCCCCTGTTTTCTCAACACAATATATATACTATAAGACGTTCTATAGGATCCCCTATTGTTTGTTAATCATGTATATACTAAAGGGCGTTCTACAGGATCCCTTGGGCGGTTTTCAGGATACTCTGTTGTCGTTACATTATATATGTACTAAATGGCGTTCTATAAGACCCCCTCTTGATTGTTTTTCATGTTCATACTATTGGGCGTTCTACATGATCCCCTGGGCGGTCTACAGGATCCCCTGTGTTCTCAACATAATATATCTACTATAAGACGTTCTATAGGATCCCCTATTGTTGTTAATCATGTATATACTAAAGGTCGTTCTACAGGATCCCTTGGGCGGTCTACAGGATCCCCTGTTGTCTTTACATTGTAGATCTACTATAGGACGTTCTATAGGATCCCCTGTATTGTTTGCCCTGTTGATTGTTTTTTATGTTTATGCTTTAGGGCGTTCTACAGGATCCACTGGGCGGTCTACAGGATCCCCGTTTGTTTATAAATATTGTCTACTATAAGACGTTCTAAAGTATCCCCTGTTGTTTGTTTTTCATTTGTATACTAAAGGGCGTTCTACAGGATCCCCTGGGCGGTCTACAGGATCCCCTGTTTTCTCAACATAATATATCTACTATAAGACGTTCTATATAATCCCCTTTTGTTTGTTAATCATGTATATACTAAAGGGCGTTCTACAGGATCCCTTGGGCGGTCTACAGGATGCGCTATTGTCTTTACATGATATATGTACTATAGGACGTTCTATAAGACCCCCTGTTGATTGTTTTTCATGTTTATACTATAGGGCTTTCTATATGATCCCTTGGGCGGTCTGCAGGAAACTATGGGTGGTCTGCAGGAATCCCTGTTTTTCAACATAATATATGTACTATAGGACGTTCTATAAGACCCCCTGTTGATTGTTTTTCATGTTTATACTATAGGGCTTTCAATATGATCCCTTGCGCGGTCTGCGGGAAACTTTGGGTGCATGGTCTGCAGGAATCTATATTTTTCAACATAATATATGTACTATAGGACGTTCTATAAAAACCCCTGTTGATTGTTTTTCATGTTTATACTATAGGGCGTTCTAGAGGATAACCTGTTTTCTCAACATTATTTATCTACTATAAGACGTTCTATAGGATCCCATGTTGTTGGTTTATCATGTATATTCGAAAGGGCGTTTAATATGATCCCCTAGGCAGTCTACAGGATCCCTTTTTGTCTGAACATTATATATAAACTATAGATAGTTCTATTGGATACCCTATTTTTTGTTTTTGATGTATCTACTAAAGGACTTTGTACGGGATCCCATGGTCGGTCTGTGTGATCCCTGCTTTCTCAACAATATGTATCTACTATTAGACGTTCTATAGGATCCTATATGTTGTTTGCCAATCATTTATATATTAAAGGGCGTTCAATAGGATCCCCTAGGCAGTCTACAGGATCCCCTTTTGTCTGAACATTATATATTTACTATAGAACGTTCTACAGGATCTCCTGTTGTTTGTTTATCATGTATATACTCTAAAAGGGCGTTCAATAGGATCCCGTGGGCGGTCTTCAGGATCCCTTTTTGTCTTTACATTATATATCTACCATAGGACGTTCTATAGGATCCCCTATATTGTTTGTTTATTATTTATATACTAATGGGCGTTCTACCGGGTCCCCTGGACGGTCTACAGGATGCCATGTTGATTGTTTTTTTTATGTTTATACTTTTGTGCGTTCTACAGGATCCCCTGAGCGGTCTACAGAATCCCGTTTTGTTAAACAAATATGCAACTGAGATAGGAAATTCTATAGGTTCCCTGTTCTTTGTATTTCATATTTATACTCATAAAATATTAGTACTAAAAAACTTTTTATATGAAAATATTCGATAACATTTTATTTATTTTTGTTCGTCGTACCATTGAAATTTATGTTTAAAGTGACTTATAGATCCAAAGGGTCTGGTGTTCTAATTATGGATTTTATATCTCACTGTATTATATAATATTTTGTGAAAAACACATGTCACTATAATAGATAATTTACTTACTTTACTTAGCTTACTTATACTAAAGGGCGTTCTGCAGAATCCCCCTTTGTTAAAAACAATATGCATCTGAAATAGGAAATTCTATAGGTTCCCCTTTTCTTTGTTTATTATGTATATATTGTATGATCCCTTGGGCGGTCTGCAGGATCCCCTGTTTTCTCAACATTATATATCCATCATAGGACGTTCTATAGGATCCCCTGTTGATTGTTTTTCATGTTTATACTATAGGCCGTTCTACAGGATCTCCTGTTGTCTGAGCATTATATATTCTTTACGACCCCCTGTTTGATTTGTATGCATCTAGGATAGGACCTTCTATAGGTTCCCCTGTTTTTTTAAACATGTATCTACTTTACGTATATACTAGAAAGCGTTTTGTAGGATCCCCTGTTGTTTAATAGTCGTGTATCTGCATGCTGAAGGACGTTCTATAGGGTCTCCGGGGCGGTCTTTAGAATCACCTGCTGTTTGTTCATTATGTTTCTAGTATAAGACGTTTTTTAGGATCCTCTGGACCGTCTATATGTTCCCCTGTTGGTTGTTCATCATGCATCAATAACAGGGCGTTCTATAGGATCCCTTGTTGTTTAATAATTGTGCATCTGCTATTGGGATTTCTATAGGATCCCCGGTCGGCCTATAATATCCCCTATTGTTTTATAATCGTGAATCTGCGATAGGGCGTTCTATAGGATCCTTGGGTCGTTCTAAAGGACCCCCTGTTGTTTGTTCACCATGTATATTCTAGAGGGTGTTCGATATAATCCAAAGGTCGATCTAAGGGAGCCCCCTGTTGTTTGTTCAGCATGTATCTATTAGAGGGCATTCTATATGATCCCGGGACTGTCTATAGGATCCCGTTGTTTTTTAATCATGTATCTACTAGAAAACGTTCTATATAATCCCCTGTTGGGTCTATAGAATCACTTCTTGTTTAATAATCGTGTATCTGCTATATGGCGTTCTATAGGATCCCCGGGGCGTTCTATAGGATCCCCTGTTGGTTGTTCATCATGTATCTACAATAGGGGGTTCTGTATGATCCCGTATTGTTTAATAATCGTGCATCTGCTATAGTGCGTTCTTTAAGATTCCCGGGTCGGTCCATAGAATCTCTAGGTTGGTCTATAGGAGCCATGTTGTTTGTTCATAATGTATCTATTGGAGGGCGTTCTACAGGATCCCCTGGGCGGTCTATAGGATTCCCTGTGGTTTAATAATTGTGTATCTGCTATAGGGTGTTCTATAGGATCCCGTTGTTTGGTAATCATGTATCTACTAGGACGAGTTCTATGGGATCCCCTGTTGGGTCTATAGGATCACCTGTTGTGCAATATTCGTGTATTTGCTATAGGGCGTTCTATAGGATCCCCAGGGCGATCTATAGGATCCCCTGTTCGTTGTTCATGTATCTATAACAGGATGTTCTATAGATACCCTGGGCGGTTTATAGGATCCCCAGGTCGATCTTAGGATCCCCTCTTGTTTAATAACCGTGCATCTACTATAGGACGTTCTTTGTTATCCCTTTCAAAGGGGGCATATTGTTATTGTTGGTTTCTTTTTTTTTCATTTCGTTTATAATATATATTATTGAATAATAAGATATCTTATAAAGTATATAAGCTATCTTTTAAAGTTGATAAGATATCTTATAAAGAGTAAATTATATAAAATGTCTTATATATTATATATTATATGAGATATCTTTTATATTATATTACATATTTCATACATTATATATGAGAGAGAGATTTTATATATCATTTGAAAAATCTGATATATTATATGAGCTATCTTGAAGTTAGAATAAATAGTAAAACGGCTTGCCATATTATATACTCATTGAATCTATTATCATTAATAGACAGTACATCATCAATATTTCGGAAAGGGATATTAAAAGACGGGTCAATTTCTTTTCTCCTGTCTGTACAAATCCATAAGAATACGAAAACAAATAGAATTGCCATTGCGAGCAAAGGCGGATGTCATACTGTTGTCAAGTTGCCAGACGACCTTTCCATTGCTAGGTTACCGTCAGCAATTTTGAAATAAAATTTATACTAAAAAAACACAACTACCTACTGCTAGGTACATGTAGTTCTGAGGATCATACAAATTGTTGACACCTACTTTGTATATTGAATATCATGGTTCTATGCCCAGGAATACAAGAACTATATACAAAAAACATAAAAAAAAATACTGTTGACCAGTGTTTATAGTAATCGAGACCATCTTGGACTATCCCCTTATTAAAAAGCACAGCTTTATATAATGGTTTACATTATGCCATAATTCCATAAAAATGAATGTGTCTATCTTTTTCCGAGAACTTGTCGGGACAATAAAATTATGGGGGAAAAGAAAAGAAAAAGAAAAAAAACCCAACCAATTACAATATGCCCCCTCGACCTCTGAAAGGGATAACATAGAACGCTTTATAGCAGATGCAAGGTTATTAAACAATAAGGGATCATATAGACAGACCCGGGGATCATATAGAACGCACTATAGAATATGCGCGATTATTAAACAAAAGGGGATCATAAAGACCGCCAAGGTATAAACAATAGCGGATCCTATAGACAGACCCGGTGATCCTAAAGAACGCACTATAGAATATGCGCGATTATTAAACAAAAGGGGATCCTATAGACCGCCCAGGGGATCCTTTAGAACGCCCTATAGCAGATACACAATTATCAGACCACAAGGGATCATAAAGAACGCCTATGGGAGCATATATACCGCCCTCTAATAGATACATGATGAAAAAAACTACAGGGCTCCTATAGACCGACCCTGGGATTCTATGGAACACCCTCTAGAAGAAACATGTTGAACAAACAACAGAGGATTATATGGACCGACCCGGGGATCCCAAAGAATTCCCTATAGCAGATGCGCGATTATTAAACAATACGGGGTCCTATAGACCGCCCATGGCCAGGGGATCCAATAGAACAAGCTGTTATAAATTCATGATTAACACCAAACAGGGGATCCTATAGACCGCCCCGGGGAACGCACTATAGAATATGCGCGATTATTAAACAAAAGGGGATCCTATAGACCGCCCAGGAGATCGTATAGAACAACCTGTTATAGATACATGATGAACAACCAACAGGGATCCTATAGACAGCCCAGGGGAACGTATAGAACAACCTGTTACAGATACATTATGAACAAACAACTGGGGATCATATAGACCGCCCTGGGGATCCTTTAGAACGCCCTATAAAAGATACACAATTATCAGACCACAGGGTATCATAAAGAACGCCCATGGGAGCATATATAACGCCCTCTAATAGATACATGATGAAAAAACTACAGGGCTCCTATAGACCGACCCTGGGGTTTTATGGAACACCCTCTAGAAGAAATATGTTGAACAAACAACAGAGGATTCTATGGACCGACCGGGGATCCCAAAGAATTCCCTATAGCAGATGCGCGATTATTAAACAATACGGGGTCCTATCCTTTAGAACAACCTGTTATAGATTCATGATTCACAACCAACAGGGGATCCTATAGACCGCCCCGGGGAACCTATATAACGCCTTATAGCAGATACACGATTAAACACAACAGGTGATCCTAGAGACCCAACATGGGATCCCATAGAACACTCTCTAGTAAATTAATCTAGTGAATACATGATAACCAAACAATGGGATCCTATAGAACGCCCTTTACAGACACACAACTATTAAACAACAGGGGATCATATCGACCGCCCATGGGAGCATATATATAACGGTAAACGGACAGAAAGTCACAGGACAAAAAGTCACAGGACATAAAGTCACAAATTTGATAGGACAAAAAGTCACAGGACAAAAAGTCACAATTAATTTTTTGACAATTGTTTAAATATATAAGAAAAAAGATCTTGAAATATTTCTTTTTATTACATCTATTCATTTCTAAGTGTAGGACATTGTTCATAAGATTTGTTAAATGAAAATTTATTAAATTGTAATCATGCAAAGGAAATATTTCTTGGCACCATGAAGCCATTTAAGTACAAAGTCACTTTGACATTATGTTTTCCTAACAATCATTTGATCAGTATTGATATTTATTGAATAAATTTTAATTACAAAGTTGCTTTATATATCACAGTTTAAGAAAAAAACAAATATTTTATTTTAAAATTATTTTTTTCTTGTTTAATGAAAAATATTCTAAAAACTGAATTGTGACTTTTTGTCCTGTGACTTTTTGTCCGTGACTTTTTGTCTGTGACTTTTTGTCCTGTGACTTTCTGTCCTACATTCTATATAACGCCCTCTAATATATACATGAAAAACAAACAACAGTCTAAAACGTCCCATAGTAGATATATAATATTCAAACAACAGGGGATCCTGTAGACCGCCCAGGGGATCCTGTAGAACGCCCCTTAGTATATACACGATAAACAATATATGGGATCCTATAAAACGTTATATAGTAGATATATAATGTTTAGACAAAAGAAGATACTGTAGAACGCCCTATAAAAAAAAAACACGAACAACACGAACAGGGGACCCTATAGAACGTCCTATTTTAGATATATACCGTTGAGAAAACAGGAGATCCTGCAGACCACTCAAGGGATCATAAAAGCCTTATAGTATATACATGAAAAACAAAC
Organism: Mytilus edulis; assembly: GCA_019925275.1. Lineage (NCBI taxonomy): Eukaryota > Metazoa > Mollusca > Bivalvia > Mytilida > Mytilidae > Mytilus > Mytilus edulis. The sequence continues at coordinate 69,652,707 of CM034362.1, forward strand.
TACAAGACGACCTATAGAATTTCCTTTCTCAGATGCATTATTTTTAACAAAACAGGATGCTGTAGACCCGCCCTGGGGATCCTGTAGAAAAACCTATAGTATAAACATGAAAAACAATCAATAGGGGGTCTTATAGAACGTCCTTTAGTTTTTATATAATGTTAGGACAACAGGGGATCGTGTAGACCGCCTAGGGAATCCTGTAGAACGCCCTATAGTATACACTTGAAAAACAAACAACAGAGAATAGAACGTCTTATAGTAGATAAATATTGCTGAGAAAAGAGGGGATCCTGCAGACCGCCCAGGGGATACTGTAGAGCGCCCTATAGTATAAACCTGAACAACAAACAAAAGGGGATCATATAGAACGTCTTATAGTAGATAAATAATGTTGAGAAAACAGGGGATCCTGCAGATCGCCCAGGGGATACTGTAGAATGCCCTATAGTATAAACCTGAACAACAAACAACAGGGGATCCTGCAGAACGTCTTATAGTAGATATATAATGTTGAGATAACAGGGGATCCTGCAGACCAACCAAGTGATCCTATAGAAAGCCTTATAGTATATACATGTTAAATAAAAACAACAGGGGAACCTTTAGAAGGTCCTATCTTAAATGCATAGTTTTCATTAACAACAGGGGACCCTCAGGCCGAGTTCACTTGAAACTCTCGAGTTAACTTTACTTACTCGGGTTTCAACAAAACGCAGTGGCGGATTTACCGGGGTGCACAGGGGGCACGTGCCCCCCCCAGTTCAGGTCACCAAAATTTTTTTCTAACATAATTTTATTGCTACTGAAACTTCTTATCTAGTGCGAAAATTGTCACAGCTTGATTAGAATTCTTAAACCGGCCGTTAATTAATACCAGCGACACCATGCATGATTTATGACAACTTATCGGTGGGTGTGTAAATATTGACACCTGTGTGTAATGTCTCTATGCAAAAGCTTTTATGTAAAATACATTTACATGTTGATTGGAATAGTACAAATGTGTATTGGTTTATAATAAAATACCGATTAAGATGGATTACCAGTCGAAACTTCTGATCTATGTATTTGAAGAATAGGTACAAACATTTCCTGTAAATGTACGTTTTTTCCAAAACTTTCTTTTTGTGAATTTATTCAGCAACAAATTAAATTATTTATTTTTTGATAACTTACAAGATATGTTTTTAAACGGAATGTCATATTTCATACCCCTCTTATTTTCAAGTGAAATAAACAATTTGTTTTACTCCCCCTCCCCTTTCCCCTAATGCTTTCCCCCTGTCCAGGAAAAATAAATTGACATTTCCTATTAAATAATCATTAATAAAATGCTATTTGAATTTCGTTAAAATTTAGTTTCTAACAGAATCTAGGACTTATACATTTCTCTAAAACCCAAAGCATGCAGTTATATTTGTTTTATTGTTCTTGTTTCAATTACCATGTACATGTATGAGGCTATGCAAAAGGTCACTATTTATGAAGATATGAAGGTGTTTTGCAGATATTAGAATAATGTGCAAAAAAGTAAGTCTGGAAGCGAGGCCAAAAATATAGATAAAAGAATAAAGAGGTGATGAAATATAAAGAAAATATTGTTTGATTGTTGCATGGTTGTTAAACGTCCAGTGGCGAATATTTGATGCATATTAAGGTCGAATATAATAATTAAAAGATCAATTGGCAGTAAAGTGAAAAAGTAAAAAACTTAAAACATATAGAAATATAGAAACGATGATCTTACCCCCCCCCCCCCAAAAAAAAAACAAACAAAAAAACAAAAACAAAACAAACCTAGCACCCACTCACACTCGCATTTATATATATATATATGTATAATATATAAAAAAAAGTTGGTTCATGGTGCCCCCCCAGACATCGAGGTCCTGGATCCGCCCCTGAAACGATTCAAGTTAAACCACTCGAGTTACACCCTTGGACCCTAGTTCTAACCCTCGCCGAGTCAGGGTTAAACTCGAGAAACTCTTGAATGACGTCAGACCAATGAGAATATTTTATGTTGTTATGCTTGGTCGGGGCCCTTACTCTAGAGTTACTTAGAGATATTCCGAATATCAACTCTAGTGCGTTCACGTGATAATCTATTAACTCTGAAGTCGATTGAAGAGTTTCAAGTGAACTCGGCCTCAGTGTAGACCGTCCAGGGGATCATGTAGAACGCCCTATAGTATAGACTTGAAAAACAATCAACAGGGGGTCTTATTAACGTCTTATAGTAGATAAATAATGTTGAGATAACAGGGGATCCTGCAAACCAATTAAGTGATCCTATAGAAAATCATTCACATACAATGCAAATCCTATTTTTTATTTTGTAATTACTAAATTAACTAGTAATTACAGGTATTTACTGAATTGTTAAGTAATTACATGTAATTACTAATTTTATCTATTTACTGTAACATATATACATGATGAATAAACAACAGGGGAACCTTTAGAAAGTCCTATCTTAAATGCATAATTTTCATAAACAACAGGGGACCCTGTAGACCGTCCAGGGGATCATGTAGAACGCCCTATAGTATACACTTGAAAAACAAACAACAGGGGATCCTATAGAACGTCCTCTAGAAGATATATAATGTAAAGACAACATGGGATCCTGCAGACCGCCCAGGGGATACTGTAGAACGCCCTATAGTATACACCTGAACAAAAAACAACAGGGGATCCTATAGAAATCCTTATAGTGTATACATGATAATTAAACAACAGCTGAACAGGGGAACCTTTAGAAGGTCCTTTCTAAAATGCATAATTTTCATAAACAACAGGGGACCCTGTAGACCGTCCAGGGGATCATGTAGAACGTCCTATAGTATAGACCTGAAAAACAATCAACAGGGGGTCTTATGAGCGTATAGTAGATATATGATGTTAAGACAACAGGGGATCCTGTAGAACGCCCTATAGTATACACTTGAAAAATAAACAACAGGGTAGCTAGAGAACGTCTTATAGTAGATAAATAATGTTGAGAAAACAGGGGATCCTGCAGACCGCCCCGGGGATACTGTAGAACGCTCTATAGTATAAACATGAACAACAAACAACAGGGGACCCTATAAAACGTCATATAGTAGATATATAATGTTGAGAAAACAGGGGATCCTGTAGAACGCCTTATAGTATACACTTGAAAAACAAACAACAGGGGATCCTGTAGAACGTCTTATAGTAAAAAAAAAATGTTGAGAAAACTGGGTATCCTGCAGACCGCCAAGGGGCGACTGTAGAACGCCCTATTGTATAAACATGAACAACAAACAACAGGGGATCCTATAGAACGTCTTACATAGTAATGTTGAGAAAACAGGGGATCCTGCAGACCGCCCAGGGAATACTGTAGAGCGCCCTATAGTAAACACTTGAAAAAACAAACAGCAGGGGATCCTACAGAACGTCTTATAGTAGATATATAATGTTGAGAAAACAGGGGATCCTGCAGACCGCCTTGGGAATCCTGTTGAACGCCCTATAGTATATACTTGAAAAACAAAGAACAGGGGATCCTATAGAACGTCTTATAGTAAATAAATAATGTTGAGAAAACAGGGGATTCTGCAGACCGCCCAGGGGATACTGTAGAGCGCCCTATATTATAAACCTGAACAACAAACAACAAGGGACCCTATAGAACGTCTTATAGTAGATAAATAATGTTGAGAAAACAGGGGATCCTGCAGACCGCCCAGGGGATTCTGTAGAGCGCCCTATAGTATAAACCTGAACAACAAACAACAGGGGATCCTATAGAACGTCTTATATAGTAATGTTGAGAAAACAGGGGATCCTGCAGACCGCCCAGGGGATACTGTAGCGCGTCCTATAGTATAAACCTGAACAACAAACAACAGGGGATCCTATAGAACGTCTTATATAGTAATGTTGAGAAAACAGGGGATCCTGCAGACCGCCCAGGGGATACTGTAGAGCGCCCTATAGTATACACTTGAAAAACAAACAACAGGGGATCCTACAGAACGTCTAATAGTAGATATATAATGTTGAGAAAACAGGGGATCCTGCAGACCGCCCAGGGGATACTGTAGAGCGCCCTATAGTATACATTTGAAAAACAAACAACAGGGGATCCTATAGAACGTCTTATAGTAGATAAATAATGTTGAGAAAACAGGGGATCCTGCAGACCGCCTAGGGGCTACTGTAGAACGCCCTATTGTATAAACATGAACAACAAACAACAGGGGACCCTATAGATTGTCATATAGTAGATAAATAATGTTGGGAAAACAGGGGATCCTGCAGACCGCCCAGGGGATACTGTAGAGCGCCCTATAGTATAAACCTAAACAACAAACAACAGGTTTCCCTATAGAACGTCTTATAGTAGATATATAATGTTGAGAAAATAGGGGATCCTGTAGACCGCCTAGGGAATCCTGTAGAACGCTCTATAGTATATACTTGAAAAACAAACAACAGGGGATCCTATAGAACATCGTATAGTAAATAAATAATGTTGAGAAAACAGGGGATCCTGCAGACCGCCCAGGGGATACTGTAGAGCGCCCTATAGTATAAACCTGAACAACAAACATCAGGTTTCCCTATAGAACGTCTTATAGTAGATAAATAATGTTGAGAAAACAGGGGATCCTGCAGACCGCCCAGGGGATACTGTAAAGCGCCCTATAGTATAAACCTGAACAACAAACAACAGGGGATCCTATAGAACGTCTTATATAGTAATGTTGAGAAAACAGGGGATACTGCAGACCGCCCAGGGGATACTGTAGAGCGCCCTATAGTATACACTTGAAAAACAAACAACAGGGGATCCTATAGAACGTCTTATAGTAGATATATTATTTTAAGAAAACAGGGGATACTGTAGACCGCCCAGGGGATACTGTAGAGAGCCCTATAGTATACACCTGAACAAAAAACAACAGGGGATCTTATAGAAAGCCTTATAGTGTATACATGATAATTAAACAACAGCTGAACAGAGGAACCTTTAGAAGGTCCTTTCTAAAATGCATAATTTTCATAAACAACAGGGGACCCTGTAGACCGTCCAGGGGATCATGTAGAACGTCCTATAGTATACACTTGAAAAACAATCAACAGGGGGTCTTATGAGCGTCCTATAGTAGATATATGATGCTAAGACAACAGGGGATCCTGTAGAACGCCCTATAGTATACACTTGAAAAATAAACAACAGGGTATCCTAGAGAACGTCTTATAGTAGATAAATAATGTTGAGAAAACAGTGGATCCTGCAGAACGCCCTATAGTATAAACATGAACATCAAACAACAGGGGACCCTATAGAACGACATATAGTAGATATTTAATGTTGAGAAAACGGGATCCTGTAGAACGCCCTATAGTATACACTTGATAAACAAACAACAGGGGATCTTGTAGAACGTCTTATAGTAGATATATAATGTTGAGAAAACAGGGGATCATGTAGACCGCCTATGGGATCCGGTAGAACGCCCTATAGTATACAATTGAAAAACAAACAACAGGGGATCCTGTATAACGTTCTCTTAGCCTAGAAGCTACATAAAAAACAAACAATAGGGTATCCTATAGACCGTTCTATAGTTTATATATAATGTTGAGAAAACAGGGGATCCCACAGACCGACCAAGGGATCCAGTAGAGAGTCCTCTAGTATAAACATAATAAACAAACAACAGGGGATTCTATAGAACGTTCTCTTAGCCTAGTAGATACATAAAAAACAAACAATAGGGTATCCTATAGAACGTTTTATAGTTTATATATAATGTTCAGACAACAGGGGATCTGGAGAACACCCCATTTAGTATATACATGATAAACAAACAATATGGAATCCTATATATTTGTTTTCCCAAAATTACAAGGCCCATAAAGGGCATACAATCAGATACAGTTGATTTACATAATTGGTAACAACAACAATAATAGAGGCATATACATATATATTTTGAATATAAGCAATGGTCAGAATCAAGCCAAAAACCACATATATATTGTGAATAAAAGAATAATAGAATTACATTATATATGTATTTATTCTCAAATAGTTTACTTGACTTGGTGTCAGTGTTCATACCTGATCTCCTTAATTCAAAACAATCACCATTATAACAGACCAGTTTTTCCATAAGAGTAACATTTTCCTGGGTCAAGAGCCATAAAAATTTAAAAGATTTATTCAAATTTATAAAATTATAACAATTGTTAGAAATGTCTTGGAAAATATCATAAAGAGGGCATTCTAATAAAACATGAAGCTCATCTTCAACTTTACCGAGTGAGCAATTAGAACAAAGACGCTCAGATCTTTCTATATGTTTTTTTGAATATCTGTTTGTCTCAATTTTTAAAGAGTGAGCGCTTATTCTTAATTTACAAATTGACTGTCTTTTTTTGAAGTCCTGTAAGTCTAAATATTTTTCTTTTTAAAAACATTTTTTTCCCTTTTTCGGAGTTAATTGTATGATACTTCAGTTTATTCCAAAATGTGAAATAACTTTTACATAGTTTGTTTTTAACATACTGACATAAAGAAACAATTGATTGGTTAAAATTTGGTACTTCAATCTCTCTCTGAATATAATCACTTCTTTCAAACGTTCCAGTCTATGACAATATTTTAACATTGATAACATTATAGTAAAATACATAGGAAATCTACCAATCTCTGACATTACAGCTATATTACTTGACTTTCTGATTACACCAAGAATATATTTCATAAATTTGGTATGAGCTTTTTCAGAAGAATCCTGACCAAAAACTTGTTCCTAAAGAACGTTCTATACTATAGTAGATATTATATATATAATATTCAGACAACAAGGGATCCTGTAGACTGCCCAGGGGATCCTGTAGAACGTCCTTGAGTGTATACATGATAAACAAACAATATAAGGGATCCTATAGAACGTTCTGTAGTATATATATAAGGTTCAGACAACAGGGGATCATGTAGAACGACCTAACAGTAGCTTTATTGCAAACAAGTAACAATGGTTTCTATAGAACGTCCAGCTATAGTAGAGTGGTCAGACAACAAGGGTCAGATTACAGATTCGTTTCTTTAAACGCAGACCAGTTTTAAACACCCTCTCACACTCCTGTATAGCCTTAGTACGTGTAACTTGTTTAACATGTGTAAGCTACATCTTTTTCAATTTGCCTACATAAAAATACTATTTTAAACGGATAATAAAAATATAATTAACTCCATAGTATATCCAAAGCCATGGGACCACATGCATGTGACATTTGCAGGTCTTTAATTAACATAATTAAGGCACTAAGTACTACTGTTTATCATATCTATATGAAATGTATCATGTCTATTTTAAAAAGGAATCTGTATAAATATATTTGCACAATGATATATGCTACTGTAATGCGGTACATTTTCCTTTTTGTTCATGTCGGATATAAATAAATAAAGCAAATTCACCGTGTTACATGAAAGTTAATGATTTTGAATCGGGTTTTTTTAATAGTTGTACATGTTGAGAATATTCTATTTTTAGAATAAGTATAATCAGAATCGTTTATAAATAGCCTATAAATAGAATATGCATAATTCATGAATCGTGACGTAGGGCGGTCTACGGGATCCCTTCTTCCGCTTACCAATTAACAAACGCACGTGAAAGTAGAATCGGCGTTTTGCATTTGCGCCGATTTTTTCTTTCATTTGCGCCGATTTTTTTTCTTCATTTGCGCCGATTTTTTTTACAGGTAAATTACAGTTGAATAGATATAAGAAGATGTGGTTTGAGTGCAAATGAGAGAACTCTCCATCCAAGTCATGTTATTTTTCATTTCTATACTATTAAACGAGAAGACCTCATTTTGGGTGTCGCTTCTCTTCTTTCCACAATAAATTAATCAACACGCCTCTGTGTCCTAAGGCTATTGGTACAGTGCATAGTCGCATTTGTCATCCATTTATATGATTATTCAGATTGAGTTATTTTGGGAGAAAAACGAGAAAAAAGGCATTCGGATTGGACGAAATTTTAAGTCAGATTAGACTTCCGGTTTGCGTTTTTCTGTATACTTTGAACATACATATACTACGAATAAAGTGTATTTTCAGAATTTTATCTGCTATCATTTTCAAGTTAACTATCCACGGCGGTCACAGAGTTTATTAAATAGAGAGGGTCTGTATACTATATCAATGACCACCATGGATCGATTAGTAAACTTAGAATTGAAAGTAAATACACTTTATTTATATAGTAATGCATACTCAGCTTCAAAAGGGCCCGAAATGACAATGTAAAACAATGCAAACGAGAAAACTAGCGGCCTTATTTATGTACAAAAAATAAACGAAAAACAAATATGTAACACATAAACAAACGACAACCACTGAATTACAGGTTCCTTACTTAAATGTTCATAACATACTAAATGTATGTTCATATTGAAATTGATAGAAAACCAAAAAAAAGGAACTTTGGAAATAAAGGTGGAGGGATAAAAAAAAATATTTTCCTGTCCCCAATAACGTATGACTTATGATACATGATTAATCAGATTGAGTTATTTTTGGAGAAAAACGACAAAAAAGGAGTCCGGATATTGATTCCGTCATTAGACTGAATTTTAGTCATAGATAAGACTTCCGGTTTGAAACATGCACACGTACAACCAATCGTATGATAGACAACAAAAATGAAAAATAAATAAGCCAATCAGAGCGTTCTCCATATCATGGTGTTTAGATCGCAAGAACCACAACTATTATACCTACTTAAAGAGGCCAATTATTTTTCGCGTTTATCAACATGTAATTTACGATTATACTACTTTAATATATAGAGACTCTCTGTATTCTGTCTACTGTTTTCTTTGAAATGTTTACTATTTAAGGGGTCATACCAGTTGCATATATATATTAAAATAAGTAAAACATGTTGAAACAAGAATGTGTCCATAGTACACGGGTGCCACATCGGCACTATATTTACTAAGTTTCGAGTTGATTGGACTTCAACTTCATCAAAAACTACCTCGACCCAAAACTTTAACCTGAAGCGGGACAGACGGACGGACGGACGAACGTGTTTTTAAGCCCGTGATTTTGGGATCTGGATCCGTCCGACCACTCCTCAACTTAGCCTAAGTCGGTCTTAATCATTTATACAAGATTCGTATCCTACCATTGGCATGTTAATAGGGTTCTCAAAAGAAAAAGCACAGATTGATTGTCATAGAAGCATATTTTATTAGACTAATAATGGTCTATATATAAGCAGTTACATTTATTTCATGCTTGAAGCGGTGCAAATTTTTGATTTAATTTGACTTTTACCAAAAGATGAATTGTAGCAAAGGAGAAGAATAATTGTTGTCTGAGGCCAGAAACACGAAAATAATTGAATTTAATAGAAAGGAAACAAATATCGGACTTTGGAAAAGGGGAGAGGGCTTTTGATACCATTTATGAAATTCTCCATACACAATATCATTTTACAAAAAATCATCCTACAGCAGTTCACAAGCTGTATATGCCCGCGATTTCGCGGGTGTGTTCTAGTATCATTTAATTGTCAATCATAACATGTATATAACTGTTGTCCCCTGCTCACTACTGGGAGATGGAAGAAGGCCCACAAGATACACCTCCAGACTTTTTCTTGACAGTACCCGTAGTTCTTTAACCTCTGTCTTTCGGATATCTGCCACATGTTTATGCTCGTTCAGTGTTTTGACAATATAATCCGTGGTGACTCTGGGTTAACACGATTTGTGGTACATTCGTAAGATATGTTCTTATGTTTCAGGACACTAACTTTCCGATATGTATGGCCCTCGATGATTAAAGAATTGACTCTTCCGCTCGTTTCAGTGTGTAATATGTCCATCATGTTACAACGAAGTTCCAGAACAATATGAATCAAAATAAACTTAAACATAAATGAACAACAATTATAACCAGATTTTATCAATGGTATAGTACAGTACATGTACAAGTATTAACTTACCTGTAAATATAATTAGGAGCAAATATAAAATCGGCGCAAATGAAAAAATGAAATCGGCGCAAATGAAAGAATGAAAATTTTCAAAATCGGCGCAAATGTCATACGCCCAGTAGAATGTGTTATGCGAACATTTACTGCATTTAAACATTTGCCGATTTCCTAACAGATAAAATTAGTTAGAACTTCCTAGTAATATTAGAAAGGTAACTGAATAATTTTCGTCACTATACCATCATTCGTAATTCAAAGAACGCTAAATTAGAAAATACATCTTCGACAGATCCGAAAAATACTCACATTTTCATAAATGTCAAGCTACTAACAAATGTGATGTCATTTTATGGAGCAGTTCTTGATAAATGTTTGGCGAATATAATTAATTCGTTCAACATATGAAAGATTTCAATGATTTCCAAAAGTTACTACACGTCACAATTCTGCATAAGAGCCATATCCTCAATGCTCAAGTTTCGAAGAAATATATTCCTCCACAATCACCACTCTCAACTTTCAATCATGGCGTTGTTATATATTAAGAACTGCGTTGACCATGTTTCTTATACTTAATATTGAGTCTGCCACTATGTATCTATTTTAAACCATAGTTAATGATGAAACAAGAAACCAATTTTAATATCAAAAGAAACTATAACACATATACATCATACGCTATACTGCGAAAAATCAAATATTATCAAACATTTTGAGTAGATCTAAAATGACAAAACTATCAAAATGTAAAAATAGTGAATATAACAATTTGCACTTTATTTTAAAACATGTGATTGTTTTTTTATCTTCTTTACTATATTATTAAGTATCAACACGTTTTAAAAATGTTTTGATTTCAGATGTTTTTATTGCATATCGTCATACAGATACTCTTCAGTGATGTCGTGCTCAAGATCCTTTCGTACTGTTCGTAGTCTCTCTGCACCTACAATATTTTACTCTAATTACTATATTATTTAAAAGTTATTGTCATGGACTGAAAAATACAATAAGAAAAATGTCTTCCATAGCTTCAGTCTGGTATCAGGATATGACTTTTCAAGTGCGAATTATCAGTTTAGTCCAATTCTATGAATTCCCAAGGCTGGGCTGGGACATTAAGGAAACAATTTTTATCGACAATAATTCTTACAGTTTTGTGAAGACGTGAGATCACTTTAATATATATGTATATATATTTGCACATCTAATGCGTTGTGAATGTCACAGTATATACCTTTTCTGAGACCTGAATAACATATATTACCTTTATCAAACTTTCTACATTCACGGCGAATTAAAACTTGATATTATGACTATTTTTAAAGCTACCTCTTTATATATATTTTTTCGTTATATGTCGGTTGTTTGCTGTCTTAATGACATATGTCTATATAGCACGTCTTTTGAACACTAGTTAGATATATTTATTCGGACAATTAGTATGTACTGTAGAAACAAGAAACCCACAAAAATTAAGGTGATGAACGTCGATGTTGATGTGTTCCGCAAAGTAAAGCATCTCCTGTTCAACTAGTTACTACTTCCGCAATGTTTCGTAGGTAAACTCACGTTGATGCGTCATAACTATTTGTATCTCACCTTTTCTCCTGTCTCCAGATCTAACACTTGGTTTTTTCGCTTTTTTTGTTGAACTTCCTTCGAATTGTCTGTCATGTTCTCCAATTTTGTGTTGTGCAGCCAATACCTGATGCATTTGGTCTACGCCTACACCTTCTACGTCACCGGGTCTATAATTATTCATTATAATAACATTATATTGCATTTCAATATAATTACTATCATTTCTGTAAATGAATAAATTTAAATGTTTAATAGCACTATATAGACCGAGACAGTACTTGCATTCCAAAATAAACTCATCATAGATACTAGGATTCCAATTTAATATTAACGCCAGACGCGCGTTTCGTCTACAAAAGACTCATCAGAGACGCTCGAATAAAAAAATGTTAAAAATGCCAAATAAAGTACGAAGCATTCATTCTTCGTTTTTTGTTTTCCTTTCATATTTATAATATGTTCAATTCAAAGAAGGAGTCCAATTCATACAAACACTGACTTTGTTAGGGACACCAACATAGTACCAACGCGAATCTAAGGTATTAATATTTTTAGTTTATTTTGTTCCTCAGCTTATGCTCTTTCGACTTATTCTATCAATTTCAACATCTAGATTTGTTTCTATTTCACCCAAGTACACCCTTAATGTTTCATGTTTACGATACATAATGTCAACTACCTTTGATTTTTTTTTAATGGCGGGAAAGGGCTGACTCGGACATTAACCTTATATTCACATTGGTATCAAATCGAATGACCCTTAATAAACGATTGAAGTCTTATATGAAAAGAAAAAGGGTGTTTTGGGGCAAAATACTTTGCCCTGTATGGAAGGAAAAGAACCAAGGAGTCCGAACATTTGACACATATAATTCCTAAAGTACATCCTTAATACAAATATGAAACAGTTAATCATTATCCTTTGATAAATACTAATTATTTTAATATTTAGTAATTATGACATGAGCTATCTTCGTTCAAAGCAACATATCTCCATGATGCAAATTTCTCTCTGAAATTCTTTCAAAATGAAAGCATTTCATCCACACAGAATGTGATCTTGTATTTCGTTTCAAACATTATTCCAACAAATAAGCATGCAATACTACAATAATCGGTGATGATTTCTTTAATCATGACAAAAGTGCGGCCAGTATGAATACGTATATTAAAGATGAACACTTGATTGTTAACATTTTTTAGTATAGAGAATAATAAAAAAACAAAATGTAAAGATACTTCTGGTAAAAATCCTTTGGATGAGATGTTCGTCCTCTCGAGAGAATCTCGTATATCTGTCCAGCAAATTTATCTGTAATACTGTCTGTAGGGAGCTGTCTTTCGTGTCTTTCACCACACCATTCCATTGTTGAATCCTTAAGCTGTTGTATCACATTATCTCGAACATCATCACGACAACTTTTTATTTGAGTCTCGAGCATCAATAACTGAGCTTCCACTATTCTTTTTACCTGATATTAAAACAACCAGAAACACAAACATTTGTGAACCCTGTCATTCAGTTTGAAATTTGACAAATTCCATTAGATTAATAACAAAATATTTTCTGATCGAAAGACAAATAGGACGAAAGAAGAGATGACAATATCTACCGTTGAAAACCTCAATAGTGTTTAGGGATATTTAGGTTCAGACAGCCAGATGAACAGTAGAGAATGACGGATCTAAGAACTAACTTGCGATTCAACAATTATAATTATATAATTATATATCTCTTGCTTCAATGATCGATGTATTAAACTTTAATTCATAAATCGTTACTTTAACTTAACTAAATGATATTTGAATACAATGTATAAAAATCGTCCGGAATATTTTTTTCCAAACGTTTCTTCTCTATTTATATTTTGAGCTTTATTTCTTTTACATTAAGTACTCACGTCCTTTTCACTTTTATGAGATTGGTCAACCATTGCTATATTTGATTTGCTTAGCCGACTTGTTTTCTGCTCTCTTTGTTCATATTCTTCCAAAATAGCTATGCAGTTGCCGAATACTTCATATACCATTTGGGCACTTGCTATTTAGTAACATCAAAATAATAAATATGTTTGAATTTGAATGATTACAATACCATACATCATAGGTTATGTAGCACATGTAGCAGTTTATTCCGTACTTTTCGTTTGATTTTTACCTTCAATATTTGACAAATGGTGCGGGGGTATGTCTTACACGGTGTACAAGTACACAGGATAGATAACATCAACAGCAGTGTCTTATAATTTCGCACTTTCACCAATTATTGAAAAGCTGTGAAAAGGCGCTTCGTGTGCAATATAGCAACCATAAATGTTTTCCTTTGAGTATGTGATAACGTATAAATCACTACTATATTCAAATATGCATAAAACGTATCCCGTTAACACTGGTTCTCCGTTAAAGCGCCCATTTTATGACGTTATTTTGTCCCACCGTAAGAAAGCAAACCCAACGACTTCCAGTTATATACCCGTAGCTTGTTATACTTATATCTGAGAATTTTAGAATTCTTTATTATCTATATTTTTAATTTTTATAAAGTTTAGTACATATTGCACAACGATCATGATCGTACCGGCCGTCCATAATGTTTTCTTCGAAAAGCTGAAATTTCCATTGATGGATAAAAGACCAAGCAGGACAAAATATTTAGTACAGTATAGAGTGTAATATGAGTTAAATTTGATCAAAAGGTTACCATAAATAATGTTGTTTATAACAATGGTCATTTATTCCAAGTTACATCAGTCTGAAAAACGAAGCAAAGTTGAAAACTGCAGAGATTTGTTAAGCGTGTAATCTCCGTGGAATGGCCAATTCTTAAAAAAACATCAATTATGAAAACAAATTTCACATTCAACAGATCGATATGGATGTCAACATTAAATTTTAGTTTTAACTCCGATCTTTAGATATACATGTTATGGTTCATAAATGACGAAATCGTCGAAATGTAACCTCCGTGGAATGTAATCTCCGTTGACATTTTGGTAAAGAGTGCTTTCTATCACGTCCGCACTTTTATCGAGTATGGCGTGCCAAATAAACATATTAGATAGTTATAATGGATGGCGGATATATCACTTACAGATCAATAATATATTGTAATTCAGACGACATAAGAAGACAACATGTAACATTTTTTTATAAATCAATTGTTTGGTCCATAATTGTTTGAGTGTAACAAAGTTGCTTCTTTCTCAAATCTAGATGAAGAAAAAAACAAGACGAACCGGATGTTTTTATATCAATCGTAATGCATGTAAATAATTTATACCTGTTTTCAATATTCAAGATATGAAGCTTTATGATTAATATAAATTTGATACCGAATCCAATACGATTTAACAAGTATGCAATTGCAAGAAGCCATAAAAATTGCTCTTTCTTTTTTCGTGTTGTGACAAGCAGAGAAGCTTTCATATCTTTGGATTTCAAATACTTGTCGCTGGGCGTAAATGATGAAGATAAATTAAGAAATAATTCCTTCATGTCATGCTCTATGCTCATTTTAACATGGGTAGGCATTACATTTGTCGATATTTTACACTGAGCGTTAGCGAGGTGTAAAATGTGGTCAAATATAATGCCTACCCATGTTAAAATGAGCATAGAGCATGACATGAAGGAATTATTTCGATTCTAATAGGACAAATACAGTATTTTTATAGGTTGAAGCGTACGAAAATACCGTAAAAATCTTTGGCTATTCCCGTTTCCTCCCCGAGGAGTCTGTACATTACATTTCAAATTTGATAAGTTTAAAAACTACGAGCAGGGAAAATATATGTTTTTTTATAAAGATATATAATAAAAGTTTATGTTAGCTGCTTAAATGTTAATATTTTAAAGGATAACGATGGAAATAACGTTAATATTAACAGTAAGTTCGTGCGCATGTGTCAAACATATTTTGTGCTCATTAGAACACGGCTTTGTTTACAAAGCGTAATAAGGACGTCATATTAGAATCAAAAATAGTGCTCGCTTCGGATGCATGGAATTTATAACTTGTTTTTTTTTTTTCGGCCACTATTGCAGATCTTTTTGTTGCTTATCGGATTATCGTGGTATGACATCTGTCACGAACTAATTTTTTTTCAGGTGAATAAAATTAAATAACTGCTGACGCAATGCACGTGAAGGATGTAAGGTTAAATTTGCCTACAATAGGAAACGAAATAAAAGTTAACTTATGCAAGATCGTGATTTTGGCGAAAAACAATGATGCTTATATGAATGTATAAAATTTGCATCGCTTATTTCATTTGACCAGTAGCGTTTACAACCAATTTGAAAGATCAACGTTTCTTTCGAAATGATCTACTAGAATATTGTCAATAATGAATTTAATATGCAGAAAACGTAAAGTTTCATTAATCTTTAAATCATTTATTTCTGTTATTTTCAATTCACCATATTCTTAAGTTTCAAAATTATTTTTTAATCTATAAACCACCTCCTATATCTTGAATTATTTCAAATAACTAAAAAAAAAAGTATATGATATTCAAACGGAATACGATGCACAGTTCTATTAGTATAAGAGGACCTACAAAAAGAAACTGTGGTCGTTACTGGTTGTCTACAAATCAAAGTTGCGAGATTAATAGGCTACAACTAACCACCAAAGAGGATGAATAAAATATATATGAATAATGATTTAATATTTTATATTTTGCTGGATAATTTTTTTTGTCGTGTCTCTCTCATCATTGTTTTTTTATATATTTTTATTGAACCTTTTTAAATTCTTTATCAACGACAACGCATGTAACATCTTATTTATTTTTTGAATATTCTTCTCCCGTTCATAAATCTGCATGAAATATTTGTCACTGTACGTTCAGAAAACATCAATCAAAAAATCATATCTCCTCTAAAATTGTATTAATATACAAAGTGTAAACCTTTTCAAATAAGTGATTCGTTTAAATTCTAGTCAGATATTATCAGTTACACAGTGTGTTAGTGACCTAATACAATAAATACGGGGTCAGTAAATTCCATAAGGGATTTGAGCGAAAATAGAACCTCATATGGAATTTACTGACCCTGTATATATCGTATTAGGTCACTAAACACTGTGTCACGAATTTATCTTGCCGACTATCTTTATTAGTAGAATTAATAGACACTTCTCGTCTCTCCTATTTTTTCAAATTTGCAATACATAGAACAAAAAGGTATTAAGGAATATCAAAGGAAGTAACCTATCAAAGATACAAGATCATACAAGGGTTGTGCTTCGGCTTCGAAGAAATTTTTCAAAACAGTTCAAAGCAAGAAATTCATGCGTTATACGCCATACTTGTGCATTTTGAAATTAAAACAGTTGATTTATATATATGTTTTCGATATCAATATGACCACATCAATTATAATTCATGGTAACACAGATTGGTAAATAGGATGATGACGAAAAGGAGGAGGATTCCGTGGCAAATTATATGCGTATTCGTGTTGAAAGCATGTTTATACGATTTTATTATTTATCTTGCTTTGTACAAGACTGATATGCTGAGTCGATTGTTTATCGTACAAGTTCGCACAGAAAAAACTTTTTGAAGATTTATCCCCTTAATTTGTGTTAAGGAGATAAAAAAAAAACTTATATATATATATAATAATAATGCAGACATGACTGAATATCATACTTAAATTTCAGCTAACAAGAAAAAAGAAATAAAAGTTTACGTGAATCAATAATGTTTTTTTTAGCATTTTGGCATTGAAAATCACGACGTCAAAGGAAATAAAATGACGTTAAATGTTTTTTTTTATTGTTTTTTCATCTAAACTGTCTCGATCATTACAAATTAACGGTAGCACATTACATGCTAAAATTTATAGGGTGGATAGAATACACTATGAAGATGTTCTATGTTCTTTATAAACAAGTTTTGCTGCAATTTATATTTTATCATTTTTTACTCTGACGTTGGGCGCTTTAACGGAGAACTAGTGTAAAGGTGTTATAACGTTCAAGGTCTTAATTTTCCTACACCAGAAGCGCATCTCTACAATGTTAAATGTCTTTTCGATAATTCAGAAGTTATAGCAGTGAAAGATACAATTAAAATCTAAAGACCGTCGATTTGATACATTTTTTGGACCATCTTAATAAATCAACAAATTAAATTGACCTACCATCGGCTGATCTTTGACAATGCTTTAATTCTTGAGCTTGCTGCTGATGACGTCCGAAGTCCCCTTGATGACCATGGCGACCATGATGACCATGATCATAATAACCACGATGATCCTGTCCATGATACATTCTGTTGAGTATAAGTCTTAAAGAAGAACAACTAAAATGGGGCCAATAGTTTGTCAGTGGCCTTATAGAGGTTTTTCAACGGTGGATATTTCTTTTAAACCCCGGCTATATTTAAACGTATTCAACGAATTAAAAGCTTTTAAAATTATAAACGCTTTAAAGCGCATGTCGTTTTATTTTACCTGTTAAAAGACACTCTGCAATTTATTGAATCACTGCATTATATTAAGCAGACAGGTTTTTTTTCCAAAACGCCTACGAATAAACTGAAGTATGCATTTTTTGAAAATTGAATAATAAAAATTGCTAGTCCTATTCTATCAAGTATTTGAGGTATCTGTTTTCAAACAACGATATTGACAATTTGTTAAATTATTTCCATTTTACACTTTAATTGTTTTTTTTAATATAAGTTATTTTTTGTTTTTTGTTTTTTGTTTTTTTTTGGTTTTCGATGCTTCTCAATTTCCTGATGCAATTTTGTCTTTTTTATTTGAGCGCCACTTATAAATAAGTCTTGTAGAGATGAAACGTGCGTCTGGTGTTGTTAATCATAAGCCTGGGACCCGTTTCACGAAGCTACCCTAGCCCTTTTTTCATAAGAATATATCTTAGAATCCTTTTATGACTATCGTAGGACACCTCAGACCTCGCCTCGAAGCTGTTGTATGATGATACTAGCAAAAGATACCATAAATCTGTAGCAATTTCTTTAAATTTTCAAATATTGGTCAGTGTATCGGTTTAAATACGATTAAGGATACAATCGTGAATTTTTGATAGCAATGCATCGAATGTCACTTGTTCACAAATCATGATACTATCTGTCAATCTATACAGATTAAGTTAATATGACCAGGGAAAGGAGAAAAGATAGTAAGCTAATAATTAGATTATTTACAAAATTGCAAAAATTGAGTGCAATTTATATAAATAATCTTATGACTATCCTTATACCATCCTAAGACACCTCTCGTGTAGTCCTAACTTTATGACTAACTTTAAGTGATGTCCTGATTAGGAACCAGTTAGTGAAACCCACTTATGACTAATGTATATCGTGAGACCATCCTAAGACAGCTATATATATAAGTGTGAAACTAGCCCTAGCATCTTTGAACAACTTTTTACAACTACTGGGTCGATGCCACTACTTGTGGGCATTTAATTCCAGAGGGTATATCACAAATCAAGAACTTCAGAACTTCAGAACTTCACTGGACATTTTTCCTTTATATTGACTAGACTATAAATACACGAAACTCATAGTACACAAAAAGTCACAGAACAAAAAGCTACAATACATTATTTTACAACTGTTTGAGTATATATATATATATATAATAAGTCTTGAATTAATTTATATTAATATATGATAGTATTATGTATATTTTACAGATACAAAAAAAATCCCTAAAAAGTTACCAAATTAGATATAGGGGTGACTGTTTTTCTAATTATTTCAAAATCAGTCGAAAACATAATTGCAACGTTTTTAAGGTTGATTTTAGTTTTTGGTATTGCTCTTACTTGACTGAAAAATATGAAAATATTATTTATAAATTAAGGATAGTTTGTTTTCTTTACACTAAATTCATCAATATCAATATATTCACAATTCGTTTTATTTACAATTTGTTAAATATACGCTTGTCGAAAAGAATCCCGACTTATTTTAATTTCAGATTTATATACATATGCATATATAGTTCGAATCCCGGCGAGGGAAGAACAAAAAATTTGCGAAGCAAATTTACAGATCTAACATTATTGGGCTGATGTTTAGACGAGTTGTATAAACAGAATGTACACAGCTATGTATCACCATCACTGCTGGTGATCCGATGGATAAATCTGTTGTAAAGTTGTCACTGGTTCAGACGTACTTATAAATATAATTATTTCTGTGACTGTACCTTGTATTAATTTGTAGGATCCTTTACAATAGATATTTCAGCTGATCTGTAACAATTCCATCTTCATGCCTTATATATCATGTACTATTTTACGACGCTAGATAAAAACTGACGAGGAAAGGTAACACCTGGCCACCGAACACTTTATTTTTGAAGCCTGGTCTAGCGCGTCGGATACAGTGCAAGCGATTTGGTGTCACGATATCTCAGTAGCATGAGTTCGAATCCCGGCGAGGGAAGACAAAAATTGCGACAGCAGATCTACAGATCTAACATTGTTGGGCTGAATTTTTGACGAGTTGTATATATATACAACTCGTCTAAACATCAGTCCAACAAAGGGCTTCACAAAATTATATATATATTGTTGATGAAAAAGCTTTAAAGTAAACAGAAATTGATATACAGAAAACAAAATACAGAGAAAATAGTTTGGTTAGGTTATACAAGCAATAAAATTTTGAAAGTAAACAAAACATTTCTAGCTTATGATTGTTTGTTTTTCAATAGGAACGGGAAGGTGGCGCAATATCCCAAGATCTGAGACTGTGTCACCTCTGCGTCTGAGCTGACATTGGTGATGAACACCATTATATCATGTCATGTAATAATTTCAAAGATGAAAGATGCAAATACTTACCACAATATTAAAAAAAATAGTTCTGAAATACTCATGCTCATTAAAAATTTTGAGCTATATGACAATTGTCTTCTCTACAATATTATGTCTTAATTTAAAGGCGTCTACCCCATTCCATTAAACGCTCTTTTACGACTACAAATTACGAATTGTATTTTTATTACAAATTTTCTCTCTATTCTTTTAGATTGAAAATAACGGATTATCTTAAAAGCTTTAATATTAATTAAATGTAACTTGAAATTATCATGAATAGTCAACAAAAGCAAACAAATATATTTAGATTAAATATTCCATGATATATTATATTTAAAATACTTCGTATTAACACATTTTTGAAAAGTAGAATTTATGGGTAATTTCAATGAACGCGACGTGGGGTTTCCAAGTTGTCAAAAAGGTATTTGTTTAACATTGGTATTTCATAAGTTAATATATGATTAAGTTGTTTTCTCAAGCTCATATTTCATTGTAATTGTGTATAATTTGACCTATTGCATGTGATAAGCACACAAATATGTCTCAATGTAAGGAATACATCTTGAAAACATGAAGGACAAAATTCCTTTTGCGCTTGATTAGCATTTCATACAAAAAGTCTTCATAATGTTTACCTCCTAGTTCTCAGGAGTACACTTGTCACTTTAACATGTTTAAGGTTTTTTCTGAACATAGTATTATGCAATAATATCCCAAAATAGAATATACTTGGCTAACGTCCCAAAAAGCTTGATGGTCCTTAGATATTGGAAGAATATTTTTTCCAGGGTTTTTTTTACAGATTTTCAGAAAAACAAATGATATTAGGACAAGTTATTTTTAGAATAAGTGTTTTTCCCATATCAGAAGATTTGAATTTGATCGTTTGACGAAATAAGTCTTATAGAAAATATGGCTTCAAAATGGTACCAACTATCAAATTTTAAGTGTCCGGTAGGCGGATGCGTAGGGTATGTTATACATTTTAATCTAGACTTGAAGTATTATATTTTCAAAATTGTTAAATCGCTTTTTTCATTTGTTTGCAATACTGTCCATATCAATATTGTTATACAAAGTAAAGTTTGTTTACTAACAAGTAGCTTCTCGCTATTATATATGTTTAAGCGTTAGATAAATCATTGTTTTATACAAAGTCCAGCATCAACAAATTGTATCCATAATGCTTACAAATATTCCGTGTTAACTAAAGTTGTTTTATGTAATATAGTTTTATACCTTTATTGTGTTTGTTTTTCTCTATATGTGTTGTTAAAGTTAATGAAAACGTTGTTTCTTTGTTGTTTGCTTGTTGCTTTATTATCTTAAAACAAGTTTCTTTTTTCGTAAAGAGGGGGGGGGGGGGTGAGAAGTAAACTAAAAAACACAGACAAGACGTTGATAGATCAACTCCAGACTTTTAACATAAATTAAAAAAGATTTGCGGTACAAAAATATCAAAATCAACAATAACCAAGCATCCAGAGTTTGAACAACTACATAAACAGGACTGTGACGGGAATTTGATTTTAAAATATATTAATAAATTGACGATGTGTTCAGAGAATGACAAATGATAAAATGTTAAAACAAATTTACAAAATTGTTTTGACTCTATACTGGGGATTCATGTTTGTTAATTTTAGTTGAATGACAAAAACTTGCATTTTCATGAATATTGGTTTTGCGGCTTTGTCAAATTTAGCATACATGCCTGTAGAAAAGTTTTACGTAGTGGGACATTTGAAGTGGTTAACTAATTATACCAATTTAATCAAAGAACATTGGTACATGTATATAACAAATAATGATGAATCCACAGTACGTAGTTACAATATTACAGACTACACAAACAAAGTAAAATATTGAGCACGTGATTACCAAGATATACATAAACACAATTTTAATGATCGAACTAAAACAAAAGGTTAGATTATCATGAACGGATTCCATATAAGATAAAATAATAATAATACAAACATATTCTAGGAAATTATGGACAGATTTTCTCCTTCCTTATTTTTTAGTTCGCAACAAGCAGCAAATTGGGTATGCGCAAAAGATGGAACTGACATGTACATTTCCCAAACTGGTTATTTAAGGTGTAGTCATGTAGAGCAAAGGAAGTATAGTCATTTTGGCCAAATTTGCACCTGGGGTTTTGACTGTGGGAACCATGGTAACCATCCAGTCCACAGATACAAACAGGCAGACCTACAAGGATTTTCCTTTGCTTTATCTCATGCGCTGCAATTAGTTTCTGAGGCAGGAGCAGTTTGGTGTGCTGCCTTGATATTAGAACTTGGAAAACAATACGAGTACGTTTTAGTAAAGTAAAGTATATATTGTATGGAACTGTAAACTGAATCAACACTCACATTATAAAAAGTTTGAAAAGCTTGCATGGTAAATGACAAATAATAAATACAAGATATACAAAGATATAAGTAGGAAGTAAAATATACCAGGTTAAGTTATAGTTATTGACCAAGCAAGTCGGTATATGGGATTTAATCTGCACGGCTCGTGTGACCCTAATTAACCAGAACGACGTAGGAGTTCAGGTTAAAGGGTCACACGAGCGTGCAAATTAAATCCAATATTAAACAGAAGATGTGGTATGATTGTCAATGAGACAACTGTCCACAAGAGACCAAAATGACACAGACATTAACAACTATATGTCACCGTACGGCCTTCAACTATGAGCAAAGCCCATACCGCATAATCAGCTATAAAAGGCCCCGATATAACAATGTAAAACAATTCAAACGAGAAAACAAACGGCCTTATTTATATAAAAAAAAAATATCGATTTGATTGGCCAATAACTGTTTTAACACATGACGCAATCAATTTACGTGAGCGTTTTAGAAATGTGGACGATATTCCGCAATCCACGGATCCTAGGAAAGTTTCTTGTAGGATAAAGAAAGGGGGAAAATACGACTTTGGTAAGTTTTAAATTAATAACTTTTTTTTAAATTTTAGACTTATTCTAAAATTGCGATTTAATGGTTGATATTTTTTTATATCGTTTCTAAATGAAGTCTGATTGATCCCCAGCTAATCCCCCCTGTTTTGAAACAAACTTAAATATGATCCTCATTAAATTCGATCCAAAAATAGTCACTGTAAAGGAATAGATATTCAAAAAGTCGTTATAAATTCCATTGAGTCTAAAACTAATCCAAATCAGATTTCTGTTATTCGGATATTCTTACATACATTTCTTTTTTGGCAGACCAAAAATTGTTTTAACTATCTTTCTGACTTTAAAACACTTATTTAAGATTTACGTTGTACACAAAATATGATGAAATATTTTATGCCCCAGCTTAGATAAAATAAAAAAAGGAATAAACGTTTTTTTTTTTCTATTTTGAAACTACGATGTTTGTAAAAAGTTCAACTTTGTCGTAATTTTAAGGCAGATGGCTGATTCTGGGGTTGGGGCGAATAGGTCGTTCACCCTTGGGTTGGACAAAGTATCGTGTTTTAGCATTATCAATTTTGTTTTTAGTCTCGGTACACACGGTGATATTTTTTTTAATTTTATAGAACAACGCTCTTTTCAAAATTCAGGAACCGCCCCTAAAGGTAAAAATATATTTGAACTGTGCAGTATATCTGAGGTAGTTAATGCACACCTTTGCTGTGCATTATCCAGATTATAGCACAGTAGAAACAAAAAGATTTTACCCTTGTCATGTGTTTAGAATATACAAATATACCAATATTCATACACATACATCGTTAGTAAATTCTTCTTTATGGTACAAGCTCAGGGTAGATTTCAGTAATAAGAATTGAATTGTTACAACTGCTTAGTACTACCACACACACACACACACACACACACACACACACGTATATGTGGTAGTATTATAGCAGTTGTAATAGATCAACTCTTATTACTTAAAATCTACCCTGAGCTTGTACAATATAGAACAATTTATTAATGATGTATGAGTATGCATATTGGTATATTTACTCGTTTTTACTATGTTTGAAACAGTTAAACGCCTTTAAAGCAATACATGGTAGCTAGTATTATTAATTAAAGTTGTTTATTTTAAATCTGCAGTAACGTATTGTTGAATTGAATTCATTCTATTGATTCAAACATTGACCTTTTCTAATATTTTTTTTTCTTTACACAAAAAGATTATCTTTTTTTCTTCTTTTCAGAAATCAATGATGGTCTACAACGCATGACTGGGCTGGATGTTCACACTGTTGTTTGATTAATTCATTTTGTTTAAAAAATTACTATTTTCTTTAACATTAATTATTTTCCTATTTGGATTTGGTTTCATTTATTCTCATAAATATTTCTTATACAAAGTTTACATACCAATCTTTGTCTTTGATAACAATAAATTGAATGTGTTTGCGACGCATGTCGATGTATTTGTTCCCCATTCAATACATACATGTACTTGTGTACTTATCCCGATCTACGTTCCTATAATATTATATATGTTTTTGGTATTCATATCTATTCAATCTAATGAGATGTAGTATAACGTAATCAGAGATCAATATTTTAATTAGATTGATATCTATTGTTCCTTTATGAACTACCTTCACGGAGATAATGACAAAATTTTTAATTAAATTTTATGAAAAAAACTATTTAAACTTTGCCACATATTGTGCTATTATTTTTGAAAATCTAAAACCATAAAAGTTTTGATAGCAAACTTTTTAACATAACCAAAACTTACTCAACATTGGCAACATTGTACTTTTATTTGATGAAAAAAAGGTGTTCTTAACCTTAAAATAGCATGATTGTATTATTGTCTAGATAAAACTTACAATATCATCAAGTATATAGGTTTTTGTCATTTTTGTTATTTGTAATGAAACATTTGAATTCAAACAATATGTATAATAATACTAGAAAAAAAGACTGCTTGAATGTGTATGGTGATAAAAAGCTTTGTTTCTTGTTTTTCAAACTGTTTTTGTGACTTAGGCGTTATGTTGATAGTTTTGATTAGTTTGTCTGTTCTTCGTCCATGATAGGAGTTTGAATGTCAAATTAAAAGCTTATGTCTCGGTGTTACACAGATGCTCCTAGATTGGAGGAAATATCTCATAGAAGAGGAAAACAACCTAGAACACTGAACATGATTAAAACATTTCTCGATAGTGCTAGTTTGTAGTATTTCTTTTTTTCTCGAAAGGTGCAAATCAAGTTCTGTCTCTGTGTAGTACGGGTGCTCCAATAGCGGAAAATAACAACGAGGAGACAATTTTCAGAACTCTTTGATGAAGCATAACATCGGGTGGTGCGAGTTCTGTCCCCGTGTGACACAGGTCCTCCGATAAAGGAGGAATTTACAAAGAGGAGAAAGAAAAAAAAAAATAAACACATTTCAATTTTTTTTGTTTTTATTTTTTTTAGTCGTGCGAGTTTGACAAAGTGATGCAATTTGCAATAATTTTGTTTGAGTGGGCGAGTTGACTGTGGGCTGAGTTGTCATAAATTTCAAGCCAAGTTGATTATAAAAAAACCATTTCCGCCCGCTTATAAAACTTAGACGGCAAGGAACCAGCTAGGTTTTAGGTTTAATTAATTAAGCTACGCTTATCAAAGCAATTAGTTTAAACATATTTATCATTTTATTTATAGTGGATTGTAATATCAGATTATTACATTGACGTTACGCTCGGTGTTGGTGACGTTTTCTAATGTCATGTACCTCTGACCAATTATCGGCTTAAAATAAGAAAAATACCGAGAAGATCAAATGGTTTTTTGTGTTTAAATCTTCGGAGCACTTAAAACATTATTTTTACGGTGGCTTATTAGTTTTTATTCACTTTTGTCAATAAGCTTTTCAAAAACAAACAAGACAAATCATATGTTTTTGCGTATAGACGGGTAACATACTAATATTGTTTTTGAGGGTTCCTCCAAATTTCGGATACCCATAAGTAAATAAAATATAAAAATTGTATATACCATTTGGAAGAGGAACGTTAGGGCTTTGTGATGTCATATTTGTATGACGTAATCGACACCATTTTCGAATCGAGTAGACCTTGGAAGAAACCATTTCAGCTTGTAGACACTAAAGGAAAAATATAAGCCCTTTACGGCATAACAGATGAGAATCCATCGATAGCGAGATTGTTTGTCATTAAAGTCTTTATATCAATTATCATTATGTAAAACGAACTTGGAAAATGCTTTAAAAACATTGATTCACAATTTAAAAGAACGAATTCAATTGGAACTTCGACATCATAATCAAAATCGAAGCCCCGAAAAACACTGTCACAACAACGTTTAAAAAAAAACATGCTCTACTTGAAATTATCAATACCGAGTAAAAATATGTAAAGCATGGTACATGTATCTAGTCCGAAAATACTATATGTCCGTTAAACTGAAACATCTGAACTGCATTTATTCATATAGCAGTCTCTTTTTTAGCATTACATAAAATCTAATTATGTATATGAGTCCCCACAGGGCTCCCGTCACAACGTTTAACTAACGTTTAACGTTAGTAATTTCGATGGTTTTTAAAGAAAACGAAGAAAAAAAAAGGGATTGTGCATTTCGGAACGGAGAAATGAAGCCAATATGATAAATTCCTAATAAAAAAGAAACGGTAGTATGCATTCGTTTAAATTTTTGTCAATTTATTTCGATTACTGATGCGTTGAAAGGGTGTCTACCAAAATGTCACAAAAATGGCATCTTCATTTTTTTCTAAAATACTAAAAAACAAGTTGTTACAAATCTTTAGAAATAAGTGAAAACTGTATAATTAATAAGAAAATTTAAGCGATAATTGGAAATTCTCAAACCGAAGGAACATTTCAATATAAATAGGATAAAGATTAATGTACAAATTATCAAAATACATTGGTCACATGGTGGTCTACCAAAATGTCTCAGCGTCGCTTATTTGACGTTTTTGACGTTCACCGTTTTTTTTTTTGCGTTATGGCGGTTTTAGAAACGTATTTATTTTGTTATAAAAACATCTAAAACTTAATTCAGAATATACTTTTTCTTTCAAATGTTTTTTCTTTCGTGTCATTTTTTGTTAAGCTAATGAAACAGAAACCCAACAACAACAAAATTCTACATGTACATACAAAATTAATAGCTTCAGTGGAGAAAAGTATTATCGCCTCAAGTACAACTAGCATATCATACATAATGGATATTCGTATTAAGTAAGGTATTGAAATACATATATGTATACGAATACGGACACACTGACACATATCGGTATGTAAACAATCAAATACGGAGATATGTTATACGTACAGCTAATTGGATATTAATATTTCCAAACATAGGTTGAAATTTTTCCGTTTTATGAGTAATATTTTAAAAGTATATATGTATCAAATAAAAATCATCGATACTGTATGTTGCCTTACATAGATATTGATGAAGAAAGTTTTGGACATTAAATCAACATGTTGGATATTCAGGTTGGCATGTCAAATATTCAACTCAACATGTCTGATATTTTCAAGTTGACTTGTTAGATAATTATACTGACTTGTCAGATGTTAGGTCGACGTGTTAGATATTGAAGTCGAGATAGTAGATAATTGTGTCACCATACCAAACAATGTGACTTAAATACAACAAAAATCGCAACCCAAGCTCTTTAACGCCATATACTTAATAGTAGAACAAAAACATACTACTAGAAATAATCTGTATATTGTCAAAATATGTAAATAAGGAGATGTGGTGTGGTTGCCAATGAGACATCTATCCACTAGTAAGACTTAAGTTCTAATGACGAAGACAAAAGCAATTATAGGTCATTGCATTGGTACCCAAGTAGAATCTGTAGCCGAATTTGGATATAAACAAATAATTAGGAACTATTTTAAAAGTTGTCATAGAAAGGTCCACAGTATGTCGCTGGTGGACTTTTGAAAAATCAAGCAGATATTGCCGTTATACGCGGACAATTTCGGATACGTCCGGCTGTAGAATTGTTAACGATTAACAACACCACTGTCATATGCGTGCAATCGAAGAATTTTTAAATATGTAGAAGAAATTCCTAGAAATAGAAAATCGTTTAAACCAATAAAGGGGATACGGACCATACATCGAGTAGAAACAAAAAATCTACAAACGGTACTAGTTCGAACCGTGTCATGCTATTGTGGCGGGTGCCTTGAGCATGACCATTGTTTTTTTTACTGATCTAGTTGGCATTTCGTTGGAAGTCAAAGTAGAGCGAGAGCTAGGATTCCAATTCAATAAAATACCATCAACGACAAAACATGTAAATGAGAGAGAGAGAAAAAATACTGAACAAAGTAAAACATAAAATATAAAATTGAGAATGGAAACGGGGAATATGTCAAAGAGACAACAACCCGACCAAATTAAAGAGCAGACAGCAGCCGAAGGCCACCATTCAGCGAGAATATCCTCCATCCAATTCCCCAAAAATCAAACTTGACAATCAAATATTGTTATCGTAGAATTTTGACAGACTTTAAAATCTTACAATCATTGAAAATACGCAAAAGTTAATTTGTTAAAGGTTGATATAAAAAGATTATATTCCCTACAGCCATATTTAAAGTTAAAAACAAAAAAACAAGTATAAAAAAATATGGAGTTTACGTTAATTAAATGTTATCATCATATTTTATTTTAACATATGATAAAAACAACAAGTTATTGCCTTGTATCCTTTTTCGAAATCTACAAGTGTGTCTTTTACGTGCAAGAGATATGACTCTCTCTTAACACAGGTCAGCTATGTATCGTCCCCTTCTGACGGACAATCATCGTTTCTCAAGACCTATACTCGCAAATGGTTTCGAGGGAGAGCCGAAAATTCAGTCCCCCCCCCCACCCCCACCGAGTGGGCAATTAATATTTAAGTTATAAAGTGCATTACACTTATTATTACAATACTTCAGGCGATCGTCGGCTCGGAGTCAAACGGGCTAAAAAAGTTAGTCTCCAAATTTAATGGTATAGATGTGAAGGATATTGAAATATGGCAATTACAAGATGAGGATATGAACTTAAGCATCCCTCGCGCAGAACGTACTTTCAATGAAGGATGAGGTAGTCGATATATAAACTTCACAAAGCCCTACACAGGCACTTGTCTCAGAAAAATATCCTAAATACCTTGATATAACACGTTTTAAAGGATATTATTTTCTGAGACAAAGGCCAATGATTGCCAACCAAGAAATAGCTCGTTAGATTAAGTAAACATATATTTTGTCCGAAATGAAATAGGATAACATTAGTTTTAGGATACTGTTTACTCCCTTACGATGATTAACAAGATTTGGTGCGATGCCCTAAGTGACTTGATGAGGTTAAAGTAAGATGGTCCCTGCCAGACAACATAAACACCATATATATAAGTATTCAATACACGGAATATAGTTGACCTATTACTTATAGTATCTGAGAAATGGTAAAAAACGTGAAATCTTAACTTTGATTTATGAACTATGAATATGAGGTCAAGGTCAAGGAACCCTGTTAGACAGACATGATAACCTAGCAACCATTCAATAAACCAAATATAGTTGACATGTTACCTATAGTATCTGATTAACATAAACCATGAACACCTAACATTGACCAATGAATTGAGAACATGAGGTCAGCATAGTCCAAGTCTGATTAAATCTACTAGACAGACATGTACATCTTAAAATCATCCCATTTGAAAAACAAGGTTGACATTTTTCTTATGGTATCCGTGATACTGACCTGAACAAGAAAAAAATACCTTGATCCATGAAATGAGGTCAAGGTCAGGCGACCTATGTCTGACGGGCATATATACATTGCAAGATCCCATATTCAAATTATAGGTATATATGTTACTCAAAAAAGTAAGGACAACAAAACTCCATTTTTAGGTAGATGTTGAACCATTAAAATGAGGCCAAGCACAATGGACATTTGAAAGACGGAAACTTTGTAAATTAAGGCATTTGCATACAAGGTATGAAACATCAAGGTCATCTTGTTGAAATATGAAGCTTTATACAAATAGTTTAAGCCGTCATCGCTACCACCGGATTGTAATCCCTCTGCCTCAAATTCTTCGAATTTATTCAAAAGCGAGATAATAAACCATATGGACCGTCCTGCCCAGATTTAAACAGAAATCCTTACATTAGAGGATGGTTCTAGTAACATTAACATTGGCTTCTATGACGAGAGGAAAGTATTCATATAATGACTTACAAGAACAGACACTTGAAAGATATTTACTAAAGACCTTGTTCATTTACCTAACTTGGACATACCACTACAGAATTAGCAATAAGACTAGCATGTGAATGTGAAAAAACGCCATTGTGAAGTATGCAAATGCCGCATTCATGAATTGAAAATATATGCTCACGGGTAGATAGGTCTGATCTATTCATATGGAGACGCCTTAATCTATCAATACGCTGAAGCCTCGAGTCTGTTTTATCCCAAATGAAACATAAATTTTCCAGGAAACGAGATTGGTTACATCCCATTGGGTGAAATATTTTAATCTGCATTATTATATGGTCCTTCGAATTTCAGTTCGTAAAAGAAGTTCAAAGGTCGATTTCATCTAACAATAAAACCATGATTTCGCCGACTAAAATACCCCCTCCCTATTACGACAATCAGGCTTCCAAACTAATTTCATATTTATGAACAAAATTGAACGGAGTTTGATTCGTTAAAAAATATCAATGTGGTAACGTCTAATTATTAACAACAATATATATAGAAAACAAGAATGTGTCCACAGTACACGGATGCCCCACTCGCACTATCATTTTCTATGTTTAGTGGACCGTGAAATTGGAATAAATTCTCTAATTTGGCATTAAAATTAGAAAGATCATATCATAGTGCACATGTATACTAAGTTTCAAATTGATTGGACTTCAACTTCATCAAAAAGTACCTTGACCAAAAACTTTAACCTGAAGCGGGACAGACGGACGAACGAACGGACGGACGAACGAACGGACGGACGAACGAACGGACGAACGAACGAACGGACGGACGAACGAACGGACGGACAGACAGACAGACGGACGGACGAACGGATGCACAGACCAGAAAACATAATGCTCCTCTACTATCGTAGGTGGGGCATAAAAATATTCTTTTGACAATATAGGTCAAATTTTCGAAAATTTCCATTGACCGATGCAGACGATTCGTACACATTTCATCCCTCAATTGAGAATCGACTAAGCTCTCTGTCAGGGTATTTATATTTAATCATTAAATCGCCATCAGGGTATTTATATTATAAATTTAAATAATGATGGAAAAAATTAAAATATAATGGAAAGGATTTAAACATCAGTCGTAATAGGTGTTCTCTCCAGTTCTGTAAACATTTGCAAAAATTTCCTTCGATTCGTTCACATTACACCCCTTAATTTGAAAATCGACTAAGTTCTAAACAGAGACAATCTGGCAGATTGAAGGTGTAAGAAAGCAATGTGAAATGCATGTACCAAAATTCCTGAACAAGGCGTGTATTATATTATCTTTTCTTTTAGCATTTTTTTCAATAGTGTACATAACTGTAAGCTGCAATAGTGGTAATTAATAAATATGACAATACTGAAGATTTACTTTAGATTCTGTTGTTCCCTCGCGGTTGTATACCTATTCGAATTATTATTTTTTAATTTGGCATTTTGCTTCATAAAAGTCGCAGTATGTTTTATGATACATACTACGTACAGATAAGATAAGCTAACTTTTGTGTAAATTAGATCCCCAAGGGACATATTACAGTGCACTGTGCTATAACAATTATGATACAAATACAAAGGTGTGCAGGGGCAGATCCCGCAATTTTTAACAGGGTTCCAAACCCAGGATATAGTTTGGGGGGAGGGGGGGGAGGGGGGTCCAACCATGTGTTCCATTCATATGCATTGATCGTAAAAAAACAGGGGAATTCAAACCCCCAAAACCCCTTTCAACCTAAGATATACCACTGGTTAGACACGATTCTGGAATCGAAGCTTGGGAATGAGTGGGAGTAAGGTAGGAGGAAATTGAGAGTCGAGCGCGGAGGTCAGATTAACAGACTGAGTATGATTGAAAGTATTACTTTTATACTCCCAACCAAACATCAGACAAACTTCAAAAAATTAAATGAGTAAATTGATTAAAGATTTCAGCTTTATCTTTTTTATACGACTGTGTTTTAGATGAGATGAATTATTGTATACCGTTGTCTGAACATCTGTCTGTCGTCAATGCGTCGTATATGTACTACAAACCGGAGTTTCCCATAAAACATTTGTGAATTGTATATACACATGTAGCTATTAATGCTAGCCCCCTCTCGATTTTTAGTAATTTCAGTTTTAACGTTTCGGATCATATAAAAGGGTGATTTACAGTTTTTAGAAAATAAATCACATGGTATTTAAATATAAATCCAATTAAATTGATATTATTACAGAAACTGACCTTTTGATTTGATATATAGCCATTTTAATCCCGCTGCAATTGTTTGCACTTCTCCTAAGTCAGGAGGACACATTCCCTATTTATCTTAATATTTGATGTCTGTTTATCTGGCGTATCATTTGTGCATAAATTTTTAGGACAAATTTGAGCTTAAAGTTTTTATCAATTTTTGACGAAAAAATATTATTGGACATGTTAAATTTTGGAGAGTAAAAATTCAGACACATTTTAGTGAAGTAAATAATTGGACCATTTGAAAAGATTGGATTGGACATGTCTGGGCGATTTGTGGTTTTAAGGACAATCTCCGAAAGGTGATTTCTCATGGTCCTAAGTTTAGAGAACCCCAACACATCAATTGGAACCATAACTTCAAAATAATTATGGATTCCATTGAGGACTACGCCAGAGCATGGGCTAAGCGAGAAGAAGTTGAACTGGACACTTTGTCAGAATGGGTTAAAACTATCAGGTCTCTGATAAAACGTCGCATTCACAAGTTGAAAAACTGTGTGAACGATCGACCAAAGTCCGTTTTCAGAGACAAAGAGTCCATGAAATGTCTATCATCTCTTCATGATAAGTATGTTGTTGTTCCTGCGGACAAAGCTTCAAACAATAGTGTCTTTGTATGTAAATCGTATTACTAGAATGTCTTGTAAAAGAATTGGGTATAAATGAGCACTCAGGTAATCCCACATACAAAGACATATCATTTGACAAGGATGAGATTTTAGCAAATCATAAGTCCTTCATGGCTTCAATAAACATTACATTGAACACCAAATCGGAGGACTTACCTTGTTTGTATTGGATACCAAAGCTTCATAAAATTCCGTACAAACAACGGTATATTGCTGGCTCATCTTCATGTTCCACTAATGAATTGTCCATTAGATTGACTAAAATTTTATCCGCAGTGAAAGAGGGTCTTCAGAAGTACTATGAAACTGTTTACTCGCGTAGTGGTATTACCCATATGTGGATTCTTAAAAATTCTAAAGAACTTCTAGACAATTTTAAATCTCGGTCTATTTCTGAAATTAGTTCTATCAAAACTTTTGATTTTTCAACCCTGTATACCACCATTCCCCATGTGAAATTGAAAAATCGCCTAAAAGAAATAATCCACAATGCCTTTCAACATAAAAATGGTAGCATACGCTATAAATTTATTACTTTGGGATTTCATAAGGCATATTTCGTTAATAGTGACAAACAAAAAGGTAAAACATGCTACACAAAAGAACAAGTGGTCAGTATGCCGGAGTTTCTTATCGACAACATATTTGTTGAGTTTGGAGGTAGACTTTTTCAACAAATTGTCGGCATTCCTATGGGAACGAACCGCGCGCCTCTCCTTGCTGACCTATTCTTGTTTTCATATGAATCGGAGTTCCTTCAGACACTTGTCAAAAACAAGAAGATCAAAGAAGCCAGGTTATTTAATTTCACTTTCAGATATATTGATGATGTTCTTTTCATTAACAATCCGAACTTTTCTGATTGGGTTCCATTAATATATCCATCAGAACTAGAAATTAAAGAGACAACAGACACGGCTTCCTCCGCCTCAGTTTTAGACTTATACCTCGAATTTGACATACACAGTCATCTTAGTACCAGAATCTATGACAAACGAGACGATTTTGATTTTGAAATTATCAATTTCCCCCACCTTAGTAGCAATATACCAACTTCACCTGCATATGGAATATACATTTCCCAACTTATTCGGTATTCAAGAGCTTGCAGCTCCTACTCAGACTTTGTAAAACGTCACCAGTGTCTGAGCAGAAAGTTGATGAACCAGGAATATGTCAAAGAACGTCTCGTCCTTTTTCTAAAAAAGGTTCATCGGAAGGTACCCAGAACTTGTTGATAAAAATTCCGTATCAACTTCACAAATAATACACGATGGTCTTGAAGTATAGATTTTGCGTACTGACGTTGTTTATCATCTTAATAACGTGTTATATTATTCTTTTATTTGTCTTTATTAATATTACGTTTACTGTTAAGTCTGTTTTTTTAGATATCCTTTTGACGTAACTCTGTGCTTATGTATCCCATCATACTTTGAACGACAAAATTATTTTATGATGTGACTCTGTACCTATGTATCTTGTCATACCTTGAATGACAAAATTATTTTATTTATTAATATTACTTTTACTGTTAACCCACTGTTTTTGTGATATACATTTGACGTGACTCTGTACTTATGTATCCCGTCATACTTTGAACCACACTATTATTTTATTTATTATTATTACTTTAACTGTTAAGTCAGTTTTTGTTATATCTATTTTGCGTGACTGTATTTATGCATCCCGTCATACTTTGAACGACAAAATTATTTCATGTCTACCTGTGCGAATTTCAAACGCGCAATTTTACACCAGTTCTCAAAACCCTCCTTCCTTGATGGGTGCATTTTACATAGACAAATAAAATCGTATAATATAATCAAAATGAGGATGTTAATTTGATGTATGCCTTTTTGTGCTTCTTCGTTACATTTGTTGTTTTTATATTGATTAAGATGATAACACAATGTTGACTGCTGTACCCCTATTTTTGACATTTTTACCTATCGTGTCTGTTTGTTTTGTTCACGCATCGGTGACAATATAATGGAATTTGATGCGACTGTCATACAAGTGAGAGGTTTAGCTAGCTATAAAATCAGGTTCAATCCACCATTTTCTACATTTGAAAATGCCTGTACCAAGTCAGGAATATGACAGTTCTTGTCCATTCATTTTTGATGCGTTTTGTTATTTGATTTTGCCATGTGATTATGGACTTTCCGAATTTATTTTCCTCTAAGTTCAGTATTTTTGTGATTTTACTTTTCACATGTAGCTTTTGAAGGTCCAATCTAACATTTTAGAAAACTTTGATTTTGTTGTAGCCAGCCATGAAATAGACATCAATTATACATTTCTATTACAATTTGGATATCATTTTGAGAACAACAAAAAAAGATATCTATTTCAGGGATATATTGAATAACAGGAATGTACATATTTATATATATACGAAGCACTCATAGTATGTTGGCCACTATGTAGAGTTGATATTAAAAGCAATGTCTAACTACAAAAATCTATGAACGGTTGGCACTGATTTCTCCAAGGCAGTCTTGATGCACAAAATCGACAAAAAGCATTTTGTTTATGTCTCTGTAAAGATTGTGTCGTATAATATGTATGAAAAAATAGTTTCAATATTTGTGTCGGGTTGATTCAATACTCTAAGCGAATTTTGACCTTTCATTTTTTCATCAACACTATTCATTTTTCTTCTTTTCCTCGTCATTATAAGCTTTTCATTCAATGCAACTTTCATTCGACCAAAATAAGTTGTCATTCTGTAAATGCGTTTTTTTTAATTGTAAAATTATTTAAATTTAAGTTTCAGAGTAGTTGTATCATATTGTAATTTATTATGAGACGGATGATCCGTCAGCTTTTTTGACACTTTTCTCCTTTGAAAATTATTAGTATTCTTACAGACCAGAAGAGGGCACCTACACGAAGGAACATACGGCTCGCGGTTTAGTATTGTAATAGACACTTAGATACTATACATTTATAAATATGAAAAATTTAGTCGTATTATGAAATATTTTATTATTTGAAGAACCAAAAGATGGTTCGAATGGAACATAAATTTTCTTTGAACCACACAACTGTCCAATAAAACCTTGCACCACCACGTTGCATTTTATAATTCAGTGTACTCTTCGCCATAGCTGTGTGTGTCGCTCTGGGGTCTTTATCTATAAAAACATTTCATTAATGTGAGTAACAATGAATTAAATGACAGGAGAAAATCAGAAAATCTTGCAATAGTTGACAGTGTGAATTATATAACAAACGACTATAAGTTGTTTCAAAATACTTCTATCCTAGTCATACAAAAAAATCCTTTTGATCTATCGTGACTATTTTTTACCATTGAATAACACAAGTGTGTCTTTTAAATCTGTCCCACTGTTCCTATTTGATTCTTTGACTTCATCATATAAACTTTTTTTAACATAAATATACCATTTGGTAATTCCCAACTAATTCACTGCCTTTGTAACTTATTGTGATCTATTTTCCTTTCTTGTTGAAATGCTGAACTAAACTAAACTAAACAATGCAGTATTATACCTCTCAGTGTATAACCCTATTATCCATATCATTCACTGCCAAATATTTTTCGAGATAATAGAACAGTTACAGGCCTATGAGTTGGGAGACATCCCCTCGACAGAGGGACGAAATCGAATAATTAATTAAAGATAGAAATGCCTTTGAACGTTACAGTTGTGTGGTGGTTTTTAGAAATTGAAACGTACATATGTATAACCAAAAGAAGTTCACAAGAGGACACAATGTCCTTGGTATATCTCTAAAATTATGATAAAGGAAACCTTACGGTGTTTTTTGTTTTCATTTATATTAAAACTTTTACTGGGAAATTAATATTCTTTTCCATCGTTAAAATATGTCTTCTTTTATGTCGTTGCAAAAATTTGCAACAATATTTGAGAAACAGTTTCGAAAATTATATATATTGCTATTCAATTTCTAAAAATATCAAAAAACACTATAGATGTGTGGCCCTTGTATAAATTGCAAATTATAAACGTTAATACTTGTATATATGCAAATATGTATATATATCTATGTTTATCAATTATGTCTTTAAAGTCTCATACATCTCTTTATATTAGTATATAGATTGTCAATGTTTAAATTGTTTTATGTGTTCTTTTGTGAGTCTTATTAAATATAATTTGTATGGTGTGTGTGACAATAGTGCAATTTTAAGTACATGAATTTAGTACATCATTATATATACAAGCATTGAGTGGAAATTCATTTGAAAATTATGAGATTTTTCTTTGCAAAAGAATGGGAAAGATTATGAGAATTGATATAAATTATGTATGAAAACTTGATTTAAATAATAAAATAGAGTATACTGGTATTGTAACATACTGGTATTGAGTTCCAAGACTTAAAATTAAGGAAGCAAGCCAATTTGCTCCTGCTGAATTTGACATTTGTGTAGCATACGATAATGCATAAGAAAAGCCTTGTATATCAGTTGTCTGCCATCTCCGTACTGAATGATTTCCATGGCTACCGCAGTCAAATCTCCAGTCCATGATCCTTCCTGTATGTCTGACATTCGAAAAGAAAAAAAATCAAGGATAAAACTATTTTAAAATACTGAGAGAAATCTTTAACAGTAAAGACGACGGGAAACTTTAAACGAAGCATTTACTGCTCATTTCAATGTCAGTAAAATATAACATGTATAATTTACATAGCTAACACGTCTCATCTATACTATTATCTATACTATTAAACGAGAAGACCTTATTTTGTGTGTCTTCTCTTCCTTCCACAATAAATAAATCATCATGCCTCTGTGTCCTATACAATGTACGTACCATGTATTGTCGCATTTGTCATCCATTCTTATGATTATCCAGAATGAGTTATTTTGGGAGAAAAACGATAAAAACTGCGTCCGGATACTTTTCCGTCATTGGACGAAATTTTAAGTCAGACTAGACATTCGATTTGCGTTTTTTCTGTACTTTGTACATACCAACTTTTAGACTTTGAATAACGTGTATTTGCTATCTGCTATCATTTTCAAGTTTACTATCCACGACGGTCACTGAGTTTATTATATAGAAAAGGTCTATGTAATATGCCAATGACCGCCGTGAATCGATTAGTAAATTTAGAGTTGATAGTAAAAAGCAAATAGTTTACACTTTATTTAAAGTAATGTATGATCATAATATACAGATAAACGCTAATCGCATTATTGAAATCAATAGAAATCAATAGAAGAAAAAAGGTTATAGGAGTTTTGGAGGAATAGAATTATAGGAGTTTTTTTGGGGGGGGGGGGGGGGATTAGTAGCCGGGCTAGAAAAAACAATTGTCATGTCCCAAAGTAATTCTTCAGTCATATATCTAAATAGAGAGGGTCTATATAATATATCAATGACCGCCGTGGATTGATTAGGTACCTGAGAATTGATAGTAAAAAGCAAACACGCTTTTTTTTATAGTATGTTCATAACATACTAAACGTATGTTCATATTGAAATAAATAGAAAACAAAAAAATGGATGTTTTGGGGGAAAAGTAGAAGGGGTTGAAAAACAATTGTTCTGTCCCCAAGTACCTATAACTTTTATTACCTTTCCTGAAATTCTCAAGTCATTATATTTTTTTACAAAAAATCATCCTACAACACTTTAAATACTTTCAACCAAGCTATGGATGCCCGTGCTTTCGCGGGTGTGTTCTAGCATTTATCATCCTTGCTTAAAGTATTTCAGTTGGGTTATTTTGGGAGGAAAACGAAAATATAGGCGTCCATATATTGTTTCTGTCATCGGACTGACTTTTTGAGAAACAAAAGACTTCCGCTGCCCTTTAAGCCTGTTTTGAAAATAAAACATAATTTGCATAAGTACTTGGTACAGAACAATTATTTTTTGCGTTTGTCTGTATACTATGATCATACATATCTATAGATAAAGTGTATTTGCTATTTATATATATTATCAATTCCAATAGTTTTCTATCCATGGGTGTCACTGAAATATTTCTGTATATATAACATGATATCTCAGTAGCATTTACAGATCTAACATTTGTTGGGTTGATGTTTAGACGAGTTGTATATATATATATTGTATGGTTTGTCACTTGTTTAGACTTGTTTGTATAATATACTTATTTCTAGTGACTGTATAATGAAATTAATCATGATCTCATATGATATATAAAAATTGTTGAGTTAGAGTGCTGACAAATAATAAATACATTGTGTATGAAAATAATAATATAACATCTACACACGCTTAAAAAAACACGTGTCTCATGTGATTCACCTTCTGTGACAAGGTAAAACTACGACTATTGAAGTTATATTTTAATATAGCGGATGTGGTCGAGTGGTCTAGAGCGCTGGACACGAGGCTAAGCGATTGGTGATGTAGTGTATCAAAGGTGTGAGTTCGAATCCCGCTGAGGGACGGACAAAAAATGTGTCAGTAGAAAATATAACTCTAACACTGTTTGGTGTAATTTTCGGACTTATATAAATATTTGCATTATATCTATATCACTCTTAGATCCAGTGGACATGTATATTGTATGGTTTGTCACTTGTTTAGACTTGTTTGTATAATATACTTATTTCTAGTGACTGTATAATGAAATTAATCATGATCTCATATGATATATAAAAATTGTTGAGTTAGAGTGCTGACAAATAATAAATACATTGTGTATGAAAATAATAATATAACATCTACACTCGCTTAAAAAAACACGTGTCTCATGTCTATCTCTAGATTCACCTTCCGTGACAAGGTAACACTTCGACTATTGAAGTTATATTTTAATATAGCGGATGTGGTCGAGTGGTCTAGAGCGCTGGACACGAGGCTAAGCGATTGGTGCTGTAGTGTATCAAAGGTGTGAGTTCGAATCCCGCTGAGGGACGGACAAAAATTTGTCAATAGAAAATCTAACTCTAACACTGTTTGGTGTAATTTTCAGACTTATATATAAACGAGTCTAAATTGAAAACTACGTTTAAACCTATGATTGCGTTGGATAAAAACCGCAATTTTTATACGTGTGCATGTAAAACAAATTTCGTTGTAGAAAAGTCTAAAAACAGCACAAACAACATTTTCCAAAGGCCAAAAAAGTGAAAAAGTATATTTAAACAAAACGCCATATGACTAACAGGTCGAACAACTGATGTTCTTTAACCCTGCTGACTGCCATTGGCGATTGCCAAATAAAATTGATCACAAGATGTAACAAAATGGATCTTAATATAAATTTAATACTAAACAGAATTTTTTTTTTTAGTATTAAAAATAATATATATATATATATATATAACATCTCCATGCCTTATATATATCATGTACTGTATTACGACGCTAGATTAAAACTGACGAGGAAAGGTAACACCCGGCCACTGAAAGCTTTATTATTGTGTAGCCAAGGTGGTCGTGTGGTCTAGCGCACCGGATACAGTGCAGGCGATTTGGTGTCACGATATCTCAGTAGCATGGGTTCGAATCCCGGCGAGGGAAGAACAAAAAAATTGCGAAAGCAAATTTACAGATCTAACATTGTTGGGTTGATATTTAGACGAGTTGTATATACATTATGTACACAGCCATGTATCACCATCATTGATGGCGATCCGATGGATACATCTGTTGTAGGGTTGTCACTGACTCAGACGTACTTATGTATATATATATATATATATATACATGATATATAAGGCATGAAGATCTTCATGCCTTATATATTATGTACTGTAGTACGCCGCTAGATTAAAACTGACGTGGAAAGGTAACACATGCCCACCGAAAGCTCTTTTTTTGAGAGCCCAGGTGGTCGTGTGGTCTAGCGGGACGGCTGCAGTGCAGGCGATTTGGTGTCACGATATCACAGTAGCATGGGTTCGAATCCCGGCGAGGGAAGAACCAAAAATTTGCGAAAGCAAATTTACAGATCTAACATTGTTGGGTTGATGTTTAGACGAGTTATATATATATATATATATATATAATTATGTATGATCATAGTATACAGAAAAACAGAAAGAATCAAAGAGCAGATTGCTCTGAGGGATACGATTGCCATTGTTTCATTGACACATGTATGCATGTAGCTGGATAATATTATTTTCAAAACTAATTCAAATGACAAACAGACATGTAAAATAGTTACAAAATAGCCAAACCCGGATAAAAGTGTATGAACAATGTAATTAGGTCTATAGGTTTTATTTTTGTACTATCAATACCAAGTTTACTTTCCACAGCAGTCACTGACTGACTCAGAGTGAGAGATGTCAGAGAAGGTATTTTATTTCACTCATTGGTTATTATATTTAATTAAGTGTCTGTTAGCGATGCGCCGACGTATAGTCTTCAATGTGCTGATGGATCGTCGTATGATGTAGATGTAGATTTCAATACACCGTATCGCTATTTAGTCCATTCCGGGAAAAACAGTCATTTATACAACTTCCTGTTTGGGTCACCGGCCGAAAAATGGAGGTCATCAGTTGTGAGCTGAGGGAGAAAAAACTTTAGAAAGTGATCATCAAGAAACTTTGATATAGTATGATCCACTTTTTTCGAAATTAAAATTGAAGTAAAAAAATATTTTGTTTGAAGTATTTACGGTAGTTTAAACAGGTCTCATTAAAAAGTATCATGCATGGTGAATTGTTTAAACAGGGTCCCAGATAGCTTCAACTGGATGAAAAAGTTGTGTAATTTTAGAACTTATCCGGAATGGAATAAATAGCGATTAGGTGTATTCGTATCTTATCACCTTTTTTCCTACGTTAATTCTAGGAGGAACCCCATTCCTAACTCTTTAAATATTTAATTTCCTTTGGGTCAGTCATCATGGCTCTTTTCCGTACACATTTATCGGTTTAAATTGCATTCGTTTTTAATATAATACGACGTTTATTGACAAAACGAGCTAATACTAGACGTCTTGTTTATATTCAGAATTCACGGAAGTAACTGCCGGAAGGGAGACAACTCGAAACGATAATATGGAAGACTCCATTTCGCCTGAAGGGGTGTTCTACGATGTGGAATATATTTATTTTAATCTAAATGATGCATATGATTTAAAATTATGCAACACCAATAGCCCTCAATAGCAGACATACATAGAAAAGATCCCATGAGTTATAAATTAATTAATTGAGTGGGGAATCCAGAGCAACCATTCAATCTAAAACCCCTTAAAGTCAAGAAAAATATACGCATGCGCATAATTTGCAAATCAAACCCTGGGGCAAGATATATTAAATGCTTATTAAACGACCTAGATGGTTCTCAATTTCTTTATGGAAGTACAATCTCAAATATCAGTTTCATAACGGTAACATATAAGAAAAACTCCACTTCAGTTCTTATATGACAGAAATAGATTTATCGGTATTCAGAGAACTCTCGCATTTTATCAAAACTGGGAATTCCCTCTGACGTGTTTCTAAATTTATAACTACACTAAATATAAATACTGCTTAATTCTGATTTTCCGTGTTGTTAAAAACACGCATCGAAGTCAAGGGAATTATCAAACATGAAGATTATGAAAAGAACATTATAGGAAAGTTGTTTAAGTTCAATCCCTTTGTTTGTTTTTACCTTTTAAAGCAAGACAATCATAAGAATCTGAGATGTTCCTTAATGTTTAGAATAAAACGATTGGCGTGAGGGAAATTGCTCTGAGCCACCGGTATAAGTCTACAGATTGCTTGAAAGCAATCGTATCCCAATAAAAATCGGTATTTGGAAAAAAGGGGGAGGGCAATAAAAATGTGCCCAATCCCCAAGTACCTTTGACTTTTGAAACCTCTCCTAAAATTCTCCAGGTTTTTTTTTACAGTTTATATACGCTCCATTTCCCCGCGATTTCGCGGGTGTGTTCTAGTGGGTATTAATGCTAGAGAGAGAGATATATAAATAGACAATAACTGTTTAGTGTCTTTAAATATCAGCTGTATTTGTACGAGGCTAGGAAACAAGGTGTATGCGAGCTTTTAGCGACTATTCATTCTGTATATTATTTGTGTCTTGCATTTATTTTCGATTTGAAATCCCTTGAGGCCCGTGTAGTAATACCGTTTATTGTATAGCAATATAATATTCCCCACATAAAGTAACCAAAAGTTAGCGTGCAATAAATTGTAATATTGCACTAGGGCAATAAATCTTCAAAATTCATGACGTCATCAACGACTAAATCTTAGTTTAAACAATTTTTTTACTTTCAAATATTATATTGCTATACAATAAAAGGGTTATTGCATGAATATTGGGGAATATTGTCCCTCGTAGAACATATATTGCACTCGCAAGCTCGTGCAATATAAAGTTCTACTCGGGACAATATTCCCCAATATTCATGCAATAACCCTATAATGTAAGCACACCTTCAGCTGAAGACGGTTCGCAAACAAAAAGAATCTCGAACGGTCAACGATAATACATCGCTCAAGGTGAATATAATTATCTATTTTAACACATAACAACTAATTGCAACAGTAAAAACAAATAACAAAACATTGTCCAATTTGAAACAGGAGTGTACGAGTTGTCCTACGCTTCAGACTCGACATTCACTAAACATGCATGCTGAAATTGACATGGTTGTTTTTGTTAGAGGACGACCATTTATTATTCGGGGGGGGGGGGGGGGGGGGGGGGCAGGAGGATTTAGAAAATAAATAACTCGGCCTTGATAATCAAAC
The DNA here is from genome assembly GCA_019925275.1 of Mytilus edulis. Taxonomy (NCBI): domain Eukaryota; kingdom Metazoa; phylum Mollusca; class Bivalvia; order Mytilida; family Mytilidae; genus Mytilus; species Mytilus edulis. The sequence continues at coordinate 69,696,952 of CM034362.1, forward strand.
AAATAAATGGTTTGTTCTGTGGTAGTTTGAAAATAAATTACCTGACTTGCAATTTATTGAAAATGAATAACTCAGCAGGTCTAATCGAAAGTATTGAGATGGCACCAGATTCTTCATAAATTCATCTTTTTTCCACAAAAAAATCGGGGAAACACTTCCCAATGTTTTTAATATTAAAAGCATAAATATTATTTAACTATACTTGAAATGTCTGAAAATTGGTTTCATTTAACTTGAGGTATATTGTCCCAGGAAACCTTACCTCACTTTTTAACAGGGCCGTAACTACATTGAGGCAAATGCCTCATGTACGAAATTTTAAAACCAAACGCTTTTCTCCATATCAAATTGTGTTCACGGCGAGTGTCTTACAAGAAGCAAGTTCTGTTTTCCCTCAGGCGTAGCCCTGTTTTTTCGGTATCAATGTTTCTTATTTCTTTGTCTTTTGTTCATTGATTGCCCTTCTGTATTCTGTAAGTGTTGCCTGATAATTTTGTCATGAACTTGATCATGCGTTTAAAAAAAACAGCAGCCACAGACTTGTGAATTCCTATTTTGCTTTATCATGCACATTGGTCTTTTGATGTTGTCTCTAGAAACTTAAGTCTTACACTGAATTTATACATTTTGCTTTGAGACCAAAATATTGTCAAAAAATTATTATAACAAAACTTGCATTTTCAGATTATGAAAGGGTCATCGGAACACCCAGAAAGCATGATTTTGCATCATTTGTTCTATAGCTTCTTGGGCCTTCAGTGGCTCCAAAACCATTCAAAACAAAATTGTATGTTTTCGAATATCATAAATATAGTTGTGAAAATGTATAATCACTCCCTTGCTTTAATGAAAATGAAAAATCTTGCTTCAATAGTGCAGAAAATGAATAATCTGTCCTCTTAGTTTACAAAATAAATAACCGATCAAAAACAAAATAACTGCCCCTCCCCCCCCCCCCCCCCCCCCCCCCCCCAGAATATCAAATGGTCGTCCCCTTACACAATCATACACATTCAAGTTTTAAAATCGAAAGTTGTCATCGTAGAAAAGACTGCTGTTCATTTGTATATGTTACCAGAAAGAAATGTTTGAAAACAAACAGAACGTATAAAAGAAATCGTTAATTCGAAATTAATACGTCATTGGAATGCGACTGCACTACACATTCTAAGGTCGAGCAGGTTCATACAATACTCAGTCCGGCAGTGGGCGGAGCTTTGTATACAGTATAAAGATACAGCATAGCGATATCAGTAGGTCTGTATCTGTATAGCAGAACACCCAATTGCAGGATAAAATTGTTTTGAGGCCGAAGTTTTCCGATTGTCACCTTTGTAAACATTCATCAAATAATTAAACATGGATATTGAGGTAAGCACCGTCACGTGTATATCATGTACAACCAAAATTAGTTTATTTCAATGTTTACGTTTGTCGAGTCTCTCTGCCAATCTGGTTTTCCCCTTCGCACTTGCGTATTGCCAGTGGCGTAGCTGGGTCATTTTTACGTGTACGCCCGAACCTTGGCGAGGGATATGAGGGGTGCCAACCGCTCAATGTCAAAGCACCTGTTGGTAGTGGGTTCGAAAGGGACGAAGCCCCCGAAAGCTATCGAGAATGAGATACCATAATGATTCCTGTCAGTAAAAAATCATTGATAACAACATACTTTTGAATCTAAATGGTTTATTTTTTTTGGGGGTTCAATTTTGTAATAATTTTTATGTTAACTTATTCATCGTGTTAAACTGGAAGCTAGCCTTATGGTCATTGGTTTTAGAGAAAACGTCCAAACCAATATTACTTTTAAATAAGTTTAAATGGTGCCGTGAGTGAGCATATAATCAACAAAAGCACCTTTTAATGAACAAGAAAAAAAATATTTCTAAGAGGTGCAATATAAAAAAAATTCTGGAACACCTAGGATTTCTAAAACAAAAAGTGAATCAATGTATCATTCCTTTACAGGGATTTAAAAAAAATTAAAATTTTCTTTTGATATTTTTTTCTTGATCTGGAATTTTTCACGACAATCTATGAAGGTTTATAGATTGAGCATGTAATTGCGTAAAGAAGAGTCCAGCTATCTGTCTATCAGAAAAGAACCGAAAATTGAACGAAAACAAATGCTTTTAAAATTTTAGCTTTAGACATTAGTCATAGAAAAAGCTTCTTCGACATTTTCATAAATTTCGATGAAGGTTCGACAAGTAGAAGAAATAACAAAATGTAAACCCAAACTGCGACCTCTTATTAATTCTGAGACTACTATAACACATGTGTTATAGTAGTCTCAGATTAATTGAAGAAAGAAACACATTTTATCCTTAAAATGCGGGAAAATTAAAGATATAATTGCATTATTATATTGCTCTGAATACTCTTTTGATCATAAACAGTTTCTGTACAACTTTCGTAAAATTTCACGGTCGGAGAGTCATTTAAAAGAATTTATCCACATTCGGAAACCTAAATATTGACACCACTTTGTCTCGTTTTTGGGACATAAAACACAGGCTCAACAAAAATACAAACAGCATATCGAATCTGAGCAGATAGTGAATAGACCACTTTCGAGTTCATCCGTCACCGGAAAAAACTCGTCAATTATACGCGCCTTTATGACGTCATTTACCAGATAGAGGGGGTCGCCTGTATCCCTGCACTATTTACGTTCATCAAGCGTCTTAGTGATCGTCATTGTGCAGGATAAACAAGAAATAATGGTTGTTCTGTAGGTACTTAATGACAATTCCCTAATGACAGAAATGCTGATTGTCAATTTTGAGAATTCAATTTGCCGAATAATTCGTACAATATAGAATTATAGTTTTCCAACCACTCGCTCAACGTTGGAACGGAAGTGACGACGCCCCTAAACGCACAAATGACGTTCACTAAAACCAGAGTTTTTGACGGAAATGCATCGAACTCGAAAGTTGACTATTGCTTTAAATATAAGAAAAGAAGGTAGAATTCAAAGTGGATTCAGACTTTTACAAAAGATTCGAACAAATATATTAAATGATCTATTTGAGTAAATTTAGTCCCAATTTTTATTCAAAATTACAATCCATTAAAAAAAGAAGCACAAGGCTGATGTGCTTTTGACCAGATTTTCTTATTCTATGTAGATTATTTGTTTTATTTTCAAAATTCAAGTGTACGCCCGGGCGTTTTGACGTAAACGTAGCTACGCGCATGATTGCCTTTACCGGATTTTTACGAGAAAGGTAATGCTGAGGTAACTGCATACGTGCAACATGTCGGCAAATTATTGTCGCATTCGTCACAACTCGGCCGAATCCGTATCTTCATCTAAGGAGAGTAGCGAATTCACCCGAGGATTGCCGATTGATTATTGTCCAGGATGCCAATAATTTTAAAAAAGTCTATTTCTTCTTAATTTGAACTTTATTAAAAAAAAAGTATATGTACATAAGTTTTATAATAAAAACTAGCCATTTATAGTTTCATATATGACTTTAACCTTCTAAACATTTCTACCTCTTATGGTATCCAGTTATCCATCAGATTTTTGAGGATTACTAAACTTCTGTTAGATTTTTTTCTGTTTAAATAAAAGACAAAATATGCAATTTACATCTATCATGTTCTATTTTTAGCCGTGTCGTCCATCTTGTTGGCAGGCGGAAAAAATTGGTAAAGTAGACACCACACTGATGATTGTGACCACGTTAGGTTAAATTTGGCTCAGTAATTTCCGATGAGTTTAAAAGCTAACAGACGACGACGACGGACGACGACAACGGACGACAGACGCCAAAGGATTGTCTAGGTGAGCTAAAAAATCGAAAGAATTTCAGAAAATAGCTCTAATACGAAATAGATTCATGTGAATTTGTCTATAGCTCTTTCTACCGCCCGGTTCCTAAATTATTTATGTTTATGATTATTACTTCAATAATTGGTACTCAAGACAATCAAATCTTTCTTATAGTATATAAGTATGTACAAAATATAGTTAATGATTGGGTACAAACCAGTGGTTTTAGATTTTATCACTACGTGACGTGAGAGAAACGTGGATGAGGATTCTTTAAAAGTACAATATAAACAAATGCATTGATAAATATCCGACTTTTTTTTAATTATAATTACCCGACTCTACAGCATAATATACCATTCTGAGATACAAACATGTCTGTGTTGTCAATTGAGCATACCCAGTTCTTTGGGATACGATTTCTGAAAAAAAAGTTTCGGCAAAAATGAATAATTACAGGAATGTTTATACTATAGCTAGAAGCATCAAATATATTTAAGGAATGACTGTAATATTTTTTCTGTCTATGAAGAAATAACATAAAAAATGTGGTGCACACTGAAAAACGCGCGTAGCGGGTTATTTAACAGTGTGCACCACATTTTTTATGTTTTTTTCGAATAGACAGAAAAAATATTACAGTCATTACTTATAATTTAATTCTAAATTCCTTTTAAAACCGTAGAAAACCATGAAAAAACGTTGATGACGTCACGGTCACATTACTTAATTATGTCTATGGGCTGATAACAAAACAACGCCAGCCAATCAGAAGACGCGTTACATTCAAAATTAAATTATATATATTTATTCATTTGTAATGTTCTTGTATAACCTTGACACCTACCAAAATAGAATTGAATGCTTATTTTTGTAGTAACAGTTGACATTGACACAGCTCTTTTATTGCTGTTCTTAATCTCAAACTCACATCCAGGCCTTCAACATGCAGGGAAAAAACAATGATATTGGTCGTGTAAATTAAAACTATAATTAATCAAAACCTATTAGCTTGTATCCTAACTGGTTACTGACATATATATAGGATGATCTAAATGCTTATATATTTTGTTAAAACATCACGTGAAAATGTTCCCAAAAGATTGTGTTATTTAAAGGGACAGTAGCTGTCAAATTCATTTCACTGATTTCACATAAATTCTCAAATTTTGTTTTAAAAACTTTTGAGCTAAAACGTATGTCCAAATAAAGGACTAAAGAGCAATTAACAATGCATGGGCTCGCTATAATATATCAGCATCTCGAGCTAATTTTTAGACTAGACGCTATTTAATTATACTTCCACATGAGAAGCATATGTAACCCGACGGTTTATATATAATTATGAATAAGACTAATTAATTAGCACGTTCAATCGGCTGAATATGGATAAAGGGGGGCTGTATTATTGACTTGCTATTCAATAATACATTAGTCATGTTTTCTTTAACGACAAGCACATATAGAAGTGATGGTGCCAATTATGTTTGTGTGCGCTCAACCCTCTCTCTACCCTTGTACAGTTATGTAGCAACAAAACATAAGAACTTACTGTAAAAGATGTGTACGAAGCACAAAAACTGCTAACACAAAAACAAAAGACGCACAATACATATATGAGAGTTACAGCATACATTTTGAGTTTTTTTATTATTATTATTATTATTATTATTATTATTATTATTATTATTATTATTATTATTATTATTATTATTATTATTATTATTATTTAGGATATTGATATTTGATATATATTTATAATCTTAAATTCAATATGTGTAAGCTCAGAATTGCATTAAAATATATAAGCATTAAAGCAGTCAAACTGACAAAGAATCTTACCCAGGGCATCCAGTTACTGGACAATTGAAACTAGAAAGCGGCATCCATATATCTCTACCGGCCATGGTTTCAAATTATTGTTATTTGTATTTAAATCTTTATGTAGTTTATTTCGTTTGACTTTTAAAAAATCCGCGAATCGTCACGACTTATTTTTGAGCCATAGGTAATATCCATATAATTTACGTATATGCTGTACTATTGGCAAACTTCCTATAAATGCTCCTCATAAATAATATGCAAATTTAGTCCAGTAACTTCATTTAATCATATTGGGAATTTTGTGTAAAACGATTTTGAAATGGTTTTTACAATGTGCTATAATTAGACATGACAATTTACAAGTGGGTTGTTTTCAAAAAATTAAAGATCTATCTTATAATTAGGTGAATGTTGCTTAATAATATATTTCAGTACATGTAACACACAAAAAAAGATATGGACCCTGAAAAATGGCATGTACTTGATGATTTTCGATGTCCAGTAGAAGGTTGTGAGGGGTAAGTCTTTTTTAAAGTTCTATCATGTAAAAGTTATTTCTAATGTGTGTCATAAAATATGTACAGTTTAATGTTTTATTTAATTGTCACAGGCTTCGACCTCTGATAAAATTAATGTCAAATAAACGGAAGCTTTTTAATTCGTGCGGTTGCTGTACGTATGTTCTACCAGACCATACCTTAACTACTTAATTAATTCATCATTTTGTGCTTTTCATTGATGGTAATTCATTGTGATTTTTGTCGAGCCTTCGACTTTAGTCGAAAAAGCGAGATCCTACATTCCGTCGTCGTCGGCGTCGTCGTCGGCGGCGTCCACAAATATTCACTCTGTGGTTAAAGTTTTTGAAATTTTAATAACTTTCTTAAACTATACTGAATTTCTACCAAACTTGGACAGAAGCTTGTTTATGATCATAAGAAAGTATCCAGAAGTAAATTTTGAAAAAATAAAATTCCATTTTTTCCGTATTTTACTTATAAATGGACTTAGTTTTTCTGCGAGGAAACATTACATTCACTCTGTGGTTAAAGTTTTTAAAATTTTAATAACTTTCATAAACTATCCTTGATATGTACCAAACTAGGACAGAAGCTTGTTTATGATCATAAGATAGTATCAAGAAGAAAATGTTGTGTAAATAAATTTCCACTTTTCCGTATTTTACTTATAAATGGACTTAGTTTTTCTGCGAGGAAACATTACATTCACTCTGTGGTTAAAGTTTTTAAAATTTTAATAACTTTCATAAACTCCTTGATTTGTACCAAACTTGGACAGAAGCTTGTTTGTGATCATAAGATAGTATCAAGAAGAAAATTTTGTAAAAATAAATTTCCACTTTTCCGTATTTTACTTATAAATGGACTTAGTTTTTTTGCCAGAAACAAAACATTCACTCTGTGGTTTAAGTTTTTAAAATTTTTATAATGTTCTTAAACTATCCTGGATTTCTACCAAACTTAGACAAAAGCTTATTTCTGATCATAAGATATTATTCAGAAGTAAATTTTGTAAAAAAAAAATTCACTTTTTCCGTATTTTACTTATAAATGGACTTTCTTTCAGTTAACATTACATACAGTCTGCAGTTAAAGTTTATAAAACATTTATTAGATTCATAAACTATCCTGGATTTTTTTACCAAACTTGGAAGCTTCTTTCAATCAAAAGACAGTATCGTGAGGGACATTTTTATTGATGTTTTTCCTCATTTTTGTTGAGTCTGCGATTAACAGAAAAAGTAGGCGAGACACCGGGTTCCGTGGAACCCTTACGAATTTTTTTACTAGTCGTTGTAGTAAATCGTTATACTTTGTGCTTTTCACTGATGAAAGCAGATCATGATTTTGTTTTTGACTTTTGGTAGTTGATCGTTTAACTTATTTCGTGCTTTTCACTATTTGAAGTAGATTGTGGTTAATGTTGGTATTTGATCTACATTTTGAACTGTATGACTGTATTTAGTTAATCTAGTGCTTTAGTGATTTTATTTACTTTTCTCCTGATAGTAGATCGTAATTTTGTGCATTTCACTGTTGGAAGTGGACCGTGATTTTGTGCACATACACTAGGTAGTCAATCGAGATTTTAAATGCTTGACTGTTGGTAGTAGATCGTGGTTACATTCTTTTTCCTGATGATAATCGTTTTTTATCTCGTAATTACGAGAAAACTATCGTGTAACTACGAGTTAAGATTTTTTTTATCTCGTAATTACGAGACAATTATCGCGTAATTACGTGATAACTATCGCGTAATTACGAGAAGACTATATATGAGTCTAAAAGATTGTGTATATGCATATACAGAGCATGCTTACCCTTTCGGGGCACCTGATGAAACACCCGCTTTTATTAGCTCACCTGACACAAAGGGTCAAGTGATCTTTTCTTATCACTTGGCGTCCGTCGTCGTCCGTTAACTTTTAAAAAATCTTCAAATTCGCTTTACTGTCCTAACGACGTTAACTTTTAATTCGGATTAACAAAAACGTATTTATAATGCGAATTAGTCATTAGCCAATTCGAATCCAATTCGAATTAAAAAAAAGAAGAGTGTGTGAACTCGATTAGCGAATTCGATTCGCATTTGATTCGAATTCAATTCGAATTAAAGGTACGTGTGAACGAGGCATAATTCGAATTAGTTAATGCAAATCGAATTCGAATTCCGTGTGAACTCATCATTCTTTTATATAAATAAGGCCGTTAGTTTTCTCGTTTGAATTGCTTTACATTGCCTTATCGGGGCCTTTTATAGCTGACTATGCGGTATGGGCTTTGTTCATTGTTGAAGGCCGTACGGTGACCTATAGTTGTTAATGTCTGTGGCATTTTGGTCTCCTGTGGACAGTTGTCTCATTGGCAATCATACAACATCCTCTTTTTTATATTAATCTACCTGGCCAAATTTTATCGCGTAATTACGGGATAAAAAAACCTTCTTATCTCGAAATAACGCGGTAGATTCCTCGTAATTACGCGATAAGCATCGAGTAATTACGAGATAAAAAAACTTCTTATATCACAATTACGCGATAGTTTTCTCGTAATTACGCGATGATTATCTCGTAATTACGAGATGAAATCGTATTTCGGATTACGTGATAGTTTTCTCGAAATAACGGGATAGTTATCTCGTAATTACGGGATAATTATCTTGTAATTACGCGATAATCATCTCGTTATTTCAAGATATTTATCTTTTAATTACGAGATAAATATATTTTGTTAACCTTATAGGCGGTTCTCACATCGATATACCTGGTGTTCTTTGTTTTTATTACAAATTGAAAGAGAAAGCAACCAAGCAACTCTCAAACTCAAACATTGCAAGAAGTAAACATAGATCTTCCACAAAAACAGGTTTCTCGCTCTTCATCATATTACCAAAGATCCGCCAGGAATACGTATAAAAATGTATCCAAAGACCCCGCCAACTAATCAGGATGGCCGCCATGGCTGAAAAAAGGACATGAGGGGTTAAATAATGTAGTTTAGGATTTATATCTTTGAAACTAAAGCATTTAGAGCAAATATGACAGGGTAAAAATTTTCCGACGAATCAGACTTCCCGTTGTTAAGATGCTGCCCCTGAATTGGCTATTTTAATGATTTTTTTGTTTGTTTTTGGTTATTTCTTGAATATTATAATAGATAGATATAAGCTGTAGCAGCAAAAATCCTCAGCAAAGTAAGATCTACAAATAAGTCAAATGACCAAAATTTTCAATTAAGCCCTTAAGGAGTTATTGACCTTTATAGTCATTTCTGCAATTAAGTAAATTTACACTATTTCTTGTAAATTTTTGTAATCTTTTACAAAAATCTCTTCTTAATCTACCTGACCAAATGAATTTTTATCTCGTAATTCGAGATAAAATAACTTCTTATCTCGTAATAACGCGATAGTTTTCTCGAAATTACGCGATATAATTATCTCGTAATTACGCGATATAATTATCTCGTAATTACGCGATAAGTGTCTCGTAATTACGAAATAAAACAATGATAATATCTTAATTTCGGTATAATTATCTTGTAATTACGCGATAATCCTCTCGTAATTACAAGATAGATATTTATCTTGTAATTATGAGATAAATATATGTTTTTGTGACCTTAACAGGCGTTCTCACATCAATATACTTGGTGATTTTCGTTTTTATTACAAACTGAAAGAGAAAGCAACCAAGCAACTCTCAAACTCAAACATTGCAAGAAGTAAACATAGATCTTCCACAATAAACAGGTTTCTCGCTCTAAATCGCCCCATGTGTACATCAGATTACCAAAGATCCGCCATTAATACGACCCCATCCCAGCCCCACCCGAAAAAAAAATCAAACGTAACAAACAGAAGTAAGAAGTTAGATTATATATGCATTGTCTTTCAGATACAAATTAAACTTTTTCGAAATGGATTTCCGTCGATACCAAGTTTACGGAAAAAACACGCAAAACTTTCATAAAAATTGTCTTCAACATGTTTAGTGCAACATTACCATTTTGTTTTGTGGATCATAAAGTTTATTTTCTATCACTTTAAGAAATCTACGTCATTCTATATTCAAATTTAACTGAGTATAAAAGTCATACTTTATTGAAGTTAACATTCATTTGTAAGCGTTGACACATGCATGACTTGATCTGTATTTTAAATCAAGTTTCATCACAAACCTTTCTCCTTTCGCTAAATTTTAACCAACATTAATTTTTTGAAAAGATTTTATTCATATTTTAAGAGGACGAATTCCGTGTAAGTGGACTTGTGAAGAGGACAACACTTTGATTCTGCTTTCTCAGACTGGTTTCATGAAATGCAGTAAAACAATACAAGGAAAAGCGGCACATTACGGACAGGTCTGTGTATGGCGTTGGGATTGTGGCAGACATGGTGACCATCCTTTTTCTCGATTTCAAGAGGCGGATTTTCAGGGATTTGCGTTCGCATTATCACATGCTCTGCAACTCACGGGTAAAGCAGGTGCTACATGGGTTGCAACTCTTTGTATGGAGTTAAACAAGCAATATTCAAACAGGTAAGAGTGATAATAATTATTTAGATATAAGAAGATGTGGTATGAGTACCAATGAAAACTAACAGCTTGATTTATTGTAAAAAATAATCAATAAAACAACCACTGGATGCACAACGTGGTGTAGCTACAAATGAAAAGCCCAGTAAAATCGAAGAAAAATTAACACACATTATATAGTGTATATTATGTGAAAAGGTTTTTTTTTTCCGAATTAAACTGGTAAATATGATAGTTTTATTCAGTTTAAGCAAACAATTTTCGCAATGTTTGCCTTGGAACATAAGCTAGCTCAGTTTAAACAGTTTTCTTTTTAATGACATGTCCGTTATACATTTTCATTCTTAATATAAAAAATAAGATGTGGTATGATTGCCAATGAGACATCTTTCCACAAGAGACCAAAATGACAGAGAAATTAACAACTATAGGTCGCAGCACGGCCTTCAACAATGAACAAAGCACATACCGCATAGTCAGCTATAAAAAGGCCCCGAAATAACAATGTAAAACATTTTAAACCAGGAAACTTATGACCTAATTTATGAACAAAAAATGAACGAAAAACAAACATGTAAACACATAAACAAACGACAACCACTGAATTACAGGCTCCTGACTTGGGACAGGCACATACATAGAGAATGTTGCGGGGTTAACATGTTAGATGGATCCCAATCCTCCCTTAAGCTGGAACAGTGGTGTAACAGTACAACATACGAATTGTTTTGTCTAGTTAACATATTTACATAAGACAAATTAATTCATTTTCAACATGTATCTTTGTATATAAATATCCCTTTTTCAGTGACTCCTCAACACCAGCATCATCAGGCAATACCTGTAGCATTTGTCTAGATAGACCAGTAGATGTATATCTGTATCCATGTGGACATACAGCTTGTGAGCAAGATGCCCAAGAACTTCAAAAGAGAAACAATCAGTGTCACTTATGTAAAGCCAAGTTTACAAGTATAAATAAACTGTTCTTCTGACAATTTAACAAACTTCATAGTATGGGGGTGGGTGAAATAACTTTGTACACGTCTAGCTATATGTTAATTATTGATATTTTGTTAATTTTGAAATCTTAGACAAGATTTTATATTGAAGGGTCGTTAAAAAGGGGATAGTTTTCAAATTACCTCCTCTTGGCCCGGTACATCCTGAAGTATGACAATCATATCTTAAGGAAATTGACATTCCTTTATTCACAATGAAGAAATAATCAAAATATTTTTAACATTAAATGAAATTAACTAGGGTAAAGATAAAAAAGGAGTAAAAAAATATAACATCATCTGTTAAGGGAATTTACTCTTACAAGGAGTTGGCTAGCGATTTCCGTCATGTTGACCGATTTGTAGTTTGCATCCAGTTGAAATTATTTCTTTTTTTAACTTTTCTAAATCTATGATCATTTATCCCAAAACCACACAAAATGGTCAAATATCACAATTTAAGGGCAATAACTCCTTTAAGGAGACAACTGCCAATTTCTGCAATGTGGAATGATATACAAATATTATTGTTCAATTCCATTTATTCAGTTTCTCTAAAATATAAGAGTGCATACGCTGAAATGACCCGCCTTCTTTATAGTGGAGCGGCGAATGTTGAAAAAGTCGCTTAGTTAACGAGTTTAAATTACCAAAATACCTCATTGAATGTTAATGTCTTAAATTGTCTTTCGATTATTCAGCTTCAGAAAAATGTTTATCGTAAATATGAAATCTGGTACAAATGACGTTAAAACATCCTTAAACGTTACCCAACTTACAACGAATACCCCACTGCTAATTCGGTAGACAAATCTTATAACTTCCCACTTCTAAAAAAATATTTGTGAACGAAATTGGTAAGTTAATATTGAACTTCATAAACTATAAGGGCATTTTTAAAGTAGTTATATATGTGAAGTAGTATGCATCTGAAAGTTAAAAATAACACGGAAAATTCATCGTTTTTAACCTAGCATTATTTGCAGTATCACTGGTGTTCAACTGATAAGCGTAACTGGAATTACAATGATCCCAATATGGCGACGGACAAAAATAGGAAAAGTCTTTTCAGTCATGGTTGATAATCGTAACTCGATGACATTTTTCCTGTTTGATAATCGTAATTTCTTAATTGGATAATAGTTACTAAAAAATAATAAATGTGTCTTCCAGCTTTTCAATGGGTTCTGTATAAAAACGGCAATGTACGTTAAACGTCGACATTAACGAAAAATAAAAATAAATGAAGCAACTTATAGGTAGATATCTAGGTAGATATCCAGGACAAATTTACTTAAAATTTTCGATTTATAACTGACAACAACATTAAAAACCTTTTAATATATATACATGTACATGTTAAAGATATAAAAGATAAAGCAGCTGTCGAGTCAGTTTATGTGGTAAATAGATAAACAGAATTTTTTTGGGGGAAAGGGGGATGGGGGGGTGGAGAGGGTATTGCCAATATCCCATATCACAAAAGAGCAATCATTTCAATTCATTAATGAAAGTCCTGTATATCACATATAATATGCCATAGGTTTTGCCTCAAATATCGCAATATTCAATCAACATAGTCAATAAAAAGGGCTATTAATTGAACGTTTCCAACATCTTATGAGTTTTGTTTTGTGCATAATTTAATTTATATGATTTATAGTTCTAATGTAAACAGCTACATACTAGTATATCATAAAATTGGAAGGGGAACAAGCTTCGGGAAATTTGGAAATGAGGAAACACAAACTATGTCAAAATACAGAAAACTCTAGGAACTAGGAATGTCCAAAAATATGGGAATGAGAGAAAAGGCAACATTAAGAAAGTTATGAGATATGGCAGTAATTGTCGAGCGAAACGTGCGTGTCAGATTAGTGATTAATTATAAAAAAAGAAGATGTGGTATGATTGCCAATAAGACAACTCTCCACAAGAGACCAAATGACACAGAAATTAACAACTATAGGTCACCGTATAGCCTTTAACAATGAGCAAAGCTATAAAAAGCCCCAAAATGAATTGTTGAAATGGAAAATTTTGTTCATTTCGCGCAGAATAATCCTTTAAGTGACCTCT